>CM022298.1:703212513-703762405 GCA_011799875.1 Thinopyrum elongatum
GATAAATTAAGTTCAATTAATCATATTACTTAAGAACTCCCACTTAGATAGACATCCCTCGAGTCATCTAAATGATCACGTGATCCATATCAACTAAACCATATCCGATCATCACGTGAGATGGAGTAGTTTTCAATGGTGAACATCTATATGTTGATCATATCTACTATATGATTCACGTTCGACCTTTCGGTCTCCGTGTTCCGAGGCCATGTCTGTACATGCTAGGCTCGTCAAGTTTAACCCAAGTACTCCGCATGTGCAAAACTGTCTTGCACCCGTTGTATGTGAACGTAGAGCTTATCACACCCGATCATCACGTGGTGTCTCGGCACGATGAACTGTCGCAACGGTGCATACTCAGGGAGAACACTTAT
Organism: Thinopyrum elongatum; assembly: GCA_011799875.1. Classification (NCBI taxonomy): domain Eukaryota; kingdom Viridiplantae; phylum Streptophyta; class Magnoliopsida; order Poales; family Poaceae; genus Thinopyrum; species Thinopyrum elongatum. The sequence goes on from CM022298.1 coordinate 703,212,891, forward strand.
ACCTTGAAATTTTTAGTGAGGGATCATCTTATAATGCTACCGCCGTACTAAGCAAAATAAGATGCACAAAAAGATAAACATCACATGCAATCAAAATATGTGACATGATATGGCCATCATCATCTTGTGCCTTTGATCTCCATCCCCAAAGCACCGTCATGATCTCCATCGTCACCGGCTTGACACCTTGATCTCCATCGTAGCGTCGTTGTCGTCTCGCCAACTATTGCTTCTACAACTATCGCTAACGCATAGTGATAAAGTAAAGCAATTACATGGCGATTGCATTTTATACAATAAAGCGACAACCATAAGGCTCCTGCCAGTTGCCGATAACTTTTACAAAACATGATCATCTCATACAATAACGTATATCACATCATGTCTTGACCATATCACATCACAACATGCCCTGCAAAAACAAGTTAGACGTCCTCTACTTTGTTGTTGCAAGTTTTACGTGGCTGCTACGGGCTTCTAGTAAGAACCGTTCTTACCTACGCATCAAAACCACAACGATGTTTCGTCAAGTTTGCTGTTTTAACCTTCAACAAGGACCGGCCGTAGTCAAATTCGATTCAACTAAAGTTGAAGAAACAGACACCCGCCAGCCACCTTTATGCAAAACTAGTTGCATGTCTGTCGGTGGAACCGGTCTCATGAACGTGGTCATGTAAGGTTGGTCCGGGCCGCTTCATCCAACAATACCGCCGAATCAAAATAAGACGTTGGTGGTAAGCAGTATGACTATCACCGCCCACAACTCTTTGTGTTCTACTCGTGCATATCATCTACGCATAGATCTGGCTCGGATGCCACTGTTGGGTGGCGCCGTTGCCGGGGAGGCTAGGTAAGCGGCACTCACATCCCGTCAACGAAGCTCTTTTCTGGCACCGTTGCCGGGGAGGTGAGTGCTTGAAGGTATATCTTTAGATCTTGCAACTGAATCTTTTAGTTTCTTGTTTTATCACTAGTTTAGTCTATAAAAGAAAATTACAAAAAAATGGAATTGAGGTTGCCTCATATGCTTCATCTTTTTAATGTCTTTTGTGAAAATGATGGTAAGGAAAATTGTGTTCAAGTGTTAGAAGAAGAAGTCTATAAAATGTTTGGCACTAAATTTTTGAATGATGAGCATGATTGCAATGTTGTTAGTATGAATTCTTTGAATATACATGATGCTAATGATATGCAAAGCTACAAGCTTGGGGATGCTATGTTTGATGAATATGATATTTTTAGTCCCCCAAGTTTTGATGAGAATATTTATTATGATGATAGCATGCCTCCTATTTATGATGATTATATTGATGAAAGTGGGTTTGGAAGAGTGTCAACTCTAGGTAGTATTGATTCCACTATTTTGGAGGGTGTTGAATCTTTTCACAATATTGATAAAAGTGGATTTGGAGAGGTCATGACTTTATTTAGTGATGAATCCACTATTTCGGAAGAGGTTCCAATTGATTATGAGAACAAAGTTGCTATCTATGATGATTATTGTGATGACATGTATGCTATAAAGAATAATGATAACCATGAAACTTGTCATCATGATTTTAATTTTCAATTGGATTATGCCTCACATGATAGTTATTTTGTTGAGTTTGCTCCCACTACTATTCATGAGAATAAATTTGCTTATGTGGAGAGTAATAAAATTTCTATGCTTGTGGATCATGAAAAGAATGTTTTATGTGATAGTTTTATTGTTGAATTCATTCATGATGCTACTGAAAATTATTATGAGGGAGGAATATATGCTTGTAGGAATTGCAATAATATTATGTTTCCTCTCTATGTGCTTAAAATCTTGAAGTTTTGCTTGTTTTACCTTCCTATGCTAGTTGATTCTTGTTCCCATAAATTGTTTGCTCACAAAATTCCTATGCATAGGAAGTGGGTTAGACTTAAATGTGCTAGTCATATGCTTCATGATGCTCCCATTGTGTTTCAATCCTTATCTTTTATGTGAGCATCATTGAAATCATCATGCCTAGCTTAAAAGGCATTAAAGAAAAGCGCTCGTTGGGAGACAACCCAATATCTACCCCTACTGTTTTTGTGTGTTCACATGATTAAGCTACTGTAGTAATCATGTTTTATAGCTTTTGTTTTAATAAAGTGCCAAGTAAAGCCTTTGGGATAGTGTGGTTGATACTTGACTTGATTCTGTGCAAAAACACAAACTTTTGTGTCCAGTACAGAAATTCCTATCTTTTACTGCAACGTGAAAAACTCTGATTTTTTTTTACAGAGGATTTATATACAAATTTTATACCTTGTCCTAAATTTTCAGAATTTTTTGAGTAACATAAGTATGAGCTCAATTCAGATCTTCACAGACTGTTCTGTTTTTTTTTACAGATTCTGTTTTCGATGCATAGTTTGCTTGTTTTCTAGTTTCTATGGCTTATATTGCTTAATATAAAATGTAGAAATGATAGGGTACATTAGGAATCATGTGAAAAAAGCTATGAATCTTGTCTTGACAGTACCAAAGTGAATAATTTGTTTTATTATACTAACGGATCTCACGAAGGTTTTGTGAAGTTTTGTGTGATTGAAGTTTTCAAGTTTTGGGTGAGATATCGATATGAGGAGAATAAAGAGTGACAAGACCCTAAGCTTGGGGATGCCCAAGGCACCCCAAGGTAATATTCAAGGACAACCAAGATCCTAAGCTTGGGGATGCCCCGGATGTCATCCCCTCATTCGTCTCCAACATTATCGGTAACCTTACTTGGAGCTATATTTTTATTCGTCACATGATATGAGTTTTGCTTGGAGCGTCATTTTATTTTATTAGTATTTGCTTGCAGTTATTTAGAGTAATGTTTTGTATCTTTTAGTTCAATAAAAGGTCAAGTATAGCCTTTACCATGCTTATTTGACATGTCTATATGTTGCTGTTTTGAAAACAGAAAGTTTTCTATCATTGTATGAATTCTTCTGGAAAGTAAGAATGTGGTAAAATCTTGAAATTTTTAAACAATGAGTAAAAACAAATTTTATACGGTGTGGTAATTTTTCAGAATTTTTTGAGTTAGGGAAGTATCAGTAAAATTGCACTCTTTACAGACTATCCTGTTTAGACAGATTGCTGTTATATTTGCATTGTTTGCATATGTTTGCTTGTTTAATGATTCTATATGAGGATAGGAGTATTAAATATGCAGAGGCATTTAGTATGCAATGTTAAATAATAATTTTAGTGATTTGCTACAGTAGAGAATGATAAGGTTTTGCATCAGATTTATACTAACTTTTCTCACGAGTTCTTGTTGAGTTTTGTGTGGATGAAGTTTTTAAGATTTAGGGAAACCGTGATATAAAAGGAATTAAGGAGACACAAAAGCTCAAGCTTGGGGATGCCCAAGGCATCCCTAGTTAATATTTCAAGAAGTCTCAAGCATCTAAGCTTGGGGATGCCCCGGTAGGCATCCCACCTTTCTTCATCAAGAATTATCGGTTAGTATCGGTTGAGCCTAAGTTTTTGCTTCTTCACATGATATGTGCTACCCTTAGAATGTAATTTTATTTTTGTTTTGCTTGCTGTTTGAATAAAGTACTTAAGATCTGGAATTTTATTTATGAGAGAGAGTCTTCACATAGCTACATAATTATTCAACTACTCATTGATCTTCATTTATATCTTTTTGGAGTAGTTTGTCATTTACTCACGTGCTTCACTTATATTCTATGAGTAAATGGTTGAATGAATTTAATATCATAAATCTGAATTTATATATGCTTCATATGCTTATACCATGGGAAGTAATGACTTCACATATAAGAAGTAGAGGTGGTAAATTTATTGAAAGTTAGCAAACATAGTATTGGTTACTTGAACAATTCATGAAAGAATATTGAAGGAAGAGAGATTTCACATATAAATATACTATCTTGGACATCTTCTATGATTGTGAGCCCCATTAATTATTTTCAAACTTGAGCAAATTAGTTGAAGTTGGACAAGGAAGACAACATAATGAGTTATGCTTGGGTATATTTGTATAGAAATTATATTGTTATGGATCCTCCAACATGTGGTGCTTGCTATTTAGAATCTTTTGCTATCCAAAATTTCTGTACTAAGCGGGAATACTACTTGTACATCCAAATTCCTTGAACCAAGTTTCTTCCATGAGTGTCCACCATATCTACCTATATGCGGTATTTACCTGCCGTTCCAAGTAAATTTGCATGTGCCAAACTCTAAACCTTCAAATAATAATCTGTTTTGTATGCCCGAATCACTCATGTAGCGACTAGGGGCTGTCAGTATCTTCCATTCTAGGTGGGTTATTCTCACGATGAGTGGACTCCGCTCATCATTCACGAGAAAATGGCTGGTAATTGGGATGCCCAGTCCTATGATCAAAAGATCAAAAACAAAATTGCAAATAAATTAAATAAAACTCCCCCAGGAAAGTTGTTGGTATGGACGGCACCCGTGAATTCGGCTAGCCGTGGAGTGTGATTGTTGGTGGAGGGGGAGTAAAAACTTTACCATTCTGTTTGGGAACTGCCTATAATGTGTCTAGCATGGAAGATAGTGAGAACTCTCGGTCGTTATGTTGACAATGAAAGCATACCTCTCAAAATTATTTTCATCTCTGTTTTAAAAGCTTCGGGCTCTGGCACCTCTGCAAATCCCTGCTTCCCTCTGCGAAGGGCCTATCTTTTACTTTTATGCAAGAGTCAGTAGTATTCTTTCTCATTCCAACCTACTCTTTAGTTGACAAGCATCATGTGATGGGGAAAGATCTAAGCATATATGGCCATTCAAATATATTTGATCATGGATTATTATTGTTGACAATTATCTATATGATAAATAAGTTGGGAGGCGAAACATTAAGCCCCTATCTTTCTCTGTGTTCGATGGATGCTATTTGTTCTAAAAATATGCTTTGAGTGGTAGCAATCATGGAAGACTATATGATAGTTGAGTATGTGGGATTTGCTAAATCAAAACTCTTACATAGATCCTTCCTGAAAATAAGATGAATTGCAATTGTTTGATGACTGAGAACATAGTTTGTTAGTTTTCAAGAAAGTTTATGATCTATGCTTTAACATGTGAATAGCTTGCTACTTGATCATGAGAAGCTTTATGATATGAGCTACTGTTATGATGCATAATGATGCTAGAAAAAGTGATTGAAATCATCATTGATCAAACTTGTGCACTTGATAGCATTCCACATCAAAAATTCTGTTTTTATCATTTACCTACTCGAGGACGAGCAGGAATTAAGCTTGGGGATGCTTGATACGTCTCCAACGTATCTATAATTTTTGATTGTTCCATGCTATTATATTATCTATCTTGGATGTTTTATATGCATTTATATGATTTTTGGGACTAACCTATTAACCTAGAGCCCAGTGCCAGTTTCTGTTTTTTCCTTGTTTTTGAGCTTTGCAGAAAAGGAATATCAAACGGAGTCCAATTGACCTGAAAATTTATGGAGAATATTTTTGGAAAATATAAAAAATACTGGAACGAAAAGATTTCGGAGAAGAGTCCCGAGGCCACCACGAGGGTGGAGGGCACGCCCTACCCCCCTGGGCGCGCCCCCCTACCTCGTGGCTACCTCATGGACCCCCTTGACTTGTCCCCAACACCAACACCTCCTATAAATCCCAAAACCTCCAGAAAGAAACCTAGATCGGCAGTTCCGCCGCCGCAAGCCTCTGTAGCCACCAAAAACCAATCGGGACCCTGTTCCGGCACCCTGCCGGAGGGGGAAATCATCACCGGTGGCCATCTTCATCATCCCGGCGCTCTCCATGACGAGGAGGGAGTAGTTCACCCTCGGGGCTGAGGGTATGTACCAGTAGCTATGTGTTTGATCTCTCTCTCTCGTGTTCTTGATTTGGCACGATCTTGATGTACCGCGAGCTTTGCTATTATAGTTGGATCATATGATGTTTCTCTCCCTCTACTCTCTTGTAATGGATTGAGTTTTCCCTTTGAAGTTATCTTATCGGATTGAGTCTTTAAGGATTTGAGAACACTTGATGTATGTCTTGCATGTGCTTATCTGTGGTGACAATGGGATATTCACGTGATCTACTTGATGTATGTTTTGGTGATCAACTTGTGGGTTCTGTGACCTTGTGAACTTATGCATAGGGGTTGGCACACGTTTTCGTCTTGACTCTCCGGTAGAAACTTTGGGGCACTCTTTGAAGTTCTTTGTGTTGGTTTGAATAGATGAACCTGAGATTGTGTGATGCATATCGTATAATCAAACCCGCGGATACTTGTGGTGACATTGGAGTATCTAGGTGACATTAGGGTTTTGGTTGATGTGTATCTTAAGGTGTTATTTGAGTACGAACTCTAGGGCTGTTTGTGGCACTTATAGGAATAGCCCAATAGATCGATCAGAAAGAATAACTTTGAGGTGGTTTCGTACCCTACAATAATCTCTTCGTTTGTTCTCCGCTATTAGTGACTTTGGAGTGACTCTTAGTTGCATGTTGAGGGATTTTTATATGATCTAATTATGTTATCATTGTTGAGAGAACTTGCACTAGTGAAAGTATGAACCCTAGGCCTTGTTTCGAAGCATTACAATACCGTTTTCGCTCACTTTTATCGCTTGCTACCTTGCTGTTTTTATATTTTTCAGATTACAAAAACCTATATCTACTATCCGTATTGCACTTGTATCACCATCTCTTCGCCGAACTAGTGCACCTATACAATTTACCATTGTATTGGGTGTGTTGGGGACACAAGAGACTCTTTGTTATTTGGTTGCAGGGTTGTTTGAGAGAGACCATCTTCATCCTACACCTCCCACGGATTGATAAACCTTAGGTCATCCACTTGAGTGAAATTTGCTACTGTCCTACAAACCTCTGCACTTGGAGGCCCAACAACGTCTACAAGAAGAAGGTTGCGTAGTAGACATCATTGGGGAACGTAGCATGCAATTTCACAAAAATTCCTACGATCACGCAAGATCTATCTAGGAGATGCATAGCAACGAGAGGGGAAGAGTGTGTCCACGTACCCTCGTAGACCGAAAGCGGAAGCATTAGCTTAACGCGGTTGATGTAGTCGAACATCTTCGCGATCCAACCGATCAAGCACCGAACGTACGTCACCTCCGAGTTCTGCACACGTTCAGCTCGATGACGTCCCTCGAACTCTTGATCCAGCAAAGTGTCGAGGGAGAGTTTCGTCAGGACGACGGCGTGGTGACGGTGATGGTGATGTGATCTGCGTAGGGCTTCGCCTAAGCACTACGACAATATGACCGAAGGAGTAAACTATGGAGGGGGGCACCGCACACGGCTAAGAACAATTGATGTGCTATGGGGTGCCCCCTGCCCCCGTATATAAAGGAGGAGAGGGGAGAGGGCCGTCCTAGGCGCGCCCCCAAGGGGGAGGAGTCCTACTTGGACTCTATGTCCAATTCGCCCCCCTCCCCTTCCTTTTTCCGGAGTGGGAAAGGGGAAAGGGAGAGAGAAGAGGAGAAGGAAAGGGGGGCGCGCCCCCTCCCCTAGTCCAATTCGGACTCCCCATGGGAGGGGGCGCAGCCACCCCTTGTGGGCTGCCTCCCCTCTTTCCTATGGCCCATGTAGGCCCAATAATTCCCCGGGGGGTTCTGGTAACCCCTCGGTACTCCGAAAAATACCCGAACCACTCCGGAACCATTCCAGTGTCCGAATATAACCTTCCAATATATCAATCTTTACCTCTCGGCCATTTCGAGACTCCTCATTATGTCCGTGATCTCATCCGGGACTCCAAACAATCTTCGGTCAGCAAAACACAAAACTCATAATACAAATCGTCGTCGAACGTTAAGCGTGCGGACCCTACGGGTTCGAGAACTATGTAGACATGACCGATACACATCTCTGATCAATAACCAACAGCGGAACCTGGATGCTCATATTGGTTCCTACATATTCTACGAAGATCTTTATCGGTCAAACCGTAATGACAACATACGTTATTCCCTTTGTCGTCGGTATGTTACTTGTCCGAGATTCGATCGTCGGTATCTTCATACCTAGTTCAATCTCGTTACCGCAAGTCTCTTTACTCGTTCCGTAATGCATCATCCCGTAACTAACTCATTAGTCACATTGCTTGCAAGGCTTATCATGATGTGCATTACCGAGAGGGCCCAGAGATACCTCTTCGATACTCGGAGTGACAAATCCTAATCTTGATCTATGCCAACCCAACAAACACCTTCGGAGACACCTGTAGAGCATCTTTACAATCACCCAGTTACGTTGTGATGTTTGATAGCACACAAGGTGTTCCTCCGGTATTCGGGAGTTGCATAATCTCATAGTCAGAGGAATATGTATAAGTCATGAAAAAAGCAATAGCAATAAAACTTAACGATCATTATGCTAAGCTAACGGATGGGTCTTGTCCATCACATCATTCTCCTAATGATGTGATCCCGTTCATCAAATGACAACACATGTCTATGGTAAGGAAACTTAACCATCTTTGATTAAGGAGCTAGTCAAGTAGAGGCATACTAGGGACACTTTGTTTTTGTCTATGTATTCACACATGTATCAAGTTTCCGGTTAATACAATTCTAGCATGAATAATAAACATTTATCATGATATAAGGAAATATAAATAACAACTTTATTATTGCCTCTAGGGCATATTTTCTTCAATCATATATGGTGATCTTATGCAGTTCTTGCATTTCGTAAGTATCTGCAAGTATTATTCTTGTCATGTGCAATTTCTGATCCAAACAGTTTTAATAAAATTACCCTAGTTAAATGTGTCTTCGCACTGAGGATTATGTTTGATGTATGAAGTTTTTTTACCTTGTTCATGTTTTTCATGTCTATGATCTAAGATTTCAGATATGCTAGGGTTTTATTAGAGAGGGGTTTAGAGAATTTTGACCTGTGATTGCTGCGGCGTCCAAGTATTGTGTTTTGCTTCCTCTTCTGCTACTTACTTCCCTTTTAACTTTCTGATACTCTCATGTTCTTCTTCTTCCATGTGTTCTATCAATGGCGGCTGCTATGGAGAAACACGATCTACTTTGTGGAAGAGGGGGGCCGGAGGAAGAAGATGGGGGAAGAAAGCGATTGAGCCGGGTAAATAGGGTTTAGCGGGTTAAGTGGGTTTCTTTGTGCCCGGTTTGGGTAGCAAGCTGTTTCCGGTTTGTGGTCCAGGATTCGACTGAAACTAAAGGAAAATCCAGTCACTTTTTCTTTCCTCTTTCTTTGTTGATCGTTGATTCTGGATCTGGTGGTTCGGAATCAAAGTGACTAAAGTTAAAGTTGTTTTCAGGTACCTGATGCATAGGTGCTCCCATTTTAAACTGGTCCAACAGAGGAGAGTCAGAGCTCAACTTGGTAAAGGATTAAATGGGCCCAGCCCGGCCGTATGTGCAAACAATTTACCTAAAAAAATATTCCTTGCATATAATTTATTCTCATTGTTCTGAAGAATAAATTATTATCAAGTCTAAAAAATAATAGTAGTAGTATAATTTATTCTCACAAATAAAATCTATGCATATAAAACTACTCTGGATTTTTTTCATAACGTTCATACGTGTAATATAGGCCACGGCTCCCCAATCCACTAGTGTTGTTTGCGAAAACATGGATGTGCTCATTATCTATGTTTTTTTCTGGGTAATCTACGATTTGATCTGATACAGTGCAGTGATGGTTGATCTTATTGAGATGATTGAAAATGAGGAGATCAGCAAAAAAACACATTTTCGGTAAAGGGCGTTTTTATTCACTCATAATATAGCATCAAGGAGATACAACCATGATGGGCATACACCCGGCCTGTGCATAATTTGGACACACACACACACATACTCCAGCAAAAGCAAAGTCATACAAGACCGAAGCTATGCATAGGCGAAGAGAAAAAAAAAACTGAAATGAACGCCAGTATATGTTTTCAATAACAACCCATAGTACATTATGTAATGTAGCTAATCATCCTGTAGTGAAGGCTGATTTGCTGAATTCGAAAGAGATCAACAGAACCATGCATAGTACTATATTACCTGAGAAACTACTTATATGAAGGCCGGAATTAAACAAACAAGTTCACAGTAAATAGCAAAAAACTAAGTCTCTAACTGAGAAACAGTTACACTTCGACCATCTTGTGAGTACAATGGCAGCAACCATATATTTGGCAAATGAGGCCACAATTGCAGCCACTCAGACCATCAGATTCATCTATTATTTGCGACCATTTTGCGCTACCGAGATGGTATACTGGAAAGAATAACCATGATAAGAACGCACAATAGTATCGCTCGTAATGGTAGGCATCACTATATATGTAACTGCTAGTCATACTCCTTGTGATGACAATATCGCCATTTTTTATGTTCATTCTCGGATTGATACCAAGGAAGAGTCTGATGCTTGTTACGGGTCAATTTTGCCCATGGCAAGATCCACTACTGGATAAACCACTAGCTTGTTTGTAGAAATTAGTGGCATGTGGTCAAAACCGGTCACTAGGATATCTGAGCCACATTCCACTATGTTGAAGGTACGAAATTTACTTGTCGGACACGTAGCAATCAACTTTGGCGGCAACAAAGAAGGCGACATTACCCCATACTCATAATTAGGTGGGTCAAGTTGTAGTATGGATCGTCCGCCGCTACCCATACTATTGAGCTATAAGGTAGTTTTGGTCTGTCAACGATTAAAATACGTCCCATAAACGGGGCCGGTTTCAGTGCAGCAGCAAAGCCATGAATTTAAAATTGCCTACAAATACTAGGTTTTTGGATCGTTGAGTACATTAGCAATTCTTTTGATTGATCTAATCCAGAAATAAATCATGATCATGACATTGCCAGTATTAATTCCATACTGATATCTAATCAAGTAAGCACGTACAAGGCATATAGCAGAAATATCCACGTAAATACCTATTATGGCTAACATAGAAATAGACAGGAGCGGGGGTAAACAAGTTATACCCTCGACTCGGCTAGGTCGAAGCTACGGCAGCGGTGGCGTCCATCTTGTCGGCAGCGAGGGTCTCAGCTTCGGTTGACATGTTGATCACGAAGGCGATGAGGACGTAGATGAAGTAGTGGACAAAGAGGAACAACGGCGAGTAGTCGCGTAGGATGCGCTCTCCAAAAACAGTGTTCAAGAAAGCGTTTTTAAGTAATGTTTAAGCGCTGAGCGATGGCAAAACGTTTTGTTTTTGCCCTAAGCGATTGATTAAGTGTTTTTTTATTTAGCCAAAATTTGGCTGTTTTTGAACTACTTTGGCTTGTCTGCTTGCGTAGTAATGGCAATATGCTATTTATCTTATAATTAGGCTCTATTCGGGAACTATTTCCTTCATATTCTGGCCACATGATCTCTATTAGGTTATGTCTATTTGAACTAAAGTTCATTTTAGTTGTTATTTTGCTTGCTATGTGAGCGTGATGTGTATGTGCTATGGTGCGAATTGTATTTTAGATGCTGTTTCAGTTACCCATGTGCCATGTTTCCTATTTTTCTTGTGTATATTATCCAAAATCTGGCAAATTCTAGCCAATTTCAAAAAACACTTAAGCGCGTTTAAGTTGTGCATAAGTGCCCATTGCTCTAAGTTGTGGCCTTCCGCTTCGCTTCCGCTTTCCGCATTTTTGAACATTGCCAAAAACCTAATCACCCTTCTCCCGATGCAGGATCGCAAATGACAGGTTTCGGAAGCCTACTCTCCCGTACAACAGTGCACACGATGGAAGGAATGAGATCGTCGGTGGCAGCAGCAGTGAGCGGAACGACAGTGCGCGTGAAGACAGAGCAAATGTGATATGATCTTCATGGCCGCTAGGTTTCTGACGCCTCCAAATGAGACATGCATCGCCGTCACTGCCAAAGCCATCACCATCATGCCTCCCACCATACCCGATATTGTGTCTGGGATGATCTACTAGTTCGTTTTTGGCCTTCACCGTTCCCCCTAGCTCTCTTTGGGCTAATATCTTTGACACATCGCAGAAGTTGCAAGCCCGATGATTCTAGAGCTACGGCAGAAAGCACAACTGCACAAGGGACTGAACAAACCTCATAATGGGAACCTCTCGAGTGTGTTTTTAACTCTGTCAAAGAAATATTGTCCTTCTGAGTGTAGCTTCATCCCCTCATACATAGCTCACCTCTCTGCCATAATTCATAAATTCATGTATAATTAACCAAACAATTGTTTTTAGGGGGACTTACCAAACAATTGTTTAAGATGAGCATAATCACAAAAATTAAGCGAAAGTCCTCATCTACTCTTGAGCTCAAATGAGCTTGGGATGAACAATAAAATAAAAAAATGAAAAGAAATTCAAAAATTTCTATAAAAAATCCAACTTTACCGAATGTTTTGTGTGCTTGACAATTTTCAGCACGAAATGACATTCATGAAAGTCATGGCAAAAGAAAAAGCAAATTCAGCACTCTAAAATGCTTTCAAAAATAGAAATTTTGGAGAATCAACTTAGTTTTTTTTTTTTGCCACGACTTTCAGGAATGTCATTTTCATGATAAATTTTGCAAGCACATAAAACATTTGTTAAAGTTTACCAAAAAAAATCAAAATTATTACCTTTTTTATTTTTCTGTTCATCAAGGAGCATTTGAGCTCGGGAGCAGGGAATTTTCCTTCCCCACAACAACCAAACGACCAAGTCCCTACTCTGATTTTCCCTGAACTTTTGAACACTGAACTTCAGACTTTTTGAGGACCTGGTCGACATGGTCACGACATTATTTATAAGAGCATCTCTAGCAGATGTGCTAAATCACCTCCACGCAAAATCGACTTACGATTCGCCCTAAATCGATTTTGCAGGCAGTTTATTCCCGACATGGAACAGAAACCGTATCTGATACGGCAAATTTAAAAACTTCAACTAAAACAAGTTCCCGCTGCATAGTAGATAGTCCGGACCTCGTCGGAGTTCATTACAAACAAACTAAACTTACACTTAAACTAGAAACTATGAAGGGCCGGTGGTGGCTCATGACTAAGCCGAGGTAGAACTCGCAGGTGGAGCGGTATATGGTGTAGGCGAGCTCGTATTCTGCGTGCGCCGCCCTCTTCGCCGGTGTCCAGCGCCTCCTTGGTGGCGAAGCGCGCGACCTCCGTTTCGCGGAGAGCCTTCCTCGACTGCCACAACGCCTTGTGGAGCTCATCGAAGCGACGCCACGCGCGGTTCCCGCTGCTGCAGGAGAGGGCGCTGCGGTTGCGCATCTGCGCCAAGCGTCGCGCCTACACGGCGGGCCGGCTGGAGCTGCCGGCCTCCGCATTGTGTCGGCCGCGCTTGCACGGCGGCCCCCGCGTCTGCGACCTTCTCTCGACATGATCTGCGCTCCGGAGGGGATGACCGAATGAGCTCGCCGGAGGGGAAGAGGATTGCGGCGGAGAGAGGCAGAATCGATCCGAGACGGAACCCTAAAACGCCCCCTCCCTGTATATAGCGGCGGAAGCGGTGGTTTGCGGGCCGCCTGTATAATTTTTACGGGCCGGTGCAAATATACGGCATCTGTTTCGGCCCCAATGCTAAACAGCACACAAAATTATGGGTCGGTGGCGGGATAGCACATCTGCTAGAGATGCTCTAATGAAAACCAACCGTGACTTCCATAAAAAATTGTTCATTCCAACCTACACTTGATTCTTGGATAAAGGTGCAGCAATCCATAGGAGTTAATCTACCGAACTAGACCAGCTTAGGCACTCAATCAATAGACGTTGTTCTACTCTACTACAACCTATGATGTATCACTACAAATTAATGTGTTGCATACGCACATCCTGGATATGACCATGGCTATGATCAGTGTCACTCTGCAGAGACAAATTTAATGGGATGACAACGGGATCAAATACTATACTTGTTTTTTTTTAGGGAAAATACTATACTTGTTCGTTTGTCCTGTTTTAAACATGAGTTCTATAGAAATCTATGGGTAAGCGTCTCAATCTCCATACATGGAGACCCGCGGAGTATATATTGATTGAGGGATGCGGTACAGAAGATAGCAGCGTCAAGGCTAACCATCGAGAGATATTACAGGAGGTTTAGGAGATATAATGAGATAAAACAGAAAACAGAAAATCTCCTAACTACCTCGCCATGGGCCACAAGGCCTCAAGGCGTGTTACACAATATGTTTAACATCCTCCCTTAATATGAACTTCTCAAGTTTAGATTACGCTTAAATTCTTCAAATGATCTTGTGGGCAAAGCATTTGTGAATCCATCTGCAACTTGATCCTTCGAGGGAATAAACCGAATCTCCAGTTCCTTGCTAGCAACCCTCTCTCTCACAAAGTGATAATCAATCTCAATATGTTTTGTTCTTGCATGAAAGATAGGGTTAGCAGAAAGATTTGTTGCACCAATGTTATCACACCAGAGACATGGCGTTTGTGTGTAACATATTCCAAGTTCCTTAAGCAGAGCTTTAACCCATATTATTTCTGCTGTGGCATTTGCCAGTGCCTTGTATTCTGCCTCAGTACTTGATCTTGACACTGTGCCTATTTCTTTGCACACCAAGAAATTAAATTTGGCCCAAAGAAAACTGCAAAGCCACCTGTGGACCTCCTATCATCCAAGCAACCTGCCCAATCAGAGTCAGAAAAGGCACTAACAAGAGTGGAAGTTGACTTGATGAAGGTTAGCCCAACACTTAATGTGTTCTTCACATATCTCAATATGCGTTTAGCAGCAGTCCAATGAGCAGAAGTAGGTGCATGAAGAAACTGACACACTTTATTTACTGCAAAAGAAATATCAGGCCTGGTGAGTGTCAAGTACTGAAGTTCTCCTACCAAACTCCTGTATTTTGTGCCATCCTCTTGACTCAAAGGAACACCCTCTGCAAGAGACAATTTTTCTGAACTGGAGAGTGGTGTTGGTGATGGTTTACAGCCCTGCAACCCTGCCTTGCTCAGAAGATCAGTTGCATATTTTTCTTGGGAAAGATGAAGACCACCTTCCTGGTTCTTCTTGACCTCAATGCCAAGGAAAAAGTGCAAGTCACCGAGATCTTTGAGAGCAAAATCTGACTGCAAGTCTCTCAAGAGAGCTGTTACGGCCTCATTAGATGAACTAGTAACAATGATATCATCAACATAAATGAGCACGAAGATAACAGTGTTGAACTTGTTGTAAATAAACAAGGAAGTATCAGACTTGGAAGGAACAAAGCCAAGAGTGTGCAGTTTGGAGCTGAGACGAGAGTACCATGCCCTTGGAGCTTGCTTCAGTCCATAGAGCGATTTATCAAGTCTGCAAACATGGAATGGTTTATCTGGATCTTCAAACCCAGGAGGTTGCTTCATATAGACTTCCTCTTCCAGAACACCATGAAGGAACGCATTCTGCACATCTAGCTGATGAAGGCACCAACCTCGAGAGAAAACTATGGATAGAACAAGACGAATAGTGGCGGCTTTAACAACAGGACTGAATGTGTCCTCATAGTCGAGGCCGTACCTTTGCTTGAACCCTTTGGCAACGAGACGAGCTTTGTAGCTATCGATGGTACCATCGGATCGTCGCTTGATGCGAAAAACCCACTTGCAATCAATCAAGTTTGTACCTGGACGTGAAGGGACAAGATGCCAAGTACGATTTTTCTGAAGAGCTCCAAACTCTTCATGCATGGCTTGTTTTCACTTTGGATCAGCAAGAGCCTGAGAAACAGTGCGCGGTTCACCTGGAACATCATCAGAAACAATTAAACCATATTTGGTTTTATAATTAACATGTTTAAGTGTGCCTGTTTGAAGGCGTGTGCGAGGCAGCGTCAGAGGCAGAGGTGCAGGCACAGAAGATCCGACGGGAGTGGCAGGGGTCGCTGCAGCGGATCCGCCCAATCCCGAGGAGGCAGACGCATCAGGACTGGCCGGATCTTCTATGGCATGCGCAGGCACCGAAGACAAAGAAGCGGTCGCAGACGATCCGGGCGAGCCAGCCTGATCCGGCTCGATGCATGCGCCGTGCCCGCCTGGCACGACCGTAGTGGGGCACGGGGCCCGCCTGGTGTAGACCCGTGGGGTTGGCTCGTAGCACGCAGGCGACGAGGCCCCGACCGTAGGTTGGCGCGCTGAGCCTGCGGGTTCCGACGCAGCCGCACGGGACCGCGTGGCGGGGGTGGGTTGGCGCGGGGGGGGGGGGAAGCAGAGGGTTCGACGCGAGCCTCCTGGCACGGGGGGGGGGTCCCGAGGTGGATTCTGTCGGGTCTGGCGCGGTCAGGCGCGTGGACCCCGAAGGAGATTGCAGCAGATCTCCTGTGTCCACTGCTGCATGATCTGTAGTGTTGATTTCAGCACAAAAATGACTGATTTCTGCACCATTTGAACTGCAATTTCTTCCTGTATCAAACTCAGGCAAGGGATTAGGAGCATTAGCCAAAACATGATCATCACAATTATCATTACCCACACGAAGACTGGATGGAAGGAGAAGGATTTCTTGACGAAGAAGGGCACCGGCGTTGGGATGAAGCTTGGCGAATGGGAATTGCGTTTCATCAAACACAACATCATGAGAAATGTACATACGACCGGTTGCAACATCAAGACATTTAACACCCTTGTGTTGAGCACTATACCCAAGAAAAACGCACTCCTTGGAACGAAACATGAGCTTGCGAGTATTATAGGGACGAAGGTTGGGCCAACAGGCGCAACCAAAAACACGAAGAGTGGTATAATCCGGTGTGACATGCAGGAGGCGTTCAGTGGGAGTTTCATTAGAGATGACACGACTTGGCCACATGTTGATGAGATGCACAACAGTGAGAAACGCTTCATCCCAAAATTTTAGGGGCATGGAGGCCGAAGCTAGGAGGGCTAGGCCTACTTCAACGATATGATGGTGCTTGCGCTCGGCAGAACCATTTTGCTGATGGGCATGTGGGCATGAAATATGGTGAGAAATACCAATCTTTTTTAAAAAAAGAATTCAGTTTTTCATATTCACCACCCCAGTCCGATTGCATGGCAATGATTTGGCTATCGAATTTACGTTCCACAAGAACTTGAAAGTTATGAAAAACTTAGAACACATCGGAACGTTTTTTAAGGAGATAAATCCAGGTGTACTTGCTATAATCATCAACAAAGCTCACATAATAAGTATGTCTACCAACAGAGGTGGGTGCTGGACCCCAAACATCAGAAAAAATAAGCTGCAAAGGCTTGGTTGACACACTAGTGGAAACAGGATATGGCAATTGATGACTTTTTGCTCTTTGGCATGAATCACAAATAGTTTCTGAGTTTTTCTCACCAACAAATGAGAGTTTATTTCTACTAAGAATTTGATGAACAGTAGCAAAAGATGGATGACCTAAACGATTGTGCCACCTTTCAGCAGAAAGCTTGATGGCACCATAGACTTGTTTATTGAACTGGCAATACTTGGGAAGTAACGCATAGAGCCCTTGCACACAAACACCCCTATGGAGAACCCTCTTCATGACCTGATCCTTAATCAAAAAGAAGAAAGGGTGAAATTCTAGAAAAACATTATTGTCAAGAGCAATGCGATGGACGGATAACAAAGTTTTGGAAGCATTTGGAACATGTAGGATTTCATTGATCTCAAGGTTTTTATGTGGGGTTTTGGTAACTGCTTGACCAATATGACTAATCTCCATACCTGCACCATTTGCGGCGGTGTAGACTTGATCTTGGCCACGATACTTCTCGTGCATCGTCAGTTTCTCCAGTTCGCCAGTGATGTGATTGGTGGCGCCCGTGTCCATGTACCAGTTGGTGTCGACACCATATGACATATCGGCTGCAGCTGCAATTTTTTTCTTTTGGGCACCGTCATCGGCGTAACGCCAATCACAGTCCTTAGCTAGATGGTTTGTTTTTTTTTTGCAAATTTGACATTTACCCTCATAGCCTTGGAAGTTGCGTCCCTTGTTGTTGCTGTTGGGGGGGGGGGGGCGCCGAGCGTTGTTGTTGCCGTTCGGGGGGCCCTTGTGATAGTAGCCACCACCACCACCATTATAGCCCCCACCGCCGCCTTGGTTGCTGTTCTGGTGGTAGTTGCCACCACCATTGTAGCCTCCGCCTCCGCTGCCGTGGCTGTTGCCACCGTAGCCGCCGCTATTGTAGCCGCCGCCGCCGCCGCCACGGGATCCACCGCCGTTGCCCTTCTGGTTGCGGTAGTTGCCCTTGTTGCCTCGGCCGCGAGAAGCAGTGTTTGCCGACGACTTGAAGGCGCCGCCGCCATTGCCGTGGAACATCTCGACCCGCTGGTCGAAGCTTGCCACCATGGAGAAAAGGATGTCGACGGTGATTGGCTCGGTGCGGACGTCCAGCGCGGAGACGATCGGCTGGTATTCCATGTCAAGGCCCGCAATGATGAAGGAGATGAGCTATGGCTCTCCGATGGGTTTGCCCGCCGCCGCGAGTTCATCAGAGAGCGAGCGCATGTGGCCTAAGTACGCTGAGGCAGATTGGGACCCCCTCTGTGCGTTGGTGAGGGCGACTCGGATGTTGTTGGCGCGAGAGAGGGAGACAGCTGAGAACATGTTCCCTAGGGCGCTCCAGATCGCATGAGATCGCTCAAGCGATGCAACCTGGACAAGGACCTCCTTGGACAGATTCCTAAGGAGATATGCTACAATTTGTTGGTCCTGGATCAACCAGGGGGCATAGGCAGGATTCACAGCAACCTAATCCTTGCCGTCGGTGGTCTTGGAGGTGATTGTTTTGGAGGGTTCTTCGATGGTTTGGTCGACGTAACCGTATAAACCGGCACCCATGATTTGTGATCTAGCTTGGGCGCGCCATAGGATATAGTTGGTCGACGTAACCGTATAAACCGGCACTCATGATTTGTGATCTAGCTTGGGCGCGCCATAGGATATAGTTGGTGCGCGTGAGGGGTTCGGATGTGTTGTTGTTGAGGCCAGAGGAGATGACAGAGGTGGAAGACGACATGGTGGAAGGTTGACGGCGCTAGATGTGATGGAAGGGACTAGCTCTGTATACCATGTAGAAATCTATGGGTAAGCGTCTCAATCTCCATACATGGAGACCCGCTGAGTATATATTGATTGAGGGATGCGGTACAGGAGATAGCAGCGTCAAGGCTAACCATCGAGAGATATTACAGGAGGTTTAGGAGATAGAATGAGATAAAACAGAAAACAGAAAATCTCCTAACTACCTCGCCGTGGGCCACAAGGCCTCAAGGCGTGTTACACAATATGTTTAACAAGTTCATCTATGCTAAACACTGGGAATCATTCACGCTGCATGAATGATGAGAAATACTAATACTATTAGTCTAATAGTATACTTAAAATGCAAGTTCGATCAAGACATAATCACGCCCTTGACCACCTACTTTTCTCTTAACCCTCCACAGCTACAGCACGAGAATACGATCATAACTCGGAAGAAATTGGTGGCGGCAACAGAAAATAAAATCACAAGCTGATAAGCTTACAAAGGCGATGACTACACCCCCAAAGTATTGCAACAGTTGGAAATCGTAGTAATAGAAACCGAGAATTTTTGGCAACTATTCAGTCGAAGGTGATCCTGCTCCGAAAAGGAAAAACTGTACAGGTTTACAAATAATGTACATCAACAATCTCTTTTTTTTTCTCCCTTTTTCAGTGGGAGGAACCAAGACAGACTTTTCGCTTCCACAAAAAAATTCCTGTCTACGGGGCTTGTTCACCCTTCAATGTATATGGCATCTCTTTCCTGGTCTCTGTTGTCGCTTTGTTCCATATTTACATACGGATGAGGGACGACGTAGTTTCGCGCACGCAAATCATAAGAAGCTCAAAGAACACTTGGCCGCCAAAGTTGACAGATGAACCACAGCTGCTTCTTCCATCCCAATGATTTTGTTCAAGCGAGCACCTGGGCCATAATGAGGACATTACTTAATAAACATCTCATGTCATATCACCGTATCTCTTCTTAATATTGGTTGTTCATATAATATCTTGAGCAAACGAAAATCGGACAAGAGTATTCCTGGTTGCATATCATTTTTCAACTTCCGAGTGATAACAATGGTACTCCCTCCGATCCATATTAATTGTCGCAGCTGCAGTACAACTTTGTACTAAAGCTGGTTGTACTAAAACTGCAACAATTAATATGGGCGGAGGGAGTATTTGAATCACTTCAGCAGCTAATGACATTTATAGTAAATATATAAGGTTTACCAGTTTAAACTGGATTTTGTATTTGACTTGCATCATCCACGATGTGTCAATTCGAACTACATACTGCACAAACATTTTCAGAAATGCTTGGAATAACCCAGCCTATCAAAACTGACATACTAGTCATGACCCCATGTAGTACCTGATTGATCCCCCAGACACTGAAGGTACTACAAATCTACAATATCAAGATTTGGTAAAAGACAATACCTGGAATTATGTGCATTTTCTAGACAAGAAATCAGGTCATATTCAGCGTCCACTGCTGCTACTTGTCTCTTGGGCACAACCATCCTTGAGAGCATCTTGAGCTTCATTCTCCATGTCTAAAGAAAGCAACGCTGCAGCTTGAAGGTAAAATGCAGTCGGCCATGTCGGAGATATTACTAGCGCCTGCATTGCATCACTGAGAGCCTGTTCTGCCATGTCATTCATCAAATATGATAGGCAACGGCGAGCATAAATGGTGGGGGAAACCATCGTGCCGACTTCAATGAACTGCATGCCACAAATCAACAGCAATGAATAGAGTCAACATTGGTTCATAGCCTTTGTTAGAAAAGTCAACGGATCTACAATACTTCATAGCCTGGAATTAGTTGCTACTACTAGTGTTTTTGAATTTTAGGAGATCAAATGGTAACTGTGGCATGATGCAGACATTTCAACATGAGACACCTACAACATGTCAACTTGTATAGAAGAACGAAAGAAATTGAGAAGTGAAAGCAACCTGAGAGTAACAATCAATAGCAGTAGTAAAATCCTTTTGCCGAAATGCACTGTCACCCTTCTTCTTTGAGGTTAATGTGTCTTGCATTTGATTGGTCCACATCTGAAATGAAAGCTGCAGCAAAGAAAGAGGGGACAAAGATCATGTAACAGCAAAGCAATTTTAACAGTTTCAGTAAAACAAAGGAAAATACCAATCCATAGATTTTCTTGTTTTGGGAAACTGTAGGGGAGGCCTCCACAGTAAATATTAATAAAAGTACAAGAGTCTATAGACAGGAGTGCAGATAGGGCTCAGGAAAAGGATTGTACAGAGAAAGAAAAAAGACTACATGTACAAGGTTAGGCAAGAGAATCTATCCAAAGCGACGCTAGGAGTCTTAAGACTCCTCCCCAGTCAACCTGGCAGTCGGGTCGGGTTTGGTCGGGTCGACCTCTACCAGACCCATGCCCTATAAGTAAATGGGTCTACCCCTTCGCCCACGACCCTACCCATGGGCATAGGAGCAGACCCACACCCATACCCATCGGGTAACCCGACCCAATGGGTTACCCATCGGGCATAGCTTTTCTTTAATAGATTTATTAATTATGCCAGCACGTAGCGCTTGTAGCTTCTGTACTGGCTATAGCTTGAGTGTCCCTGGTTATATAGGCAGAGCTGCACCTCCCTCCTGCCCAACTAGGCGAGGTGGTACTAAACAAGCTGGCAACCTGTGTAGCTTCATGTGCTACCGTGCATGCAAAGCAGGATATGGGCTGGCTTCATAGGCCCAACATGAAGCCAGCATGTTACTCCGTGGAGGCTGCTAGCTACTCAAAAGCAGTACGTGGAGGCTGCTGCTTAGCTGCCCAGCTAATGGGCCAGTGCCATGAATGCAAAGTACTAACATCTAGTTCGTTTATGGACTGGATCATTGGTTGATGGCTGTGATTTTAGTACTCAGGGCCCACATGTCGGCTAATCGGGCGACCCATCGGGCAACCCATGGGCAGGACCTTATGCCCAGACCCTACCCATGACTAATCGGGTTACCCATCGGGCTTACCCATGGGTGAAGATGATGACCCATACCCTACCCATTCGGGTCGGGTGCCCATGGGCGCGGCCGCCCATGGGTCGGATTGCCGGGTTGACTCCCCAGTTCTATGCTTGTTCTTATAACAGGCCTCACAAGAACAGAAAGGGGGTATTTTTAAATGTTTTGGCATTCCTCTGCTTCAAAATGTACAAATACAAAGATTATCCAAAATCATTTTACAGGACACAGTTTCAGTTCTGAGATAATGGCGGTGTCAGACTAGTTTTACGTTTTCATATGCTTCTTAACAAATGTTGCATAAGAAACATTTGGACATAGGCAAATGCCCTCAGCTAGCATACGCATGCAAAGAAGGGATCAGATTTGGGATAAGTCAAGTACATATAGAATATTATCTAGTTAGGGAAGTGGTCTGTTTATTTATGAACATATGGTCATGGAAAGATGTCTTCACTATTAAATCTCCCTGAAAGATATGTGATATACTTTAATCACTCAACCAAAATGCATTTTGCATGCTACCAAAAGAGGTCTTACATTAAAACTTTCCCCGAAAGATATGTGATATTATATGTTGGATCAAAACATAAAGTGCACCACATAAAGTATTGATGATTTTATTAGTTACCTCATTTGCAGTTCCCTCATCATCCTTGTACCCCGTCTTTTCTAGAATTTCATGTATTGCTGTCAGATCTTTTCTGGAACAAGCGTCAGCAAGAGGAGAAAGAGGCAATGATTGGACAGATGATGCACCGGCTTGAGGCATATCCATCAGTTCGTAAGATGGAGTCTACAAAACAGATCGACACCGCTGCAGTTATAACATTATATACTTCATGTCCAATGTTGATCGGGAGCAAGATAACTAATAAGTTAGTGTTCGCCATATCTACTTTTTCACATTAAATTCAAAAGGTGCTACCGGCTTATTTGACCCTTGCTATGTACTATACTGTCAGGCTAAGAAAACTGCCAGAAAAGTTCATAAAGCTGGGAGATGGAAATGACTTATTTGAAGACAGGACTATATAGCACATTACACATACCAAAACCCATGGTGGCATTTTTGCACCAAATTTAATAGGAAGATAACTTGAATTCAGTTGTGGTAAACAGAGTAAGGAAAGTTCACCTCAACATCCTTCTGAAGAGGAGCCAATGCTTGAACCATAGATCTTACATTCGGCCGTTCTCGGGGTTCATAGTGCAGGCACCTTGAAGCTAATCGTACCAGTTCAGTTCCCTCCTCATTTGAAAATTGACCCTCTAAACACGAGTCTGTAAGCATGCTAAAGTTCCGATCTCGAATCAGGTCAAGGGCCTGCAGATATTAATTAGCATCAGTTAGTCTGGTAAAGTGAAGATATAAACAACTATTTGGTGCAAAGTCAAGCTCTAGCCATTGTTCTAGGAAGTTATTCTTTTTATCCCGCTATTAAAGTGTTGTTTTCCTATACTAAAGATCCCAAATAGTCAATCCATTTCTTGCTGCAAGTTGATGGAGATAAGGACTTATATTTATATTCTTCACATTGTTCAATGGACATAGTGAGTACAGGCCAATATCTTCATACAAGAAATAGTTTCACATTTTGCTTCACATGCATGAAGACCAGAAGGCAGTTGGAAGAAAAACTAGGAAATCAATTAACTCCCTGGTCAGCGTACCTATCAGACAGCTTTATGACATATAATCATTTAAGACATACTATAGCAGTAAATAAAACAACAAATGCATAATGATGCTGAAGAAGCTTAAAATTACAATAAATGTATAATAATGCCAAAGAAGCGAAGTAAGATAGAAAATGATGTGGAAGAACTAAAGCTCAAAGTTGTTACATGGCTCGGAGGAATATGCTTCCCACTAAGAACATCCAGTAGCAAGGTGCCAAAGCTATATATGACACTTTCAGGTGTTATACGTCCTGCAAGTAAAAGAATAAACACGAAAGTGTGAGGGTGATGTTAGAGGTGAACTGTGGTGTAATAAATGACAATATGTTATTTTTGGGGCAGTAAAGTGTTTATACGTGGTTAAAAAGAGATGAAGTTATCGCCTAGACTGCCTAGTACAAAGAACTCAAATGAAACATTATATAATCTTCAAAAGAAGTTAACATGCTTGATTGTGAAGCTAGCATTGAACCTAGGTTCTGTAAAAAGGGCAAACTGTCAATATCATCTATCATGAAAGGGTGACTGCACACACTATCTCAACCATGAATTGCAACCTTGAGATCTATGCAGATCCTCTCCTCTTACAATTATCACAACATGTGAAGATCTCAAGGTATATTCATGGTTCGGATCATATTGTAAGCCATGCCAGTTGAAATTTACAACTACTTAGTATATTTACTTCACAGATCAAACCATTAGGAAGCAAAAACATTCAGAGAATCTAATGTAGGGTGTTATGTAAACGGTGCTATACTATGACATAACGTAATATTAAGGAAGTTGAACCCGCCCCATCCCCACTGTACAGTGGTTAAGGATGTTCCACAAGCAGAAATAAACTCAAGGTATAATCTCAAACTACACAACTACATCATTAGAGCATAGCAGCTTTGCAAGAAAGCTCGGTACCAATGTGGTCTGACAAGAAAGATTCTACTAAGATCATCCTGGGACTGCTACAGCAAGCTATAGGGTTTTAGCAACATAAAAAAGGAACCAACCAGTTCTCATGTATTCGGGAGGAGTAAATGCCAGATTGGTACTGTAACTTTTGCCATCCCGGCTATTCTTCATAAGGCCAAAGCATGAAAGTCTAGGATTACAATCCTGCAGCATGTAAACAATGTATAAATCAACCAATGCAACAGCAAACACACATATAAACAAAGTTTACCATGCTGGCAAAACAATTTGCATGATACTCACATCATCAAACAGAACTCTGTAGGCATTAAGATCATGGTAGAGAGCACGCCCCTTACTGGTGCAATATTCTAAAGCCTCAGCAAGATAGAGAACAACCCTTAATCTCATGGGCCATTTCATCGCTTGGGTTTCCCCTGTCAAATGCATACAATAATGGAGAAATATTACATCATTAATCAAGTAAGGCATTACAGAAAATGTGCAGATGGTCCCAGTCCACTTAAAGGTCCGAAATGATAGCTAGACTAGACATAATATAAGTGTGAGAATCTTTCAAGAAATATTTGAGTTGCATGACCTAATGTGTCTAGAACAGATAATCTTATTACTCCTATGCATTATGTAACAATTACCAACAGTCATGAGGAACAATGTTTAGAAAATGAACAATCTGCACAATTTCTTGTCAAAATTCATTTGCAAAATTTAGACATGAACAGAGACCAATCACTAACAGATGCGACATCATGAACCTATAAGTACTTAGTTTATAGGTTGAGAACAATAATAGATAACAATAACAAACTGCGCTAAACATAATTACCAACAGTCATGAGGAACAATGTTTAGAAAATGAACAATCCGAACAATTTCTTGTCAAAATTCATTTGCAAAATTTAGACATGGACAGAGATCAATCATTAACAGATACGACATCATGAACCTGTAAGTACTTAAGCTTAAAGGTTGAGAAAAATAATAGATAACAATGACAAACTGCGCTAAACATAATTACAACCAGGAAATGCAAGGCGACTCACAGTGGAAAAGGTGTTTTGCTAGTGTGTCGTTAGGCATGTACTCTGCAACAAGCAATCTCTCGTCACCTTCGCAGCAACAGCCAAGCAGATTTGCTAACCTTTTGCTCCGGAGCTGACCAACTGATTTAGCTTCTTCCTGAAGCATAATTATTTCCCCAAAAGATATTGGCAAATCTTAGAAAATTACTGGAACTGTATGGGTCAAGCAAAAAATGTATCAACAAAAGGAATTTTGTTTTGACTTTTGACACAAAAAATGCCATCCACTGTCCTGCCACAGACAGAGCAAAAACTTCTACATGTTACTAGTCATCTAAATAAAGATATCACCCTAAAAGCAAAAAAGAAAAAGTGAGATAGCTGATAGCTGAAGGGTCATATAAAGCACTGGAAAAAGGAGTAGACCTAGTACAGTAAGAAAATACACAACCATGACAAATAGATTAACATGTGATGCAAATTATGATAGAAACGGAAAATGCTGAATCATTGATTTGCCAAGAGCATTAGTAGAACACAATGATGGGAGTATGGGACAAGTAGTGGCTGGTAATGATTGCTGTCTCACACTGGTTTAGCATTGGAATCTAATAATCGTACAAAAAGAAAAATATGTTGGCCAAACAGTTGGTAGATGCCACCCTTTCATCTGCTAGCCATCATAAGAATCCATCCAAAAGCAAGATAAGTAAATTAACAAGCGTGCATATCATCGCAGGTCAGGAGCAGGTAGAAATCAACAACCTCCATGATAAGAGACATCATTCTCCATGAAGCCCAAAATTGCAGAGAATCTACGGGCAGCACAATAACTAACCAGCAACGAACTAGTGGCATCAAGGCATTAGTAACACCCACCAGACGCACATTGTTAGAGAGGATAAGCGAAGGCGACAGGAGGCATATACCAGGAACTGGCGCGGGTCGGGCCAGGCGGAGCGGTTGAAGCGCTTGACGGCGATGCGGCGCTGGGCGTCGAGCTTCCCCTTGTAGACGACGTTGGGCGCCTTCTCGCCATGCTCGGACACGATGTTCTCCACGGCGAAGCCCGCCGTGGCCAGCCGCAGCTGCTCGAAGGTGTACTCCTGGAACGCCGGCAGCTCGTACGCCTCCCCCTGCTCGTCCTCCTCTGCACATCAAAAGTCGCCCCAGTCAGTCAGATTACTCCCATCTCCAATCCACCAATCTGGCATGCCCAATCCGCAGAACCTAACAAATCAGAGGCGAATAATAACCCTTCGGCTCAACCCATCGTCAACCGCCCCAAATGCGGCGGCGGTCGGTGCGGCGCACGCGCGATCGGAGAACCGCCCCCGAATCCTGCCCCCGCCGGCAATCTCTCGGGGGCTAGCGGAGCAAAAATCGCGGAAGCCGACAAGCTCCCGAAAAGGGGAAGGCGGCTGCCAGAAATAGCGAGCGGAAAATCTCGAGAGCTAGTAGCCTAGGCGAGCAAGCAGGGCGAAGCAAGCGAGCATGGAGCATTGCGAACGGCAGTAGGCACGCACCGGAGCCGGGGTCGTCGAGGCGGGTGCTCCCGTGGAGCTGCCCGCGGAGGCAGCAGCAGGAGGTGGCCTTGGACACCCGCGCGCCCATTCCGATCCCCCTCCTCCTCCTCCTCCTCCCTCGCCGCCGAACCTGCAAGCAGAGAAGCGACCAGCCTGAGAACCGGGGAGGTCGTCGGCGGCGGGACCCGCGCGCACGCGGATCTGAGCGCGGAGTCGAGCCAAGGCCGAAGGCAGCAGCATAGCAGACGAAGCCGGAACTTACCTCGCCTGAGCGAGCAAGCGAATCGAAGCGGCGCGGCGGAGGCGGAGGCGGGGGAGGGGGCTGGGCTGGATTGGATTGGATCTCCCTCGGCTCTCGCCCCTCGCCTCTCTCGGCTCTCTCCTCTCACCACCTTGCTGTGCTGGGGGTGGGGGTGGGGGTGGGAGCCGGTGGTGGTGTTATTCGCTAATGCTGCTGTTTATTAATGGGTTTTTACTAGTTTCATACCGACATGCCCGTACTGTGTGCCGCTGGGATGTGGGCCCGGGTCTAATCGCGCGGTAATTTTTTAGTACAAGCAAGTTGACATAGTAGTAGTAGTACTTTCTCCACTAATGGGAGAGTAATTAATTACTGCTAGCTTAGAAGAGAGGACGAGGTGTTGGAGGTAAATAAATAAATGGCCGCCTAAAACGGCACGGCGAGGCCGTTGGTGAATGGTGATCACCGCCCTGCCCCCATGCCGCTTCTCTTCCTACTACAGCTAGTCAAAGAGGGTTCAACGAATGTTCATGCTAAATTTTAAATTATGATTTAAATGTTCAAGAGGTTTTTTTTTTCTTCCCAGATGGACTTATTTGCCCACTTCATCATTATTTGAAATACAAAAACAGAAAAGTGAGATTTCTTCGTTTGAGTGAGACTCCATGATGGTCCTCTCGTGGGTCATATTCCGTTTGGACGATGCCTGGTTGCCGATACTTCTAGTTCAAACCAGGCTCACGGTTTAAAATTCATGTTTAGGTTGGATTCTTAGGGGGGGGGGGGGGGGGGGGGGGGGGGGGGGGGGGTGAAGATTGAAATCTACGGGAAAGTCGTGGACTTCGAACTCGCGCATGTGAACGATTTTTCATCTCTTCTCCTTTTGGTTTGATCTATGGTTTTATTCGAGCATCATGACCCCAGCTCTCCAGCTCTAAGTAATATCGGTTTCCATTTATATGGTCGTCAAATAAAAGAAAGAAAGGCTTGATGCAATGCATTCGTTGGTCTTGTCAGTATATATGTCACTTTTCTTGGAAACATCGAGTACAACGGCACAAAAAGCATACATTGCATGTGCACCACCTCCGCACGCACATCTCACACGTGCCTATCAAAGATCAGAGTCTCGGAGCATTTAGGATTGATGTCATCACAAACGTCTCGCTGCTATTGATGAAAACGCACGTCGCCTCCTACCAAAAGAGCATTCCATGTAACGAGACCCACGTGACATCAAACCTGAGACTTTTGATCCCCTCATGAACTTGGGGTATATCCACCTTCCTAGACGTCATCTAAGTAGACGCCGGTTTGAACCGAGTCGTTGGTGCTTGCTACGACCCGTGACACGGCAAACTGTCCATGGTCGTATTTGTCTCTAGCATGACCAGTTGATAAAATGTGAAGGAAAGTGATGAAGACTAGGGGTTCGGCAATTTGCTTATCGTCGCTATCTTCCTTTTTTCTTGCTAGAATTATCCTCACTATAAAAAATGGAGAAAGCAGTGACCTAGAACTTCTTTATAAAAATTCACGGAGGAAGTATATCGTTTGCCAAAACGATGCATGTGATCTTCAGAATCACGGCTTGCAAGCAAAATGGAGTGGCGCGAGGCGGAGAAAGAAGGTTCACTTTCACTTTCTAGCTATCTTTATCTGAAGAATGCTCGCTCGTCCGTGCGTACGTGCGGAATGATGACAACCTGAGATGGACCGATTCGCTGATGAAAGGTTCAGTTTTCACTCCTCGAAAGCGGTGATCGCCGAAAAAGAATCCGGCGGGCGCACGCACGCATGATTACGACTAAACTGGTTGCACGTACGTGCGTACAGCCTGGCCTGCCCTGCGCGGTACAGGCGTACAGCGTGGCAGGAGCAGGCACGGACGAGACACGGGAACCAGCCCCATCGTCGTCCAGCTGTCAACTAATCATTCGGACAGGGCGGCTCGCCTGCATGCTCAGACAGGGCAGGGCAGCCGCGCACGGCTGATCTGGCGGCCGTGCCAAGTGGCCGTCCGGTGGGTGGGCCCACCGCCCGGTGGGAGGGACGGCGGTGGAGTTCAATGCGCGAAAATATCTGTCCAGCGAGCCTAATGATCCTGTGGAGACTGCAGAGTATCCGTATTTTTGCGTGTGTTAGTGGTCGCACTCGCACTTACTCCCTCCATCCTAAAATTCTTTTCTTAGATTTGTCTAGATACGGATGAAGTACGTACGTACAAACGCCTGGTTAATTAGTTAGTTAGAAAATGGCAACTGGGAGAGGCCGGCCGGCCGGTCGGTCACATCAGTCGTGCGTGCGTGCGCGCCACTTTCATTTCTGCACGAGTACGCAAATTAAGGCCTTAATTAGCACGTAAAGTACGCAGAAAAGTACCATGTCTACTGATATTTTTCATCTCCGTGCCCAGGAATCTCGTACGTACGAGCAATATACTCCTACTACTCCTTTAAAAAAAATTACTCCTACTACTTTTTTGTCGAATGAAATTTACTCCTACTATCTTTGCCAATGAAATATACCCTACTTTAAACCATAAAAAAGTTTGTGATAGTACTAATAATAGTGTTCTGGCAAAATAAAAATTTACTAGTGTCAAAAATGCTCTTATATTATGAGACGGTGAAAGTAGTGGTTTGCAATTACGCCGAATATTATTATTTTCAACAAGAGATCGAAAACGATCAAGGTAGCAGAGATTAGTGGATCGAGCTGGAACGATGGGTCGATAGCTGGATCCTGGAGCTGGAGGGATATGCTACATATCTGTCATTACTCTGAACGTAGCACATAACCAAACCAGCCCTGTCAAATCAAATCAACAACCATATAGTATAATTAAACTGCTCCATTTGGGATTGATCGATCGATACATACTGAAAGCAAAACGTGGGGCCTGCCATCTCAGGCGCCGATCGGGATCGGCCGACCCCCTGAATTAATTAGCTGGATTAATTAGTTAGCGGACGATCGATGCTAGCCATAGCTAGCTAGCTGCGTAATGATATTCTACTCTGATTGATTAGCTCAGGGAGTTAACCGGTTGACCTTTGCTGCACTGACGTGACGCGTGTTCCTTGATCCTTCTGCCCGTTTTCTCCCATGCTTCCACACATGACGCCGACGTTGGTTTAAATTTGGTGGAAACAATTTTTGTGGTGTACATCACAAATGTATAAAAATAATAATAACTATACCAACAAAATAATTATTAAGACTATAGTCTTGTAATTAATTGAATTTTAAAAGTACAAAAGTTTAGTATTAAAAAATTAAATATAATATGAATAGTATAATAACTAATGCCTACCATTTCCCCTATTTTTTACTTCCCTTCCATTTATTTTTAAATTTTTATGGCTCATTTAAGCACACGCTGGATGTATGACATGTGTAGTTTGTAAACTTCAAAAAATCATTAAGCGTTAATTGTGTGTTTGACCATCAACTCGCATTTTTATAGATTAAGCATGATTAGGCGCAATTAGACGGAAATGGGCGTTCCATACACAATTGTACGGAGACGGAAAACAGAGAGCAGTTAGCCAATGTTTTTAAGGCGCCGTTCTCTCGTTGCTATAGCGACAATATAAAGGTGTGGCGTGGTCCCAGCCTAAAGCATCCAGGCTCGCAATACTTTTGTCCTGTGGTGTCCGCTATATATGCGTGGCGTGCCCAAATCGTCCACATGACTGGTTTTTGGTCGCCATGCCTGAAACTGGACACCTTAGGCAGGAGAGTTGGTGCACACGGGGACCAACAGCCAGCGGGGACCAGCAGCCATTAGTGAAAGAATTGGCGCGCACAGAACTACTCCCTCCGTTCGGAATTACTTGTCGCAGAAATGGATGTATCTATGTATCTAGACGTAAAGTTCTTCCTATCAGTTTAGATACATCCATTTCTGCGACAAGTAATTCCGAACGGAGGGAGTAGTAGCCAGCGGTGGGAAGGAAAAGGAGATTAGGGGGAGTATCCAGAGGCAGGCAGGCAGAGAGAGAGAGAAGGAAAAGGAGATCAGGAGGGAAAAGCAGAGAGAGAAGGAAAAGGAGATCATGAGAGAAAGGGGTTTCCAGAGGCAGGCAGAGAGAGAAGGAAAAGGAGATGAGGAGTGAAAAGAGTTTATAGAGGCCATGGCAGGGTGAAATTGCTGCATACCTATCCACTCCTTCCGCCACCCGCCTTTCCCCTCCTCATCTGCGAGCTCCATCCAGCTACAGGGCAGCGACTCAGACTCTGGTAGTTGCTTCAGTTTGTTGTCATACATATTACAGATTTAGATTATGTCTATGAAATTGTGATTTAATTTGATATCATACAAAGTTAGGTTGTGTCTATAATGTCGCCACGCCATACGCCATAAGCGTTATAATGTTATGAAGGGGGTCGGTCGCCATAAAACGCGTTACGCTATAAAAACATTGCAATTAGCTATCTAGAATAGTGATAAAATGTAAACTAAAAGAGCAAGATGCAACAACAACAACAACAACAACAAGCAAGGAGCAGGAGGATTAGCAGTATTGGAGAATGAGTACCAGCAACTACGACCACAACAAAACTTAACAAAACGGTAGCAAAACAACACTACAATAATAGCAAAAAAAGCACTATAAGAATAGTACAAGCTCCATCTAGAGGATCAACAAACAACAAAACTTAACACAACGTAAGCAAAACAACACTACAATAATAGCAAAAAAAGCACTATAATAATAGTACAAGCTCCATCTAAAGGATCAACAAGCAACAATACAATAATAGCAAAATAGCACTATAGCAATAGTACAACCTACATCTAGAGCATCAACAACAAGAGCAACACTACAGTAGTAGTACAAACTACATATAGAGCATCAACAACAGTAGCAGCAGTACATCACCCAGCCTAGCGATTTTCCTGACGCATAGGGGCAAAGCGAGGCATTGAGCCAGCGCCTCGCGCATATGCACAAGATTAGGCACATTTTTTTCGAACTTTGATAATTTGTCACGTATTCAGTTGTTAGCCTCTCATTTTGAAATGCACATGGGCATAGTTGTAAGTTAGTTAGGATCTTCAGAATCCTAGTGAAAACTAGGTCGGGTGTGCTAACAACAGCGATGTAATGGAAGGATAATAGAGCCACATGCACATCCATATGAGCTTATGTAATTTAGTTGTGCTCAATTACAGTCTAAACTCTAAAACCATTTAGAGTCAGATCTAAATCGTGTGCATTTGATTAACTAACCATAGGATGATAATAAGCTCATACATGAAGATCAAATGGGCGAGATTGTGGACGAGATTGAGATAACGGGGAGGCGAAGTCCAGATGAGGGGAATGATGACGCATCTGAAAGCTATATGCGAAGAGACCGTGTATGGGGCTCGACGGGGACGGGGACGTGAAAGGGGGAGGGGCGCAATGCGAGGTGGCTAGCTGACAAAGGCAATGACTTGGGCAATAACTGTTTTGGGCTAAGGGTGAGATGCCCTAGGTGGAGGTTTACATTCTCAAAAGGGAAGCTCCTAGCCCAACGTGCTACATGTCGAGCAACAGTCAAACACACACTTTTCTCACGCATGGGCTGACCCATCTATTGCGAAGCGATTGATCGGAGGAAGCACCTCTCCTAGCGAGTACACGTTCAGTTTTCAGCTACGTTTTATATTTTCTCTGAAAAATTAGTATTTCATAGATTTTATTTATTTAGAAACAACTATTAAAATATTGCATTATTTGCATAAAAAATTTAAAAAATGTTCGTGCTTTTTTTAAAAAGTCTATGAATTTTAAGAATGTTCACATTTCGTTAAAAGTGTTTAAATCTTCACTAATTTGAAAAAATTTGTGAATTATAAAAATGTTTACAAATTGTAAAAAAACTCACTAATTAATAAATATATTCGAGAACATAGAAAAATATTCTAGGTATGATGAAATATCCCTAATTAAAAAAATGTTAATCCAAAATCAAGAATGTCCATGTTTCAAAAAATGTTCACTATTTTTAATATACATTTAAATATTTCAAAATTGTCTTATGTTTTGAAAATATATCAATAAATATTTTACATTTAAGAAGTATTTTTGAATTTAAATATATGCACATCAATTTTATTGATGTTGAGGATTTTAAAATGGAAAAGTGAAGACAAACAAGAAAAAAAAGTTAAAGCACCAAAGAAAAAAAGAAAAAATAAAATAAGTCCATACTTAGAACCTTCTAGAATGTTCTGGAAACAAGGAAAGAGTACATGAGATTGCCAGTTACCTTCTACTCCCTCCGTCCCTAAATATTTGTCTTTCTAGAAATTGCAGCAAATGACTACATACGGAGCAAAATGAGTGAATCTACACTCTAAAATATGTCTATATATATCCGTATGTGGTAGTCCATTTGAAATCTCTAAAAAGACAAATATTTAGGAACGGAGGGAGTAGATTGCACATGTTAGGGGCGGACTAGGATTGCTCACCGAAGGCCCAACAAAGCTAATTTAAAGCCCACGACACGAGATGGATTAAACGAGAAAGAAATCAAGCCGAATGCGTGAGAGCTATTTCTCGGCTGTTGCGAGGCTTAACTCCGTCTTTCCTCTGGGCACGACGCTATTGTGTTGGCTTAGTACTGTAGCTGCACGGGAATTTGTTCTATGGCTTTTTTTATCGGGGTTTTAACTGTTTTTCATCTGTTTCCTTGGTTTTTGTCTGGTTTTCTTCTTCAGATTTCTTTGTTTTTTCTTTGGTTTTCTTTGATTTTTTTCTTTTATTTTTATTTTTTTTTCCATTTTCAAGCACATGTCTTATTTTTCCATGCACATTGTTCATTTTTGTTATTCATTAGGAACATTTTTTTATACATGATTAACATTTTTTTTCAAATGTAGGTTTTCATATCTACTCCCTCCGTAAACTAATATAAGAGCGTTTAGAATACTAAAATAGTGATCTAAACGCTCTTATATTAGTTTACAGAGGGAGTACTTCTTTGCCATACAAGGTATACAACTTTTGTATACATCTAAAAGATTTGTTTATACGCATTTAACATTTCGAAATACATAAAAATACTTGTTGAAATATAATTTTGAATGGTACAGACCATTTTCGAACTATGCATACCTTATTTGAAATCGTATAAAGATGTTTTAAATGTCGTAAATATAATTTGAAAATGCATCCACATTTTTTTGTATGTGAAAAAACATTTTTTAATAACATGGACATTTTTTACATTGTATAATATTTTTTGAAAACATTACATATATTGCTTTGAAATGCATGAACATGTTTGAAGGGGCTGTTTGGATGGCAACCAATGCCCGCCTTACCAGAATATTGGCGTTGGCCAAATGGACGGGCGCCTGTTTGGTTGGCCACCAAAACTTGTAGCTGACGCCAATATTTTGGTAAGCAATGCAGTTTTCACGCCAACGCGAGGGCAAATCGGCGGTGGCGAATTCCATCGCCAATTATTTGGCTCACCCGCTTTTGGCGTGGCTGGCCTGGGCGCCTTCCAAATGGCCCTGAAATGACACATACATTCTTTAATGGTACATGCATTCTTTAAAAGTTGATCAAACATTTTTTACACCACATGAACATTTCTTAAATGTGCGATCAGCACTTAAAAAATTAACTAAATTACTCATTACTTTTTAAATATATACAAAATTAGGAAAAAATGACATTAGCATGATGTCTGTCAGGCGAATGGCTACTCGGCAGGAAGTGAGACGTTGCCGCGCCCAGCCGAATATGCAACAATCTCGGAGACAAAACCCCGCGGCCTGCGCACGGGAAGCCCACGTATTGTAAGAAGCCCGCAGCCCAAGATGCGTAGCCCATTACTCCATTTGGATTCATCCTTCCTCCGTCTCGCCACGCCTCGCCGCGGACCGCGATTGCAGACCCGCACGCACGCGCACAGGGTGTTCGACGGAACGCCAGCCGGCGATGGCGCCGATCGGGGTCGGGCCGCCTTTGCCTTCCGCAAATTCCGGCGCACTGTCCTTCAACTGTGTCCGCCAACCCACACGTCGCCACGGTAGACTCCGTTCCACGATCGCGCAGCCGCTTGATCTGCCGCGGCGGTCGAATCGGGTCGGGTCGACCACATGCCGGCCAGCAACCCCTCGCCGCTGCCTATCTGATAGACTGATACGGCAATTTCTCTCGACCCGGACTGCTCGTCCCACGCCGGCACAGTGCTCCTCCTCTAACGCGCTAGTGAAATCTAGTGAGATCTAGTCGATCTAGTCGATCAACAGCTCCAATAGTCTCATAATCCAAGTGCGTGCCTCCCTGAACGCCTAACCAAAAGCTACCTGCAGTTAGGCACCGGCCACCGGGTGCTCTTCCCAGGGCTAGCTAGCCAGGAGAAGCAACACACACTACACACGGGGCACTGCTGGGTGTCCATAACCAGCTGCAGCACATGAAAGAAAATGCAGTAACCTGATAAGAAGTTGACATGTTTCTTCCCCCTCTACCGAGTCCCCGACAATTAAGCAGCGTCCAGATCCCGTCACGGATGTCCGTTTCGACCCTTTTCGTGCATTCTCGGAGCCGGGTCGAACAGCGACCTTGCAGCGCTGAAGCCGAACACTCCAAGCGTTTTCCCTGTGAACGTCCTGGTTCTGCAGTAATCGTGGGGTGCAAATAGCCGGTCCAAATCCCCCCACAGCGAAATGTTGTCCCCTCTGAAGAAGAAATTATGCTCCTGCATTTGCTGTTCGCTCTGTCGCTCGGTGCCTGTCCTCGTTGTCCAATCAGATAGTTTTGCCCATGTACAAAATACTCCGTTTGAAATACTAGTATCTGCCTCATTTATGTTATAAGGATTTAGTTTACACGTCACAATCACCACAATTACGTGATGTTGCAAATAATTAACATTAACGAGATTGCTAAGTCTCAGTCGACTGAGACTTAACCATGAAGATTCGTGCAAAAAAAAGAATTAGATTTTTTTCTTTCTTCTTTATATGTTTTGTCACTTAACTAAGACTTGGTTAAATCTTAGCCACATCCAGTAATTATACTCCCTCCATCCCAAAATTATTGTCTTATCCGTATCTAGACAAATCTAAGACAATAATTTTGGGACGGAGGAAGTATATCTTATCTACTAAGATCCATTGCTTTTTCCATCATCGTCGTCCAAACAAGTACTACCTGATGATGTGAGTAGAGTACTGGATATCTAACAGGCGGGGCTGACGGTGGTGAGCAGGTGTAGGTGAGGAGAAGAAAACGCGCGCGAGAGAGAGAGATAAGAGGGATGAGGTCGCTGGGGAGGGGAGTGACTGAGAAGGGATGTGAGGAGATAAGGTTTTTTTTTTTTTTGAAATTGAGGAGATAAGGTTGATGTGGAGGTGAGCGATACGCGAAGCCCACGGACATGTGGCGCGCGAGAGAAGCGGGGGATGCGTGAGTTTTATCGACCGGCAGATTGTTATCGTTTACCATGTTTAAGAAGTTGAAGCACCGGCACAGTACCATCCAACACAGACAGAGAAACACTGTAGACATACAAGATGAGCACGGCCATGGCATCACTGGTGCTTGCAGTGCTCGTGTTGCCGTGGGCAACAACCGCCGCGGTGACCACGGCGAGAAGAAACTGCTCCGACACCTGTGGTGAGGTTGATGAGATACCTTATCCGTTCGGATTAGGTCCTTCGTGCTCCTTACCTGGTTTCAGTCTCACTTGTGCGGACAACACCAGTTACCCCCTGCTGGGCAACCTACCCCCTGGGCTTTTCCATAGATGATTTTTATTTTTCTACTAATCCCATCCGAGTGCTTGCCAGTATCTCGTACTCCGTAAAGATGATTCCCGGCGTCCGTGACTACTTTGTTCACTGGGAAGCTCCAGACCGGCACTTTGCCCTATCTTCACGCCGGTCATACATGTTCGTTGTTGGTTGCGGCGTAAAGGCCTCGCTGTTCGTTGGCAACTCGACCATTGAGGTCGGAAGCTGCTCCGTCGCCTGCGCCGCCGAAGCTAAAATCATGGAGAAGCTGCCCAATGGGTCCTGCGAGATTGAGAACCACAACTTCTACGACCGCAACCCCTACATCAATGGCGGCTGCAGCCTAGAATACGAGCCAACTTCAGAACCTCCACCGTATGCCCCTCCGGGAGGTCAGTTCTAAATTATACTATTTGACGGTGTGTTCGTTCGATTTGTGGTTAGGATTAACCCTAATTCAGCTAATTATTTTTAGGGAAAATTTGAACCGTGCAGATATACTTTTTAGTTTTTAACAATTTGAGCACTCGATCCAGTGAGCCAAAATAAACCAATTAATGTATTTCGAAAGTTATTGATATTTATAGTTCATCTCCTCAAACGTTTGGCATGATCTTCCCCCCTTTGTACAGTTTATGGCTCCATCCAGCCGAGGAAGGATTGTCCCATGTGGTGCGGGAACGTGAGCATCCCGTTCCCCTTTGGAGCAACGCCAGGCTGCTTTGCAAGTGAACAATTCTATCTCAAGTGTCTTCGACCCTTGCCGGGGACCGTTCTTCCGGTGCTTGAACTGAATGGTAGTTTGGTCGTCACTGACATATCTATTGACGACGGTATTTTGCGCCTGCTCGAGAAATCAGAGCCAACTGATGTCTTTTCTGATCTGGAGACGCTCTATGCCTTGTCCGGGAAATGGAGCGTGGTGAAGTGGGTCGTTGTTAAAATGCCATGCTTGCTTGCACAGCTAAACGAGAGCGACTACAAATGCTTGAGCTCCCACAGTGACTGCATCGATGTCACTGATGATGGAACACTCAAACATCTTGGCTACCGCTGCAAGTGCTCTTCTGGTTTTGAAGGGAATCCTTATATTAAAGCTGGATGCACAGGTATAATCTCTCTTGAGCTATTTTAACTTACTCTTGATATTCGTTTACATTTTTGGGGGGATATACAGATTCTAGAGTTCTGTCACGTCAGAGCCTAAGCTGGTCAGCATAGCGGCTCTGGATCACCACTGATGTCATGTGCGAATTACAGATATAAACGAGTGCCTACAACCAGATAAATACGCCTGCAATGGCATTTGCCACAATAAATTCGGGAGCTACACATGCACAAGCACGGTAATCCTCTATTCTTAAATAGTTGCAACCCACTATCTAATTTTCCTCTTCATGCAACAATGTCACCTCATCAAGTTATGCATGTAGCTAGTCATAAGTTACTTTTTGCATTAATTTATTCATGCAAAGCATGCCACCTCATCAACTCATGCATGCATGTTTTTTGCTTAACTTAGTCATACAAAATACTCTTACTTTGTTTTAGTTTATTTAGCACTTCCTTTTTAACAGGATTCCCACGGCAACCACGCGGGGCATCATCTAGTATTAGGTAAGCGATCTATACCGCTTGAAATCCTGTCAACAACGTGATCAATGTCTTGAAATAAAGAATCGTTCGGTTGAATTGTTCCTAATTCCTAGCTCGGGGTTAAATACCTTTAACTCGATTTAACTGGCTGCAGGTGTCACCATTGGACTAAGCAGTGGTGGAGGTATTCTAATTCTTGCCGTATTTGTTGTTATTCTTACACGAAGATGGAATCGGGCCATTCAGAAGCGCTTGAGAAAAAGGTATTTTCGGAAGAACAAAGGCATTCTGCTAGAATAGCTTATCTCTTCGGACAAAGTGACAACGATGGCACAAAGATATTCTCCCTGGAGGATCTGGAGAAGGCAACAAACAATTTTGACCAGGCCCGTGTGGTCGGACGGGGTGGCCATGGCACAGTCTACAAGGGCATCTTGACCGACCAACGCGTGGTGGCCATCAAGAAATCAACGCTCTCGGTGATCAGCGAGATCGAAGAGTTCATCAACGAGGTGTCCATCTTGTCGCAGATCAACCATCGGAACGTAGTGAAGCTCCATGGATGTTGCCTCGAATCCGAGGTCCCTCTGCTTGTCTACGAATTCATCTCCAACGGCACGCTCTACGACCTTCTTCACCGCCCCTCCGAGCACAACATTAGCAACTTATTGATGCCCTTGTCCTGGGAGGAGCGCCTAAGGATCGCCACCGAGATCGCGGGCACGCTCACATACCTGCACTCTGCGGCTTCCGTGTCGATCCTCCATAGAGATGTCAAATCCATGAACGTGCTCCTGAATGACAGCTACACCGCAAAGGTCTCGGATTTTTGGCGCATCGAGGCTGATCCCCATCGATCAAACGCACCTGGTCACCGCCATTCAAGGTACGTTTGGGTACCTGGATCCGGAGTATTACTACACGGGCCAACTCAACGAGAAGAGCGATGTTTACAGTTTTGGAGTGATACTTGTTGAGCTGCTGACGAGGAGGAAACCCATCATCCAGAACGAGCATGGCGAGAAGCAGAACTTGTCAAACTACTTCTTGTGGGCCATGAGGGAGAGGCTCCTCAAGGAAACGGTGGACGCGCAGATCTTGGGGGATGAAAGAGATGAAGGGGTTGTGTGCATGGCTCAGTTGGCAGAGGAGTGCCTCAGACTGACTCGAGAGGAGAGGCCAACGATGAAAGACGTGGAGATGAGGCTACAGCTCCTCACGGGACGCCGCGTTACACCGAGGGTGAGGCAAGAAGAAGAGGCACGACCTGCGGGAGACGACGGGCATGGCGGGGCCGACCTGGTGGTCGGTCAGCGTGGCTCACGTCAGTTCAGTCAAGAACACGAGTTCGTGTCATCTCAGCGTGTACCGCGGTAGGTTGTAGGCACACCTTATTTACATTTTGCCCTTGCCAGGACAATGATTTGTTTTCTTGTAGCATTTCAAATTTTGGCTGATATATGTAAGAATGAAGACATTGTACTTTTGAGCGGTTATCATTATGTGAGTCACAAATTACGGTAGGCCATCGTCGTCTCGTCGATAGCATTGAGAGTGTCAATGATTAGTGCTTCTCAAAGAGTAGGAATGGATGAAACTAATTTTCATAAGGGCATGTACAGGTCGATAAGGTGTTTTTGTCTTAAACCTGTCACATCATCTAAAGATGATAGTAAAATATGATGTACAATGATTTATTTAGTTTTATCTCTATTAACTAGATATTCCTAGGGGTCTATCTAGGGCAAATCTAAATGTGCCCTAATTATTATCGCAGATCTAGGTGACTCAATCATACCGGCAAAAAAATAATAATCAAACAATTAAAAAATACTCACACAAATCTTCGCGTAAAATCAATGGCATAGGACTTAGTAGTGAAGTACTTAGCACATCTAGATGTGCATTAGCAAAATCATATTCCTAAATTGGTCGTGAGAGAATTTTGTTGCTAAGAATCCTCTCTTAATTAAGAGAAGACAAAATTTTCTTTCTTTCTAATTTCTTCCTCATTCACATCAGCATTTATCCTACATGGCAGGATAGCATCATTGTACACGCCCTAAAAGCATATAAAAAATTGATAAGGCAGTCTTATCTTAATCCCACTTCATAGTTTAAATGGCAATATAAATACGTGTACAATGGTTATCTCTTAGTTTTATCTGCGATAACTAGATATGCCTAAATATCCGTCACGATAAGATGATCATTTCCTAATTAAGAGAAGACAAACCTTTTCTTACAGTTTCTCTATCCTCCTCATTAGCATGTATCATATGTAAAACTAAGATAACACCATTGTACATTCCCTAAACCACGTGAGATATAATCGATGACAATGTATATCTGTACTCACTATCTAATTTGTTTGGTGGCTGGAAAAACCAGAAGTGGTATAACTTTTGAACCGAATAGCATAGACCGGAGAGCCGAAGACACATGTTGCATGAATTTTCTATCTAGGTTGTACACAACTCCTGACAAAATTATTCGACTTTTTTGAGAACCAACCAACTATTAGTTGGGTGAATAGTAGGGTTGTACCCCAACCCACGTGAGGTCAAACTGTCATAGGTTTGACCCTAATACGGTGAAAACATATA
Organism: Thinopyrum elongatum; assembly: GCA_011799875.1. Classification (NCBI taxonomy): domain Eukaryota; kingdom Viridiplantae; phylum Streptophyta; class Magnoliopsida; order Poales; family Poaceae; genus Thinopyrum; species Thinopyrum elongatum. Next base: position 703,254,247 of record CM022298.1, read on the forward strand.
TTTTTTTAAGACTAATCAAATATTTTTCTATAATTTTTATGATTTTATTGACTGGTTCACTATTTGCGGTTAAAACCCAACATATCTTTTTCCATTCCATAGAAAACTTCACGAAAAATAGGGAAAACATGCACATGAGCGATCCACAGAGATAGGAGAAATTCTATCTGAGTGAGAGGTGGTTGGAAAGGAGTCCGGGTTGGCAACCCATATAACACCCCATGTCATTAGCCACAGTAATCACTTTTGATAATGACAAGTCAGCATGATTAATAGTGCCAAATCATCATTAGCATCATATTGCATTTCAACTCCTAAGTCAAAATTCAAATTTAAATGAAAGTGGAAAATAAAAGTTGTTCAACATAGAAACTAAAATGTTCAATAAAAAAACAAATATTATAGAGACTATTCTAAAATTGTAACCAACAATTAATAAATTAATTAGGTGGCTCTGACTTTGCCAAAACAATAAGGTTTAATACATTTTATTTATTATAAAATTTGTGTGAACTCCAATTGTCTCTAAACCAATTTTTGGCAGTAGTAGATAATGACTAGCATTTAATGGAACAAGTGTCATATTTTACAAAAGTTATTTTGAGGCTTAACTAATTACAAAACAGAAAATAAGAATAAATAAAAAGAATAAGACAAAAGGGAGACAAAACAAAAAAATAAAAGGAAAAAGCAAAACCCCTTCCCCCGGCCCAACTGGGCCTCGGCCCACTCCCCCTTGGCCTATATGGCCCCCAGGGACCCCGAAACCCTAGCCGATCCCCACAACCCCCCCCCCACCCCACTCTCCCTCGATCTCTCCTCCCTCCCTCTTCCCCATCTGGATCGAGGAGGAGGGCAACGGCCCCGCGAACCCGACGCCGGCGCCCGTCCCCGGCGCCGTCCGCTTCGTCACCGCCTTCTCCTCGCCTCACCCGTCGCGCCTCCTCGTCCCCTCCCCGACGCGCGACCCGGACGCCTCGCCGCTCGACGCCACCTCGACGCCGCCGACCCGTCGCCCGACCCCGGCTCCTCCCCGAGCCCGCCTCGCTCAACTACAGGGCTCTGTGAGCCACCTCCCCTTCTCCTCTCTGCCTCCCTCACCCGCCCGCTAGTCCGCCGTGGCCTCGTCGCCGCTCGCCGCTCGCTGTGCCACTCGCCGTAGCCCGCGACCGCGACAGCGCCCGCCCGCTCGCCCGCCTCGCACGCGCGCATGCTCGCCTCGCCCGTCCATGCTCGCGCTCACCGCGGCCATCCCGCGTCCCGCCTCGCGTGCCCGCTGCTGCTCCGCTCGCCCGCGTCGTGCGCTCCCCGCGCGCAACCCGCGCCCTGGCCACGCGCCTCGCCCGCCGCCCGCTTCGCCGTGCTGCCCCGCAGCACCACTGCTGTTCGGCAGCGCTCGCGCGTGCCCGCGCCCTCGCCTCGCCGCGCCCGCAGCGGCCGGAGCCCGCGCGCCCGCTGTGGCCAAATGGGCCACTGACGGCCGGCCCCCACCCCTCTGTGCCACTGACCGAACGGGCCCACGACCCAGAACATTTAAAAAAAATGAATTAATAAAAATAATTAATAATTAATTAGTGAAATAATTAAGTTAATTACTCTGTTTAATTAATCTAATTAACTAGTTAGTTTAATTAATCTGTAATTATTTTAGTTAATTCCTAATTAGCCTGACGTGACACTGACAGGTGGGACCCACTGGTCCTGACGTCACAGTGACATCATGATGACGTCACAGTTACTGTTTCGGATAATGTCGGAATTAAATAATTAATTAAATTCCAGAAAATTGTTAAAACTTTGAAAAATCATATAAAATAATCCGTAACTCTGATCAAAAAACTTTATACATGAAAGTTGCTCAGAACGATGAGGCGAATCCGAGTATGTGGTCCGTTCGTCCGTCAGACATCTCTAACTACCTGAACATGGGACATTCCCCCTTCGGTCACCTGTCCGACATTTGTCCGGAACCGGGAATACTTTCCCGGATGAATTCCCCCTTCGCCAGTATCACCCAGCACTGCGTTAGATCACCTCTGTCACCGCGTATTGCCATGTTATGCTTTGTGCTGCACTTGTTTGCTCTGTATTTATTGTTTCCTCCCCCTCTTCTCTGTCGTTAGACCCCGACGTCGTCCCCGAGACCGACGCAGCTCCGGAGACCGACGACACCATTGACGACCTTGCCCTTGCCGCCGAGCAACCAGGCAAGCCCCCCTTTTGATCATCCCGATATCGCCCATTCTAATTCTCATGCTTGCATTAGAATTGCTACTGCTACTGCTTTACCTATTCTGATGCATAACCTGATTATTGTAACCTGCTATTGAAACCTTACCTGCTTATCCTAAACTGTCTAGTATAGGCTGGGTAGAGACCTATCAGTGACCCCACTTATCCCGACTGCCCCGCTGGATTATCAGAAGGCCCGATCAACAGGATTGAAGACCAGGCCCCGACACCGCACATCACCCCCTTAGTTGTAACGACACTGCAGCGTTACTATCGAGTGTCGAGGGTGAAACCTCTTGTAGCACTTCTGATGTTAACTCTGTAGAGTAGCTATTTGGTCGTGGTCATCGAGGGTGATTCCTCCTTCACCACTTCCGGTAACGACCCTGTCGTGCAACACATCAAGTGTGAACCCATCGAGGGTGATTCCTCCGAGTTCACCTTGACGGATACATCAAGTAGGAATCCAACGAGGGTGATACCTCGGATTCCCCTGATGTTATGGACACACGGATAATTGGACTTTACACTGTTACTTGAAAGGCGGGTCGACCCTGAGGGGTACCCGCGTGTGATGTGAAGGCGGGTTGCCTGGATGGTGCCCGAGTGATGAATACGAGGCGTGGCCGGGCATTCTTGGCCCTTGCCGCAAGTCCTCGAGACGGGGCGACGGGGTCACATCGATAGTTACCGCACCCCCAAGGTACTAACGGTTTGGATATGTGATCTGAGTGGGCCTCTGGCCTGATAGCACTAACCATCACGTGGGCATAGTATGGGCGTTCTACATCGTAGCATCAGCCGAAAGCTCTGACAGACGTCCAGTTCAGCATTGCGGCACGGTCGGCTCGTGTCGGCCACCCGAGGCGACGCTGGTATCCACCCTGTGCGCAACGACCCGGAGGGTGAGGGGCGATGGCCAAGACCCCCTTGCGCTTAGGATGTAGACCGGCGGGGACCTCTCTGCTGAGCTGTAGGTAGGGTTGCGGTGTGTCGTTTGGCCGAGGCCGGGCAGGACCCAGAAAGTGTGTCCGGCCGGAGTTAAGCGAGCGTGGTGGGTAAGTTGGTGCACCCCTGCAGGGAAGAACTAATCTATGCATAGCCGGATCCTCGGTAACGGACACTCGGAGTTGTATCCCGATCGATACAACTAGAATTGGATACTATGGCTCTGGGGTTGCTTCTCACAGGGAGTCGAGAAGGGATCTCAGGACGAGGTTGATGACTGTATGGCTCTGGGATTGCTTTCTCGCAGGGAGTCGAGAAAGGATTTCTGGGTGAGGTTGAGACTTAATGATACTGCTACATTATATTGTACTGTTCTACTATCTTCTATTGCTGCAAGACCGCTGAAGATGCTAGTCTTCGATAGGACTAGGCTTTCCTCTCTATTCTGGCACTTCTGCAGCCCAGTCCACATATACAGCCTTCCTTTGATAATGTTGCATATGTAGTGTAGATCCTTGCTTGCTGAGTACTTCGGATGAGTACTCACGGTTGCTTTGCTTTCTTTTTTCCCCATATCCATTTGATGCGACCAGATGACGGAGCCCCGGATACAGCTGCCCCCGCCGACGATCGCTACTACTACCCCGAGGGTGGATACTACTACGAGTTGACTGACGACCAGGAGTAGGATCGGAGGGTCCCAGGCAGGAGGCCTGCGCCTTTCGATCGTAGTGTTTTATTTCGCCCCGCCTTTCTAAAGGCCTTTCTGTTTCTCTTTTAATATCTGTACTCAGATATCTGATGCTTCCGCTGACGCTTGTATGCGAGCTTATGTATTCGAGCCCTCGAGGCCCCTGGCTTGTAATATAAAGCTTGTATGACTTTATTTATGTTTTAGAGTTGTGTTGTGATATCTTCCCGTGAGTCCTTAGGCTTGATCGTGTGCATTTACGTGTATGATTAGTGCACGATTAAGTCGGGGGCGTCACAACCCACTTATGCCGCCGGTGGTGCGCACTGGAATCGGCCCCCTTCCATTGCAGGCTTTGTCTTTGACTTTAGATTCATTCTTCTATAAATTGAGGGGTTTTGGTGGCAATATAGAGCACTGATAAATAGACAGAAAAGAGATCCAATCTACTGAAAACCATTAGTAGATATAAATTAGTCTTCTTCCTTTTCCAAAAATACGTGTATTCTTCTTCCATGAGTTGTTTGTAGTCTCCTAACGAGACACATATTTGTAGTAGTAACTATGTAACGACTTTTCTCTTTTGAATTGCATGTGTGGCCTAGCATGATTGTAGTCCTTGTTCTTATAACATCATACGAGTCGATGACATAATTATGATCAATATTCCATTTGTTCCAAAATATAAGGTGTATTAGTTTTTTGAAAACTCAAACTTTTGTAACTTTGACCAAGTTTACAGCCAAAAATATCAACATCTACAATACTAAATGAATAAATAATGAAATGAATTTTCATGATGAATCTAATAATACTGATTTAATATTACAGATATTGATATATTCTCTGTAAATTTGGTCAACACTTAAGAAGGTTGACTCTTAAAAAAAAAGTACCTTATATTTTGGAGCGGAACTTGCGTTGGAGAAGTGCATATCTTAGATACTCTTGTTGATATTTTCTCACTTTTACTGTCTAGACTAAGAGATACCCGAGAGTCTTAATGCTCAGTCGATTCATATGGATTGTAACTGATAATCAAACTACCACATAATTAATACGAAAAAATTGAAGCACATATATTGCTTATCGAAGGCCCAGCGCGCTAACACCCAAATTTAAAGTCACGACATGAGGCAGATTATCTGAGAAAGAAGAAAGCCATGGGGAAGTTCCTGTCCTTTTTTTTTTCTTTCTCTTTTTTGTGTCTCCTTTTTTTTGTTTCTTTTACTTTTTCGAAATACATTTTTTTAAAAATAAATATTTTAATTTTGTAAAAGAAATACTACCTCCGTTCTTAAATATAAGTCTATTTAGAGATTCCAATATAGACTACACACGGAGCAAAATGAGTGAACCTACACTTTAAAATATGTATATATACATCCGTATGTAGTCTATATTAAAATCTCTAAAAAGACTTATATTTAGAAATGGAGGGAGTATGTTTTATTTCTTCTTTTCAGTGTTCATCTTTTTTCTAAACATATGGATATTTTTACAAATATACATACATTTAAATGTATAGTATTTTTAAATCCTGAACATTTTTTTGTGAAAAATGGAGAATTTTCTAAATTTTTGGACAGTTTTTAAAAATAACATTTTTATCATTCTTTTTAAAACATAATGTTCTGGTTAATTAATAGATGTGTTTTACCCGCACAAAAAAGATGCTTCAATTGATGGCTCACAGTTTCAAGAGAACAAGGAAAACATATGTTCTTTTTTTTGGGAAAATTTGCAAAAATCTTCGGCCGTCCTGCAATCATTGAGAGTCCAAAGTGTATTATGTAAGGGTGTGGCTAGATCTTAGTCGACTGAGATTTAACCAAATGATACTATAACAGAAAAGAATTCCGGAGCCAAATGTGGAGGACCCAGCCACACGGGTGCAAATTTTCGACGAGAGACCCACAGGTCCACAAACGCGAAGCCCACTCAGTCCACTTGGATTCATTTTCCTTCCTCCTGCCCGCTGCTTCTCCGACTCGCGGGACCCGGCTCATCTCCTGCGCCTACATGGGCAAATATCCAGTCATACCGCACATGACGTGATACGATACTCCTCCCTAGTTACAAGCTCCCATTGATCGCGTTTCCGCGCACCACCGCGTATCCATAATGCCAGCATGCTTGCTCCGCCATGGCAGGCATTTCGCGGTGATCTGCCACGGTCTAGCTTGCCGGCCGCGCACGCGCACATGATGTTCGACGAAACGGCGCCGGCCGGCGATGGTGTGCCAATAGATCGGCCACCCTGTCCACCGTAGCTGCCGGCGCACTCCGCTTCCGCCGTGTCAGTCAGCCTGCACGTCGCCACGGTGACCAAGTCCGTTCCACAATCGTGTCGCCACTCGCCACTCGATCCCCATTCCATGCAAGTGCCGGCAGTGCTTTCTGCAGCGGCGTGGCGATCGAATTGGACCGCCCACGTACCTGCAATCCTTCGTTGCCGTCCGTCTGAATGTCTGATACGGCCATTTCTATCTGGTTGTAGGGTGTGCGGGACCCTGGGCCCGTGCTGGCTTCATGCCATATTGCCATCCACTACCCGAGCACTGCGGGCTGTAGCCTGCCTGTGGACATATATATGGCGGTGCGTCGTCATCTGGGTCTCGTCCAACGCCGGTACGGTGCTCCTCCTCCAACATGCTAAACAGAAAATGAAATCCAGTCGATGCACTGCCTCTCGAGTGGCGAACAGCATCCCTTTTCCAGAGCATCGACTGCCCGGCATCCGGGGGAGCCGCATGATGATCTCGAACGGAACCATCTTCTTTGGTTTGGACGTTTGCCGGTGCTACGTACGGCGAGATCAGCCGAGCATCGACCACCGCTTGTCTGGACCGGTCCCTGAATGCTCCACGTCGTTGGACTTGCACACACCGATCGATGGTCTGCCGGACTGCACATGCTTGGATTATGTTTCAGACTTTCAGTGGACATGACATGCATGACGCACTGCTTAGTGCTTACTACGAGTACGCCACTGAACCATGTGAAGTGCTGAAGAAGGTCAGCTTTTGTTGCATCCTTTTCCTTCACCTTTCGTATGTGCTGTGCTCGTAAAGTCAGCTCCAACAGTCTCATAACCCAAGTGCGCGCCTCCCTGAACGCCTAGCTAAAAGAGCTACCTGCACTTAACTCTTCACAGTTTCTTTCTACCCTGGCTAAGCTAGCTAGGAGAAGCAACATACACTACATGCACTGCTCGGTGTCCATAACCAACTCCAAGAAAAATGCAGGAAATTGATAAAAAAAAATGCTCTGTTTCTTTCCCCTCTATCCACCGAGTGCCCGACAGTTAAACCGCGTCCAGATCCCGCCATGGATGTCTGTCTCGGCTTCTTTCGTGCATTCTCAGATCGAGCCGGGCCAGTAGAACAGCGACCTCGCATCGCCAAAGCCCTTACTGGGAACCATAGTTTTAAATAGCCGCTAGCCTTTTCAGTAGGGTGCCGCTAAATGGTCGCCTTCACAAATAGTCCGCTATAGCCTGCTATAGCCCGCTATAGCTGATTTGGAGGCCCGCCGCTATTTTCCATAGCACGCTATTTAAAACATTGCTGGGAACACTCCAAGTGTTTTCGCTGTGACCGTCCTGGTTTTGCAGTAATTGTGGGGTGCAAACAGCCGGTCCAAATCCCCCCACAGCGAAATGCTGTCTTCTCTGAAGAAGAAATGATGCTACTGCATATGCTGTTAACGGGTCGGTGCCTGTCCTTGTTGTCCAATCAGGTAGTTTTGCCCATGTACAAAATAACCCGTTTGAAATGATAACTATCAAGTATGTCCCTCATTTCTATTATAAGGTTGTGTATAAGGATTTAATTCAACCTTTCCCACTTTTGAAATGCTACAATATTACAGTTTGAATTACACAGTACAATCGCTGAATCGGCACAATTACTCATGATGTTGCAAATAATTAAATATCTTATCTTAGGTACTCTGCTCTTTCCATCATCAACTTGTTTCACCTTTGCCATCACTTTAGAGGAACTGTTGAATGAAAGTTGGCTTTTCACACACAGGCAGCAAAGATCAATCCACCATCACCTGACCAACTGCTGCATCTTCTCATCACCCCTATGGGGATCTGTTTCGGAGCAAGTGCGCTCAAAGTGGCTGCACACACAAAGTGGTATTACGTGGTGGCTCCTAAGAACTTTGCATTTCCCCCTGACCACACGCGTAATTGGCCAGGAAGTGGAGCATTTCTAAAGGCGGAATCATGTCGCCACTATTTTGCTGTCGGTCTGTCCTACGCAATGGGCGACTCCCTTGTGCGATAAGCTCGTACCTTTCTTCTCGGTCCAAATCATCGGAAAGAAAGAGAGGAAACATGTCTAGAAAGCTTGCCTCGTCGTTGTGTAGCAGACCGGGGATTCGATGGAAACGACGTCTCGGATCGAAGCGTTGCCGGAAAGGAGGAAGTGTTTCTCAAAGGGGGTTCTAGAAATGTTGGACTTGACTCAATCGATCATGTCATCCTCCTTTCTTGAAGGTTGGTGATCTGTCTGAATCGCATTAGCTGTCTACATTGTGTGGCCTCAACTTCATACCTGACAGCATTTTCCAAGTCAGGTTCACATCTACGCAGATGAGCTGAGTAGGTTTGATCTTTTGGAAAAGCTAGAGCACACATAGCTAGACTGATATGATGTACCCGAAAAATATCTATCAAATTAGTCTAGAGTTTACTTCGGTCTCCTGTTGATTTAAAGTGATACACACATGATTATGCTCTTGACAAATTTGGAGTTTTTTTTTCAGACTCGGCGTGGGTCTCAACGGAATTAATTGAATCGCATGAAGTGTTCTTTCAAATTACAACAGGATGTAGCCCTACCCTAAATTACAACAGGCCGATTCCCCAAGTCATCGTGGGACTGAAGGAGCAGAGAGAACAATCGACAGAAAGGGATAGCCAACCTAAACTCTAGCCAGCATCATCATGTCGCAACATAAGAACCACTAGGGCGCTGTCTATAGATATATCCACCGTCCACATTTCATCAGAAGCACTAGGGCACTGTCTATATGTTCTTCTGTGAAAGTATGCCAAAATAAATAAATAAATAATAGTATTAGTAGATAATGATATGAGCATCTGGGTTTGTTCTTATATACTTGCACTTTCTAGGTTCAAACTGTAATAAGCCAAATTGTTCTTATTTCATTTTTTGTGACGGCGATGTAGTCGGAAACTAGTAGAATCTTTATCAAATGTCCATTTATCCAGTTTACTCACCAGTGTAGCTTTACCAACATAAGATGAAAGGTCAGGTCAGCAAGTCAGGGGCACAATTGAACACCAGAGCAGGAAAAGAGGACGAGCAGGGAGGGGGCGGGGGAACAGCATAATGGCGGGGGCAGACTCGAAAGGGGAGATGGGCCCAAAGTGGGAGGCCCAGGCGAGCCACAAAGAGGGGGGCAAGAGGACGCCGCGCGCGGGCCCGGAGCTGTCTGCCCGCCGCCGTGGGCCACGGCAGGCTTTTCTCCCCTCTGCTGGACCCTGCCGCTCACATGAGGCTTGTCTTCGCCGGAACAGCAGCGTGGCGGGCCCCGGCGCGCGCGTTAGTCGAGCACGCACGTACGCCACCGCCGGGCCGGGCGGGGGCCCGCCCCGATTCGGTCCGATCGGTTTCAGCGGTCGGTTGCGTGGCGTGGCATCATGGGGATTGCGCATCATTTCGGTTCGTTTTCAAACTGGTTGGAACAGCAGCAGTACATTGTACAGCAATGCATCATTGCATTTCGACTAGGAGGTGCTGGAATTGATGCTTTGATGCGGTGACAATCGGTCGCGTGAAGCTTCATCTGTCTAGGAGTTGTTGTTGCGTGCAATCTAAAATTTGATGCTTTGCCACGCTATAGTGATTTGAGCAGAGTGCCACTAAATGATATTTGTGTCCAATTATCATCTAAAGTTACGAAATAGCGGGCTATGGCCTGCCTAGCTATAACCACGTTATAGTTGTTTGATCACGGTGTCACTATTTGACATAGCCTACTATTTAAAACTATAGAGAGTATCTGGACGCACATGCGGTCGTAAGTTGTTTCGCTAGAACATACTCTCTCCAACTACGATAACAAGGTGCTAAACTTTTCTTCACTTTTTTTGATCCGTTGATTGTAGAACAAGCGTTCTATGGTATATACTTTTTATTATTTATAAATCAATATGTACACAACAGATAAGCAAAAAGGAGGGGGAAATCTAACCAGCTTAAATTTTGGGAAAATTAAGAAAAATGAATAAAAAGGTTTTGGTTCTTGAGGAAGTTCCCACTCGAAGACAACAATTCTCTACATGTGCATGCTTGGTGTTTTTGACCCATACTGAGTTATAGTACATTGTTTGTAATCCAACTGTTCGAAGAATCAACTTTTCTCTGTTCTGGTCTGCAAGTCACTATTCTGAGAGATTCTGGAAGATTATGTCTCTATGCTTGAACATGAATAGGTATGTTCCTCAAAATCACACTTTCCACCAAAAAAATCCATATGGTCATCTAGACCAATTACATGCAGGGTTTGGAGTGTGAACGCTTACATGATTGGTGCTCTTGGTTTTACTCAATCGCTAGTTTCTTTTAGGGTCAGGGAGAGTGCTATCAGCATTTACTCAGTCGCTAGTTTTTTTTTTAGAAAAAAAGAAGGTTGAAACCCCTGACCTTTACATCATTGTAATGCACACGACTACTGTTATTAATTATCAAACAAAGTATAGAAGCAACCACGACATAACCACTGCAGGAAAATGTGAATAAAACACCTACAACTAAACCGACTTCTTTCATAGCAACGCCTTCGGTAAGGAGTGAATGTCCTGAAAGTACATGGATGAACTCATGGGCATATGAACCCACTTTGCAGAACCCATTTTTAGTTGCCTAAAAATTCTGAAAAAAGTTTCACGCATACATCTTCACAATTTATGCGCGCGCAGAAAGTTTTTCGCATAAAAATAACTTTTTGTTTGGCCTGTGCAAAAAAAAAGAGTGTCATGGAATGCTTTTTAGGAGTACTGAAAAAAATCGCAGAGGAAAAGATAGTTTTTTTTCACAAAACTTTGTGCCGCGCACAAAAAATGTTGTGAAGATGTATGCGTGAAATTTTGTTTCAAATTTTTTGACATTTTAAAACATGTTTAAAATGCATTTTTAGAAAGCGGGTTCATATGCCCATCGGTTTAGGACGTCCACACTCATGTCCTCACATTGTCTTCTTCGTGTCCGTCCAGGGATTGTCAGGAGAAGGATTTTCATCTTGGTTGCCAAAAAACCAACCACTTAAGGGCAGTACAAACAACGAGATAACACCTTAAACAAAGCAACGACGCAATTGTGTCGCTGCTAAGCCAAAACCAATAATGGCCAGAAAAGGAATTTTCACCTCGGATAAGAAGCGGTGCTCCAGTCATTATCTTGGAGACCTATTTTTTGATAGCCACCCCAGCTAGTATTCCCCTGCCTGGCATAGATGCTCTAGCGGATGGGCGAGACGTGTACCCACCACTGCATTTTACTTAATCGCTAGTTGAGTTCATGGAGTTGTTTTTTCTTTCCTTCATGCGTGTGTGTTCCACACTCACATATTCTTCGGTTGATGTCATAAAATGCTTGAGCTTGACCTTGAAAAGCTAGCCTTTCCTCCGAAATAAAAGAAAAACACGCTTGACATTATTCGCAGGAATAAAATACTCCAGATTGACGTTGTTTGGTAAATGGAATTTCAAAAAGCAAAGCATCGTCAAGGTGAATTTTGGTTGGCGCGCGCGGCTGGGTTTGGCGACTTGCCAATGCACTGGCCGGGCAGCCGATGGACCACATCCATATGTGTGGCCATTCACCTTTTCCCGGTCTCGCACTCGACTGTGAATCCGAATTAATCCTCACGACGATGCCCGGCCCGGGGCCGGCGCCGTGTAATTTGGAGTTTTTTTTTACCGAGCAAGGAGGGCCAAATTGACCGGACACCGTTTTTCACGCGTAGAAAGAAGAATATTCGGCGTCTCCAATCAGTTTGGCAGAACAATTCCAGTATTCCTTGAGGGATGCTTCTGCCCGGCGATGATGTGCGTTTGACATCAAGATGTTCTCATTCTTGTTGCCTGCCTGTGGTAGAGCGGGATATATTTGTTTGCTTGTGTTGGAGATTGGTGAAGGAAGAGAGACGGTTGAGCAATATACCTACACGTAGCATGCGCGTACGTTGCTTTCTTCTTGTCTTCTCCGGCAGCGGTAGCGGTGGCGGTGGGGAATCCCATCGCGTGGATGGGCTGGGCCGGTGAGGGACAATGACGACGACCCTCACTCACTCCCTGCCCCCTCCCTCCCCCCGATCTGGACCACCCCACCCTGTGCATGCGCAACAGTTGCTGCGTGCACGCTCGCGTGCCCACCCACGAAATGACCCCGGTGCCCCTGCCGTGTCACTCCAGTATTTTGTAAACAATTGGCACCCTCTTCTCTACTTTTCCTTTGTTCTTGCACGGATACAATCCTAATAGGTAACAAGGGAGGGACACGGAGTATCTAGTCCCAAGCTCATATGCTCCCTAATAAACAGTAAAATTATACAAATAATTTTAAAAGTTTTGAATTTTTTTATGCAAACTTTGACAAATATTCCCAGTGCTTGCAAATTTTCATCCTGAATAACATTTGTGGAAGTCGTGGTAAAAAAAAGCAAAATAGACACTCCAAAAATGCTATTTTCGAAAGCATTTTTGAGTGTTTCTTTTGCCATGACTTCCATAAATGTTATTTCGGGATGAAAATTTGCAAACACCGAAAACATTTGTCAAAGTTTCACCAATTTTTTTTTCCAGAATTTGTTGATTTTGTTTCTTCATTTTTTGGAATTTACTATTCATCCCAAGTTCAAATGAGCTCGGGAGTAGAAGGAGATTTTCGACAAGGGAGCTTCTATTTATCAGGTAACTGAAAAAAACGATTCATCGGTCACATCTTATATGAATCGTTCGATCTTCATCCAACCGCCCAAAATAGATCTAGCACTGTTCATATTCAACCCCCCTTCCTTCTTCCTCCTCCCGACCCCCAGCCTACCCCGCCCCATCCGCTGGCCTCCACCCCCAGCGGCCGCCAGACTCTACCGCGCGCTGCCTCGCCGCCCTGCCCTCCCCCCACCGTGGTTGCTAGCCGCCGCCCCGGCCATGCCTCTAAGCCCCGCCGCACCAACGGAAAACTCCGGCGATCCCCTGCACCCCCACCCCTAAGATAGATAATGAGGCCATTACTTCACCCTAAGATAGATGGTGGGGTTGCCTCTTCTCGGGCGAGCTTGTTTCATTCCCAGCAAGGTCCGGCCAACAGGGAAGGAAGAAGGAAAAGGAAGGAAGAAGGATTAAAGTGACTGAAACTAAAAAGAATTTCAGGCACCTCAGAAATAGCGAATCCAAGGTAACAAAGGTTGTGATATACTACCTCCGTCTCAAAATGCAAGATGCTTTTCAGGCCAGAAAAACATCTTACATTTTGAGACATAGGTAGTATAATACTAGCTGGAGTTTGATGAGAATTCGACTCAATCGGCCATGCATTTCTCTTCAACTTAGAGCATCTACAACTGGACTTGCCAAATACGACCCCTCAAAAGTCCGCGGACGCGACCGTGCGCGTCCGCGGGCACTGACCGGTCACACCTCATATTTGGTGCTATGCATTCAAGTACCTCATATTTCATCCCCTAGATGCATACAAACCATGCAAAAGATTTTCTACATAGTACGTACACCATGCTAGCCTAAAGTAAGCTTCACCATTGGAGATGTCCACGATGTCTGTACCGGGCGCCGGGTAGATGGGCACGTAGGAGGGCTCCGGCTCCTCATCTTCATCATCATCATCCATAAACGCGAGCATCTTGTTGACGTCCACGACGTGCTCCGCCTTCGCTTCCTGCAAACAACGACACTTAGCCTACGTCGTAGATTCCGACCGGAGGGAATCGAGTATCGCCTGTTGCTCCGCCTGCAGATCCACGTCCCCAGCGTCCCCCACGTCCTCCTCCCGCTCCTCCTCCTCCTCCTGCTCCGCGTCCTCCCTGTCCTCTTCCACCTCCTCCTCCTGCTCCGCGTCCTCCATGTCCTCTTCCACCTCCTCCTCCTCCTCCTCCTTCTCCGGATCCATCGCGTCCGGAGGTAGCCCCGCGGAGATCCGAGCTTCGCGCTTTACTCGGATATGATCAAGGAGCTGCAGCTGGCGCTCCGGCATTAGATACGGGCAGCTCCTTACCCGCGGCGTGGAGGCATGGCTACTACTGGTAGCGGAAGGCGGGTGAAAAGTGGGGGATGGGAGAGGGGAAACGTGGATGGGTAGGGTTTTGATGCCCATTGTCGGCTTAAATAGGCATGTTATGGCACTAAGCGGCCAGCCGGTGCGGCGCCACGCAGTGACGGAGGAGACGAGTTTTGGACCGCCGGGTTTTGGAGTGTTTTCGTGTGGGACCCGGTCGTCTGTCCGACGTGGCAAACGCGCCCGGGCGCCCGGGCCTCCCCATATCCGCTCCATATTCTGGCTGGATATGAGGGATGCCGGTCAGCTCGGGCTTCTGAGGCGCCTGTCTGGGTCTGCCTTTTGTGACCGGTCACTGACCAGGCCGTCCGTCCGGGCGTATGAGGCGTGTTTGAGGCTCCCGGCTATAGATGCTCTTAGACGGGAATTCGTTTTACCCTTCTCTTCTTCATAATTTGCAAGCTCATCTTCTTCCATGGTGACAAAATGAGCTCGGGGCCGGGGCCGGGGCGGCGACGGCATGCGTGATAGCTGGTAGTTAAGGACAAGCATGGCGTGGTCCTGCATGCATGGCTGTGCATGTGAGGACGTACGTGCGTGGAGCCATGGCGGGACGCTTAAATTTGTTCCGTGTGGGTACTCCTCACTTAACCATCCATGATCCATCTCCCTTCAGGTAGGTAGCCGTAGCTGGGTCTAGGCGTGTAGCCGTGCAGCGGCTGGGGCTGGTAGGTAGCGGAAGGTAATCAGATCCAGAAATCATGGGCCTCACGTACAGTCCTAGGCTTGGCCATCCTACCTAGCAGCTACACGCATGTGACAAGCGAGCGTGCATCGCTCTGGCTGGCTTGTGCCACGGTCGACAACCATGCATGGCCATGTTTAATCAAATTTAACCTAACCCGTCACACACACTGCTCTGGCACTGGCACTGGGACTTGGGACTGGGAGGGACATGACATGCATGCACACATATGTGTACCATTAATGAAGCTACTGAAAGAATCAAAGCTAGCCCTAGCCAGTTCACTATAGACGAAGACCTCCTACCAAACCTAAGTGGTTGTTTGGATCAAGAAAAATTAATTTAACCATGCAGGTCGGAGGGGACATGTAGAAGACGCACTTAAAAAAATGGCAGGCGGGTGCAGGTGGTGGAGTGAGTGCAAGCAGACTAGCAGAGTGTGCAGTAGACTCACCCGCAAAAAAAAAAAAAAAAAAAGAGTGTGCAGTAGACTATCATGCACGTATGGAGTGTCCGTACCAGGCACGTAGGGCCGGTGCACGTACGTAGTTACAGAAATTTGCTAGGCGGGAGGAGGACAGATGAGTAATTTCGTGTCTGGACCAACGCGACACCAGCATCTCGGTGGTGGGCCCGAAGTGTCCCCCAGGCCCCAGGTCCACCCCTGTCCCTCTCCCTCGCTCTCACGTACAAAGTGTGAGCTGAGCTGAGCTTTGCCAGTTGCCAGCCAGAGTGAGGAGAGAGGCCTGCCTAGCTAATTATGGCCGGGTCGGGGCGTACGATGCTTTTCAGCTAGCCGCTCCTTGTAGTACCAGTACCAGAGCAATCTCCTGCCCTGTAGCTCTCAACTTCAGCACCCACCCCCTTCCTTGAGCTAGCTCTCTCTTGGTTCCATGATTTCCCATGGTGTTATAAAGCCCCTCCCCTCTCCTAGCTAGCCATCTACTGCCCTACTAGCTTGCATAGTTGCGATGCAGATGGAAATTCCATCTGCACAGCTAGAATAGGGAAGCAATTCGAGTCCTCATGGATCGATGCGAGTGATTATAGGTAGAGAAAGGTGGAAAGCTTTCAGGAAGCTAGTGGAGGATTCCAAAGGGATCGCATTGATCGATCTCTCCGTCACCGGCGCTCAAGATCGATGGATCAGTGCAATCCCTCTGGAATTCTCCGCTTGCCTCCGCCTTCGTCCATCTCTTCCGTCCGACCTGGCCATGCCAGGAGGTAACTAAACAGAGATGGATCATCGACAAGAATCACAAGGTAACATCTAGCGTACTCTTTTTACCGGCTGCCCAGCTGCTCGCGGTTGAGGCACATGTGTGCTGCTTATTTTTGTTCCCCTTTGGTTTATGGGATGGAAAGGGTTAGGCTGAGTCCTTTTATTTGGGTTGGATCGATCGGTGCGTGGTGCTTTTGCATTTGTTTGGGGGGAAACTGTGGACTTGAGTGTTGATGAATTGGTGTTGTTAGAAACGGGATTTTTTTTTAGGGGTAGAAACGAGAGTTACTTAATTGGTGGTCTGATAAGGATGATTGCATCAGCCTCTCTTTTTTTTTTTGCGACGAACATCAGCCAGCTTCTTTTGTTTTCTCTATAATTGGTTCATTTCAGTTCTACAATTTGTTTTAGAAAAAGCTTCTACAATGAGTAAGTGTAGGGAAAACTTGTTCTAAACATGCAGCTAGTCCAAGACCCAGGTGTGTGAATGCATACAACCAAAGCTAGCTGGGAATAGCAAAAAAGAGTGGGGAAAATGAGGAAGACTTGTTTGTGACTGAAAAACTGCTAGGATATTATTGGTGCTAATTTCAGGCTTGATTTTTTAGGCGTCAAGTGCATGTTTTTGATACCGTCAAATATATAGAAATGTAACATGCAAGTTAAAGGATAACGGCACATCTCAATTTTGCATAAACTTTACTCAAAATGATAACGATTGCTTTATGGCATATTCTCTTCCATTTTGTTCCTAGATTTATTTATTAGGAGATGATCCGGGCCAGTAGTTAGTAGTTTTATTAATATGCATGTATCTTGTATTTCGCCTTTTCCAATTCTTTGGAACTTGAACTTGGTTATGGCTTGTGCATCTCAGTTATGCAGAGGCCGGGTGTAATGCTTAAATTTTTTAAGCAATAAAGCGCCCTTTATTGAAAAAATGTATTTCCGAAGTGGGAATTCTAGACATATGGTCACAAAAGGTTGGCTCCGGAAATTATGACAGCTCAAATGTTCCATTCCTTTATATAAGGCACTACTTCGCAGGGCTAATCTCACAGTGAATACTGAATATGTTGTCATCGGCAGGTAAAGAAATTGAATATCGCTATAACGTGCTGATTCTCGATGTGCGTGGCAATTGTATGTTATGTTTTTGTTCTATCTTTTAGTATTTTGGTTGTGTGCATTCTTGAGGTCTAAATAGTACTATTGACTTCTTCCAGAAACCGAATGTCCCCCACATAACATTAATTTCTCTTTCTGAACCTAGCTAGAAATCAAAGTTCTTTCCTCAACTTCTCTACACATACAACTGTAACTAAGCAAAACAAGGCAATAAAGGGTGGGTGCCAGAAAACCATAGCAAGCGACCCAAAGCAAATCCTGGAGACTGATTTGTGCACATGCTAAGATATCATGTGTATGTTTGGACACCTCTTTTAGAAACATCGAGCTGCCTTAACCATCTATCAAAGATAGGTTCTCTATCGATGCAATTAACTGTTTTGTTCAATTAAATTGCTTTAATGCTATTATGAACTACTTGGTTAAAAAGTTGTTGGGATGGGAAGGGATAATTCACTTCCTTTTTACCGGCTGCCCAATTGTTGGGATGGGAAGGGTTACTTCTTTTCTTGACTGTAAATATGGCGGACCAAAGGTCAGCCTAAACTTTGTACAACAACACTTCATTAACTTTAGGTAGGGTTAATTTAGTCCTCAATTTGGCAGGGACATGTGGTATTTTTGCATTAATTAGTTTAGATAAACCTTGCATGAATTTTGAATTGGAGTGGTAATAGTTAGAAATGGATTAATAATTTTTTAGTAAAGATGATTGCATAAGCTTCTATTGTATTTACTTTTCTGTATTGGTTCATCACGGCTTCACCAACTAATTCTAGACAAACTGATTCAAAACATGTAGCCTAAGTATGCTTGCTTACAGTGTATCAAAGGCACTACGGTATTATCGCAAAAAAATAATACTATGATATTAGCATGAGTGTTAATTTTAGGCCCTCTTTTAACATCAAATGCTTGTTTGGAATAATGACAAATACCCAATAGGACATGAAATAAAGGATAGTGTATCATGATACTAGCCATAGTGGAGAGTAACTTACACTAGTAACATGCACATGACCCTAGGCTATGTTACTACCTCCATAGTGGGTAGTAACATAAGTGTGGTGTCATGCAAAACTTAATTTATTAGGTTATAGACTCATATTGTCTTGGGATATGTGATGTTACAATAACATATCATGTCACCACAAACCTCCCTCTCTTCATTAATAACTTGACACATCAGCTCTTTTGCCTACGTGGCATCTATGTTACTAGTTAAGTTACTCCCACTATGGCTAGTTAAGGCTACTCATAGTGGGGAGTATTAGTATCATGCATATGATACTAGTGTATGATACTATCTTCACAGTGCATAATATCATAGAGTGGTATCATAGATGATCTTATTTATTGCCATGCAAGACACATAGTAGCATAACATTTATTTGATACAGTATCTACCTATGTTACTCTAACCCTCTCTCTCTCTCTTTTAATTGTATGCCACATCAGCGTGTTTGCTAGTCCCAAGTGCATGATACCGGCTAAGATACCATCACTATAACAAATTAACGGATAACTAAGCATCTTGATTTTGCATAAACTTTATCCAAAAGGATAATGATTGCTTTGTTGCACATTCTTATGTTTCCTTGCTAAATTTATTAGGAGACGGTCAACTTGCGAGTAGTTTAATTAATGACTACACATGCATTTCTGGTTGAAAAAACTTGATATCGCATCAGTCGATCCTGAAATTATGCATGCGTTGTTCCCTTTGTACTACGAGAGATGCTTCAGAAATTCCGATCACACATTTAGGATGCTGTCAAGTGTCAACAGCGTGCCTATAAATGCTCGTTGCACATGACAGCTGATTGCCATGTTTTCTTGCAAGAACTGTATGTACATAGTGGCTATTTAAAAGGAGCATCTTGCGACTGCTCGCACATATGCCTGCAAATTTGTCCATGCTTGCATCTTTCTCTTTCAGAACCTACGAATCGTTTTCCCGTGTTTGATCCGCTCGATCTACTTGTGTGGCGCAACACAACAAACAAGGTGAATAATGTTAAATGAGAAAGAATGATAAATTAAAAGACTGAAGGCAACTCATGCCGATCAAATGACCAATTTGTGCTGTTTACATTCGTACAAACCGGTATCGATCCATCTTGTTGCCCGAGATGCTGTTACTCGGAGATTTTCGAAATGCACGAGCAATTTTTTTCTTTCAAAAAAGAGGTTAACTTCCGGCCTCTGCATAATTGTGATGCACACAATCATAATATTTTATTAATTATTAAGTAGACTACATAACAAATGCAACCACGATTGAACCATTACAACATATGCCAGAAAAGACACCTACCACGAAAGCAGTCGCATATATTCTGATCAATCCATTAACTAACCAATCGTTGTCCATATGCCCATGCACGGCGTAATGCATGCGTGCATAGATGGATGATTTTCTCGAATGGCATCCATGCATGATGAAGAGCCGCTCGATTTTTTGCTCAGACCTGAGAGTGCAGAACTAAACGTACCAAGTACTAGAACGTACGTGTAGCTAAGCGAAGTGAAGCCCAGATGGACCGACCGATCGACATGCAGCATGCGCGCATGCACGTCCCGTGCAATCATCTGCATGCATGTGCAGCAGAGGATTCACTGCATTTGTTGCATGCATGCATGCGCAGGATTCACTGCAATGGTGTCGGTGGGACTGTTCCTACGTGTGCCTGATCGCTTTTGGTTTTGGTTTTGGTTTTGGACCCCTTCTCCGTGTCATTTCTCTCTTGACTCTTGCCCAGGTGAATCACTTCAACTTGCTTGGAGTAGTTAATTCACTGACTGTGCACTTACTGTCTCGCTGTATATGTGGAGCGTGCGTTTGGCGGGAACCGAAACAAGTAATACGCTGTAGCAAAGTGAATAGACGAGGGGAAGATACCACAGATCAATAAAGACAGTAGTAGCTCAATGATTGATGCAGATCGATGAATTTCACTTGCTCCCAATTAAGCAACAGTGTAAGCTTTATTTTTATTTTTATTTAGGGTAAGCTTTGCTTATATGCACATATATTTGTCCTGCATTGCCTTCTGTAAGAGCATCTCCAACAACTGCCCTATTTTAGGCACCACAAAATGGTTGGAGTACAATTTAGGGTACCAAAAAGTGTTTTTTTTTTTGCACGCAAAAGTGGCGTCTGCAACAGCTACCCTAAAATAGGGCACCGAAACATTGAAACGTTTTTTTGCACCTACGAACTTGGATTCAAACTTACAAACATGCAAAATTTAAACATACGAATATCCAAACATTCAAACTAACTACTACAAACACCGAACATTCAAACATCGTATCAGTCACCGTCGAAACCCTCACTCTCACGCTCAAGTTTGTCCTAGTCAACGTAGAAACCCTCTCACGCTCAAGTTTGTCCTAGTCAACGTCGAAACCCTCGTCGTTGGACTCGACCTTGATCACGGAAGGCACTGCCTTATCGTCATTCTTGCGCTTCTGGAGCTCCCAGTTCCTGTACCAGTACCACTCCGCCTCATATTGGACGTACTCCGGGTGCTCCCTCGTGAACGTCGCCATTCTCTCCTCATCAATCTCTGAGATATTGACCCGCTCGTCGAAAACAATACGGGTCTCCAGCTTCGCCAGTTGGGTCACAATGGTCACCTCTGGCCAAACAAACTCCGCCTTGGTACGGGATTGCACCTCTGGGAAGTTGAGCTTCAAACACGACATGCCGTTCCTCCACACCGCGGGGTCGTAGGCGCGCGTCGCTTCCGCTGCTGGTGTGCTAAAACTCGACGCTGAACCGGCTGGACACCCGTGGTCCTACTCCCCTAAAGCACCTCAGCGGCATGATTGCTGTGGCATGGGTCTGCGGAGTTGAGGGCGGAGGAAAGGATGCGGCACGTTGATGGGGTGCGAGTGGGCCGAATGCGGTAGTGGATGAGCAGCCGGAGGCAGGGACGAACCGATAGAGGAGGTGCGGCGATGGGCAGAGGAGGAACAACCTTCACGCCGCATATATGCAGCCAGTTGTGGCCATGTTTTTGGGCTGCCCAAAAACATTTTTGACCAGGTTGGAGTATTTGGACAGCTATTGGATATGTTTTTGCCCTCCAAAAGCTATAAAAAGGAGTGTCACCCTATATAATAAGGCAGCCGTTGGAGATGCTCTAAACAAACCCTCAAAGCCCTCAAGGTTTAGCCATACATGCATGCATGCATGAAACTAGCTAGCTTTGATGGGTTGACCTGTAACATTAGCAAGGCCAAAGAAGGACCTTTAGCATCAGCATTAGTAGGTGTCATCTTTCTTTAGAAGAGACACAAAAAGACATCTTATATAAAATAACATAAAAAATATGTTGATCGCCTTCTTCTTCCATTCTATGCCATCTGACGAAGATTAAAAATTGCACTGAACTGGTAGTAAGGAAAAAACATACATACAAACGTCCTCATCATACTAGGCTTTGAAGACCGCGATCGCCACTCTCCTTTATAAATGAGATATAATAGTCGTTGAAGGAACATTAGTCGTTTTATCACCCCAAGCAATACAGACTTGTAGCCTTTCACCATTGGTGCAGAGGGTGGGAGAAATTGGACCATGCTGCTAAACAAATCGAAAGAAGAGATCAAAATTACGACAACAAGATCAAGCCAACTGCGAACCTTAATTGAAACACCGACTAAGAAGATCCAAAGGGAGACAACCGATCTAGCAACATGTACGCTCACACGCCCTTCACCGACTGGTCGCACATTGTCAATGTAGGAAGCACTGCCAGAAACTGAAATGTTTCTGTGGGTTGTAAACCGACAGGAAAAGAGGGGAACACGACAAGGAAAGTATTTCCCGTCGGGTCGCCCGTCAGGGAAAGACGACAGGGATAGCTTGACAGGGAAATTTGATTTTTCCTGTCGGTCGGCCGGCAGGAACCATTTCCCTGATGGAAACTTCTGATGGTGACCGACAAAGAAACAAATTTTCGTCGGGTATAGGATAGTCAGGGGTATACGTCATATCCCTGTCGGCCCGGCATGACAGGAAAATTCACAGTATTTCGCTGGCAGTTTAGCAACGAAAGGAATATTCATTGCATTTAGCTATGAGCTCGCACCCGACGGGAATTTGTACGTCACACCCACAATGATTTTGTAGTCCTGTCGGCCCAAAACCATCAGCAACAACAGAATGTATAGCTTAATGTTCCTTTTAAATTTGTATTGTATCTATCAGCACAAATCATACCATGATCAGATCCATGTGTGAATCACAACCGTAAATTGGAAGGATAAGGTTTATTTTTGCACATCTAAGTACATAGCAGTTCTCGACAACAAAAGATAATTTTTTCAACTTGCAAGTTGCAAGGATCAACGTACATTACAAACAAAATAAATCATATTTCACAACCGTAGATAACCTGGCTCTAGTGTCCATTGCAACACCAAAATGCTACTGTGTTACCAACACCAGCATTAGTTCCAAAGTCTTGTTACATGCTCTAAGTCAACAAAGGCACTGCCCAGGTTACTACCACCACATCTCTAAGTCCCGCTTTCATGGTTGTTGGAGCTAGTGTTGCCACCACCAACACAAACATTGTTGGTGCAAAAGGTTAGTTGTACAAATAGCCTAGTCGTTGTATTCTCACTTGAGTTGTCAACTCCAACATTTCCACCTGAATCACCATCACCAGTGTTGTCATCGAGTGCTGGGGATGGAATATGAGATGAATTAGTGGTCACGTACGTCAGATTATTTATTTAGACAAACCAGGAGAGGTTATGAAGCAAACTAGAAAAAGCTCGATTAAAGGTTGCACTAAACCATCAGGTAGAAAATATAAATGATTATAATACCAGATCTCCTTTGTGAGTAAACCGTCAACACATTCAGTTTGGACAGATTTAGCTAACAACATAAGTAGTCATTTTAACTAAGACAGGGTGATCAGAATAAACAGTAAACATTTGCCACAAATGGTGTTTTGAACAGATTTGGCCAACAACTTAAGTATAGTGAATTTAACTAAGTGAGAGTGACCAAATTGAGATCCTAGAAAAATATAATGATGTTGGGTAACGTAGCATGCAATTTCAAAAAAATTCCTACGCTCACGCAAGATCTATCTAGGAGATGCATAGCAACGAGAGGGGGAGAGTGTGTCCACGTACCCTCGTAGACCGAAAGCGAAAGCGTTTGTTAACGCGGTTGATGTAGTCGAACTTCTTCTCGTTCCGACTGATCAAGCACCGAACGTACGGCACCTCCGAGTTCTGCACACGTTCAGCTCGATGACGTCCCTCGAACTCTTGATCCAGCAAAGTGTCGAGGGAGAGTTCCGTCAGCACGACGGCGTGGTGACGGTGATGGTGAAGTGATCCACGCAGGGCTTCGCCTAAGCACTACGTGAATATGACCGGAGGCGTAAACTGTGGAGGGGGACGCCGCACACGGCTAACAATGTTTGATGTGTGTTCTAGCGGTGCCCCCCCCCCCCATATATATAGGTTGGAGGGGACGAGAGGCAGCCAAGGGGGCGCCCCAAGTAGGGGGAATCCTACTTGGGGTCCTCCCAATTCGGCCTCCCCCCTTTCCTATTCCTATTCGGAGTAGGAAGGGAAGAGGGGGAAGGGGGAATCCTATTCCCTTTTTCCTTTCCTCCTTCCCTTTCCTTCTCCAATTTGGCCAGCCCATATGGAAGGGGGGGCGCACCAGCCCCTTTGTGGCTGGTGTGTTTCCCCTCTTGGCCCATAAGGCCCATATCTTTGGCCGGGGGTGCCCGGAACCCCTTCCGGTGACCCGATAAGTACCCGGTGCATCCCGAAATACTTCCGGTGTCCGAATACCATCGTCCTATATACCAATCTTTACCTCTCGACCATTTCAAGACTCCTCGTCATGTCCTTGATCTCATCCGGGACTCCGAACAACATTCGGTCACCAATCACATAACTCATATAATACAAAATCGTCATCGAACGTTAAGCGTGCGGACCCTACGGGTTCGAGAGCTATGTAGACATGACCGAGACACATCTCCGGTCAATAACCAACAGCGGAACCTGGATGCTCATATTGGTTCCTACATATTCTACGAAGATCTTTATCGGTCAAACCGCAATGACAACATACGTCATTCCCTTTGTCATCGGTATGTTACTTGCCCGAGATTCGATCGTCGGTATCTCCATACCTAGTTCAATCTCGCTACCGGCAAGTCTCTTTACTCGTTCCGTAATGCATCATCCCGTAACTAACTCATTAGTCACATTGCTTGCAAGGCTTATCATGATGTGCATTACCGAGAGGGCCCAGAGATACCTCTTCGATACTCGGAGTGACAAATCCTAATCTCGATCTATGCCAACCCAACAAACACCTTCGGAGACACCTGTAGAGCATCTTTATAATCACCCAGTTACGTTGTGACGTTTGATAGCACACAAGGTGTTCCTCCGGTATTCGGGAGTTGCATAATCTCATAGTCAAAGGAATATGTATAAGTCATGAAGAAAGCAATAGCAATAAAACTTAACGATCATTATGCTAAGCTAACGGATGGGTCTTGTCCATCACATCATTCTCCTAATGATGTGATCCCGTTCATCAAATGACAACACATGTCTATGGTTAGGAAACTTAACCATCTTTGATCAACGAGCTAGTCTAGTAGAGGCTTACTAGGGACACAGTGTTTTGTCTATGTATCCACATATGTATCAAGTTTCCGGTTAATACAATTCTAGCATGAATAATAAACATTTATCATGATATAAGGAAATATAAAATAACAACTTTATTATTGCCTCTAGGGCATATTTCCTTCAGTCTCCCACTTGCACTAGAGTCAATAATTCAGTTCACATCGCCATGTGATTAACACCAATATTTCACATCGCCATGTGATTAACACCTACAGTTCACATCGCCATGTGACCAACACCCAAAGGGTTTAGTAGAGTCAATAGTCTAGTTCACATCGCCATGTGATTAATACCCAAAGAGTATTAAGGTGTGATCATGTTTTGCTTGTGAGAGAAGTTTAGTCAACGGGTCTGCCACATTCAGATCCGTATGTATCTTGCAAATTTCTATGTCTACAATGCTCTGCACGGAGCTACTCTAGCTAATTGCTCCCACTTTCAATATGTATCTAGATTGAGACTTAGAGTCAACTAGATTAGTGTCAAAGCTTGCATCGACGTAACTCTTTACGATGAACTCTTTATCACATCCATAACCGAGAAACATTTTCTTAGTCATCTTAGGTAACTAAGGATAATTTTGACCGCTGTCTAGTGATCCACTCCTGGATTACTTTGGTACCTCCCTGCTAGACTTATAGCAAGGCACACATCAGGCCTGGTACACAGCATTGCATACATGATAGAACCTATGGCTGAGGCATAGGGAATGACTTTCATTTTCTCTCTATCTTCTTTAGTGGTCGGGCATTGAGTCTGACTCAACTTCACACCTTGTAACACAGGCAAGAACCCTTTCTTTGACTGATCCATTTTGAACTTCTTCAAAACTTTATCAAGGTATGTGCTTTG
This sequence comes from Thinopyrum elongatum, assembly GCA_011799875.1. NCBI lineage: Eukaryota > Viridiplantae > Streptophyta > Magnoliopsida > Poales > Poaceae > Thinopyrum > Thinopyrum elongatum. The sequence goes on from CM022298.1 coordinate 703,280,034, forward strand.
TGAAAGTCCTATTAAGCGTCTCGATCTATCCCTATAGTTCTTGATGCCCAATATATAAGCAGCTTCACCGAGGTCTTTCATTGAAAAATTCTTATTCAAGTATCCTTTTATGCTATCCAGAAATTCTATATCATTTCCAATCAGCAATATGTTATCCACATATAATATCAGAAATGCTACAGAGCTCCCACTCACTTTCTTATAAATACAGGCTTCACCAAAAGTCTGTATAAAACCATATGCTTTGATCACCTCATCAAAGCGTATATTCCAACTCCGAGATGCTTGCACCAGTCCATAAATGGATCGCTGGAGCTTGCACACTTTGTTAGCACCTTTAGGATCGACAAAACCTTCTGGTTGCATCATATACAACTCTTCTTTAAGAAATCCATTAAGGAATGCAGTTTTGACGTTCATTTGCTAGATTTCATAATCATAAAATGCGGCAATTGCTAACATGATTCGGATAGACTTAAGCATCGCTATGAGTGAGAAAATCTCAATGTAGTCAACACCTTGAACTTTGTCGAAAACCCTTTTTGTGACAAGTCGAGCTTTGTAGATAGTAACACTACCATCAGCATCCGTCTTCCTCTTGAAGATCCATTTATTTTCTATGGCTTGCCGATCATCGGGCAAATCCACCAAAGTCCACACTTTGTTCTCATACATGGATCCTATCTCAGATTTCATGGCCTCAAGCCATCTGTCGGAATCTGGGCTCATCATAGCTTCTTCATAGTTCGTAGGTTCGCCTTGGTCTAGTAACATGACTTCCAGAACAGGATTACCGTACTACTCTGGTGCGGAACGTACTCTGGTTGACCTACGAGGTTCTGTAGAAACATGATCTGAAGTTTCATGATCATCATCATTAGCTTCCTCTCTAGTTGGTGTAGGCATTACGGGAACAGTTTTCTGTGATGAGCTACTTTCCAATTCGAGAGAAGGTACAACTACCTCATCAAGTTCTACTTTCCTCCCACTCACTTCTTTCGAGAGAAACTCCTTCTCTAGAAAGGATCCATTCTTAGCAACAAATATCTTGCCTTCGGATCTGTGATAGAAGGTGTACCCAACAGTCTCTTTTGGGTATCCTATGAAGATGCACTTCTCCGATTTAGGTTCGAGCTTATCAGGCTGAAGCTTTTTCACATAAGCATCGCAACCCCAAACTTTAAGAAACGACAGCTTTAGGTTTCTTGCCAAACCACAGTTCATACGGTGTCGTCTCAACGGATTTAGATGGTGCCCTATTTAACGTGAATGCAGCTATCTCTAATGCATAACCCCAAAACGATAGTGGTAAATCGGTTAAGAGACATCATAGATCGCACCATATCCAATAAAGTACGGTTACGACGTTCGGACACACCATTACGCTGTGGTGTTCCAGGTGGCGTGAGTTGTGAAACTATTCCACATTGTTTTAAATGAAGGCCAAACTCGTAACTCAAATATTCACCTCCGCGATCAGATCGTAGAAACTTTATTTTCTTGTTACGATGATTTTCCACTTCACTCTGAAATTCTTTGAACTTTTCAAATGTTTCAGACTTGTGTTTCATTAAGTAGATATACCCATATCTGCTCAAATCATCTGTGAAGGTAAGAAAATAACGATACCTGCCGCGAGCCTCAACACTCATCGGACCGCATACATCGGTATGTATTATTTCCAATAAGTCAGTGGCTCGCTCCATTGTTCCGGAGAACGGAGTTTTAGTCATCTTGCCCATGAGGCATGGTTCACAAGCATCAAATGATTCATAATCAAGTGATACCAAAAGTCCATCTGCATGAAGTTTCTTCATGCGCTTTACACCAATATGACCTAAACGGCAGTGCCACAAATATGTTGCATTATCATTATCAACTTTGCATCTTTTGGCATCAATATTATGAATATGTGTATCACCACGATCGAGATTCAATAAACCATTTATATTGAGTGTATGACCATAGAAGGTTTTATTCATGTAAACAGAACAACAATTATTCTCTGACTTAAATGAATAACCGTATCGCAATAAACATGATCCAATCATATTCATACTCAACGCAAACACCAAATAATATTTATTTAGGTCCAACACTAATCCCGAAGGTAGAGGGAGTGTGCGATGGTGATTTTATCAACCTTGGAATCACTTCCAACACACATCGTCACCTCGCCCTTAACTAGTCTATGTTCATTTTGCAACTCCTGTTTCGAGTTACTAATCTTAGCAACTGAACTGGTATCAAATACCCTGGGGTTACTATGAACACTAGTAAAGTACACATCAATGACATGTATATCAAATATACCTTTGTTTACTTTGTCATCCTTCTTATCCGCCAATTATTTGGGGTAGTTCCGCTTCCAGTGATTATTCCCTTTGCAGTAGAAGCACTCAGTTTCAGGCTTAGGTCTAGCTTTGGGCTTCTTCACGGGAGTGACAACTTGCTTGTCATTCTTCTTGAAGTTCCCTTTCTTTTCCTTTACCCTTTTCTTGAAACTAGTGGTTTTGTTAACCATCAACACTTGATGCTCTTTCTTGATTTCTACCTTCACCGATTTCAGCATCGCGAAGAGCTCGGGAATCATTTTCGTCATTCTTTGCATATTATAGTTCATCACAAAGTTCTAGTAGCTTCGTGATAGTGACTAGAGAATTCTGTCAATCACTATCTTATCTGGAAGATTAACTCCCACTTGATTCAAGTGATTGTAGTACCCAGACATTCTGAGCATATGCTCACTGGTTGAGCTATTCTCCTCCATCTTGTAGGCAAAGTATTTGTCAGAGGTCTTATACCTCTCGACACGGGCATGAGTCTGAAATACCAATTTCAGCTCTTGGAACATCTCATTTGCTCCGTGGCATTCAAAACATTTTTGAAGTCCCGGTTCTAAGCCATAAATCATGGCGCACTAAACTATCAAGTAGTCATCATATCGAGCTTGTTAAACATTCATAACATTTGCATCTGCTCCTGCAATAGGTCTGTCACCTAGTGGTGCATCAAGGACATAATTCTTCTGTGCAGCAATGAGGATAATCCTCAGATCACGGAACTAGTCTGCATCATTGCTACTATCATCTTTCAACTTAGTTTTCTCTAGGAACATATCAAAATAAAACATGGGAGCTATACGCGAGCTATTGATCTACAACATAGATATGCAAATACTATCAAGACTAAGTTCATGATAAATTAAGTTCAATTAATCATATTACTTAAGAACTCCCACTTAGATAGACATCCCTCGAGTCATCTAAATGATCACGTGATCCATATCAACTAAACCATGTCCGATCATCACGTGCGATGGAGTAGTTTTCAATGGTGAATATCTCTATGTTGATCATATCTACTATATGATTCACGTTCGACCTTTCGGTCTCCAGTGTTCCGAGGCCATGTCTGTACATGCTAGGCTCGTCAAGTTTAACCCGAGTATTCCGCATGTCCAAAACTGTCTTGCACCCGTTGTATGTGAACGTAGAGCTTATCACACCCGATCATCACGTGGTGTCTCGGCACGACGAACTGTCGCAACGGTGCATACTCAGGGAGAACACTTATACCTTGAAATTTTAGTAAGGGATCATGTTATAATGCTACCGCCGTACTAAGCAAAATAAGATGCATAAAAGATAAACATCACATGCAATCAAAATATGTGACATGATATGGCCATCATCATCTTGTGCCTTTGATCTCCATCTTCAAAGCACCGTTATGATTTCCATCGTCACCGACTTGACACCTTGATCTCCATCGTAGTGTCGTTGTCGTCTCGCCAACTGTTGCTTCTACAACTATCGCTAACGCATAGTGATAAAGTAAAGCAATTGCATGGCGTTTGCATTTCATACAATAAAGCGACAACCATAAGGCTCCTGCCAGTTGCCGATAACTTTTACAAAACATGATCATCTCATACAACAACGTATATCACATCATGTCCTGACCATATCACATCACAACATGCCCTGCAAAAACAAGTTAGACGTCCTCTACTTTGTTGTTGCAAGTTTTACTTGGCTGCTACGGGCTTCTAGTAAGAACCGTTCTTACATACGCATCAAAACCACAACGATGTTTCGTCAAGTTTGTTGTTTTAACCTTCAAAAAGGACCGGCCATAGTCAAATTCGATTCAACTAAAGTTGGAGAAACAGACACCCGCCAGCCACCTTTATGAAAAACAAGTTGCATGTCTGTCGGTGGAACCGGTCTCATGAACGCGGTCATGTAAGGTTGGTCCGGGCCGCTTCATCCAACAATACCGCCGAATCAAAATAAGACGTTGGTGGTAAGCAGTATGACTATCATCGCCCACAACTCTTTGTGTTCTACTCGTGCATATCATCTACACATAGACCTGGCTCGGATGCCACTGTTGGGTAACGTAGCATGCAATTTCAAAAAAATTCCTAGGCTCACGCAAGATCTATCTAGGAGATGCATAGCAACGAGAGGGGGAGAGTGTGTCCACGTACCCTCGTAGACCGAAAGCGGAAGCGTTTGTTAACACGGTTGATGTAGTCGAACTTCTTCTTGTTCCGACCGATCAAGCACCGAACGTACGACACCTCCGAGTTCTGCACACGTTCAGCTCGATGACGTCCCTCGAACTCTTGATCCAGCAAAGTGTCGAGGGAGAGTTCCATCAGCACGACAGCATGGTGATGGTGATGGTGAAGTGATCCGCGCAGGGCTTCGCCTAAGCACTACGTGAATATGACCGGAGGCGTAAACTGTGGAGGGGGGCGCCGCACACGGCTAACAATGTTTGATGTGTGTTCTAGCGGTGCCCCCCCCCACATATATATAGGTTGGAGGGGAGGAGAGGCAGCCAAGGGGGCGCCCCAAGTAGGAGGAATCCTACTTGGGGTCCTCCCAATTCGGCCTCCCCCCTTTCCTATTCCTATTCGGAGTAGGAAGGGAAGAGGGGGAAGGGGGAATCCTATTCCCTTTTTCCTTTCCTCCTTCCCCTTTCCTTCTCCAATTTGGCCAGCCCATATGGGGGGGGGGGGGCGCACCAGCCCCTTTGTGGATGTTGTGTTTCCCCTTTTGGCCCATAAGGCCCATATCTTTTGCCGGGGGTGCCCGGAACCCCTTCCGGTGACCCGGTAAGTACCCGGTGCATCCTGAAACACTTCCGGTGTCCGAATACCATCGTCCTATATATCAATCTTTACCTCTCGACCATTTCGAGACTCCTCGTCATGTCCTTGATCTCATCCGGGACTCGAAACAACATTCGGTCACCAATCACATAACTCATATAGTACAAAATCGTCATCGAACGTTAAGCGTGCGGACCCTACGGGTTCGAGAACTATGTAGACATGACCGAGACACATCTCTGGTCAATAACCAACAGCGGAACCTGGATGCTCATATTGGTTCTACATATTCTACGAAGATCTTTATCGGTCAAACCGCAATGACAACATACGTCATTCCCTTTGTCATCGGTATGTTACTTGCCCGAGATTCGATCGTCGGTATCTCCATACCTAGTTCAATCTCGTTACCGGCAAGTCTCTTTACTTGTTCCGTAATGCATCATCCCGTAACTAACTCATTAGTCACATTGCTTGCAAGGCTTATCACGATGTGCATTACCGAGAGGGCCCAGAGATACCTCTCCGATACTCGGAGTGACAAATCCTAATCTCGATCTATGCCAACCCAACAAACTGTTGGGGATCGTTGTAGAAATTAAAAAAAAATTCTACGCATCACCAAGATCAATCTATGGAGAGACTAGCAACGAGAGAGAGGGGAGTGCATCTTCATACCCTTGAAGATCGCGATGCGGAAGCGTTGCAAGAACGCGGTTGGAGGAGTCGTACACGCAGCGATTCAGATCGCGGTCGATTCCGATCTAAGCGCCGAACAACGGCGCCTCCGCATTCAACACACGTGCAGCCCGGTGACGTCTCCCGCGCCTTGATCCAGCAAGGAGGAGGGAGAGGTTGGGGAAGACAACTCCGGCAGCACGACGGCGTGGTGGTGGAGTTTGCAGTTCTCCGGCAGGGCTTCGCCAAGCTCAACGGAGGAGGAGGGGGTGTTGGAGAGGGGGAGGGCTGTGCCTTGGATGAGGTTCTGCTGCCCTCCCTCCTCCCCTCTATTTATAGGGCCAAGGGGGAAGGGGGCCGGCCCCTCTAGATGAGATCTAGAGGGGGGCGGCGGCCAAGGGGAGGGGGCTTGCCCCCCAAGCCAAGGGGGGCGCCCCCTTTAGGGTTTCCCCCCAACCCTAGGCGCATGGGCCCTAAGGGGGGATGGCGCCCAGCCCACTTAGGGGCTGGTTCCCTTCCACATACAGCCCATAGGGCCCTCCGGGGCAGGTGTGTAGGAGATATGCCCTAGAGGCAATAATAAATGTTATTGATTATCTCCCTGTTCATAATTAGGTTTATGTTCCATGCTATAACTGCAATGATTCTCGAGTCTGCAAATAAAACGAGGCTCGGAGGAAGACTCATATGCACGTGTGGGATAATAAACGGTAAAATGTATTCCTAGTCTGGCCTCTAAGACTAGCTCAAGTGTTGCATGATGGTTCTGTTTTCCTGATCATGGGCATGTCTATGCCAGCAACTTTGAGGGCACAGTGTTAGAAGAACATTTGTGTTGAATCGACCCGATTAATGTTATGCTATGAGATTCTTTCGTCACAAGTTAATGGTTAATAACACAGAGATGGTTAACGTTTGCATGATTCCTCAGACCATGAGAGTATCGAGTTTCTTCATGCTTGATTCATGAACTTTGGGGTTTGTTAAACGTCATCCGTAACTGGATGGCTATTACGGCGGCTTACGGGTTCATGGGAAAGTATGTTAAGTAACTTGATAGCTCAAGATTGGGATTTGCTCCTCCGATGATGGAGAGATATCTTTGGGCCCTCTCGGTGTTACGGTATCCATCATCGTCTGGCCAGACACTTTGTGATTTGATCACGGGGATGCCGGAACACGGTAACGAGAAAAGAGAACAATATCGGTAACGAGGTAACTAGCATAGTGGACAAGTTGTTGATCCACGGGAATGCCATCATGTCTCACCTCGGGTATTTGTAACATATCGCGAAGCAACAGGAATAGCACACGGCAACTGGAGGTTCACTCGAATATTCATTCGTGTGGGTATAGGGGTCAATATGGGTGTCCACGGCTCCGATGTTGATCATTGATCGGAAGGGGTTCCGGGTCATGTCTATACTTCACCGAACCTATAGGGTCACACGCTTAAGGGTCATCTATCTGCTGAATACTAGACAGGGAGTCTGAGAGAAAGTTTTCGGAAAAAGTTTTCCGGAGACAGCGGAAAAGTTCCGACGAGAGAGGTCACCGGATGAGTTCCGGTGATACTGAAAAGTTGTTTCAGAGGATACCATAAAGTCAAATTGGTTTCGGGACATGCCTGATAATTCTTGGAGGGTGCCAGAATCATTCTGGAAACTTTCTGGAATTTTTGGAGATGAAAACCGGAAATGTTCCGGAGCTGCCGAAACCGCTTCAGATGCTTTTCGCAGATGAAATCACTAAACTGGAATTGTTCCAGAACGCGTTGAAAATTATTTTAGTGGGTACTGGAAATGTTCTAAGCCCACATAAATATTTTCAGTTCGAACGGACGCTGAAAAATGTTGTCGTGAATAGTGAAAGTGCTTTTTGGGATTTTTTTATGGAAAGCACCTTTTGGGAAATTTCCCAAAAGGCTTCTAGAAGCCTTGGGCACTAAGGAAGCCCCCTTAGGGGGCCCCCCAAGGGGTGGCCGTCCATGGAGGGTGGAGCTCCACGTGGCACTCCTTTTTGCTTTATTCTTTATGTAAATGACATAAAGTGGGGGTACTTTTGGTATTTGTGAATGCCAACTTTACCCCTTGGCTTTCCTATAAATAGAGGAGAGTGGGCTGCCCACAAACTTCATCCCTTCTCACATACAAGTGCCATGCAATGATCTGGCTTCTCTCTCCCTCCCACGAAAAGAGTTTCGTAGAGCCGAAAGGCTGTCTGGGTTCCGGTGGGAACTAGTTCTGGACGGCGAAGCCCTGCCGGATAGATGACACCGTATGTGTGCAACTCTGTAGAGAGGTCATAGTTTCGATCTTAGTGCCCGAGAGGCTGTTCGTGAGTGCCTCCCGAAGGGCTGTCCAAGTGACGGTCCAAGTTCTGTGAGTCCTCCCGAAGGGCTGTCCGAGTGATCGTTCGAGTTTCGAAGGTCCTCCCGAAGGGCTGTCCGCAACACCGTCCGGGGGACTGTTTGACCGCCTCCCGGAGGGCTGTCCGAAGGGAAGACGAGGGTATACATCCTCGCGGTTGGGAGGTTGTAAATCCTAGCTGCGGGGATCTGCACCGCCGATCGTCATCGACTCTACTTCCGCTGCGCTACGAGTCGGTAACGAAATGATCAAACCTTGTATGCAGTCTCCATAGTGGTCCTGGGCTGGTGCGTAGGTCGGAAATTTTTTGTTTTCTGCTGCGTTACCCTATAGTGGCATCATGAGCCGTGCTATGCGTAGATGCAGGTTGCGATCTAGAATACATGGAGATGTATGGGTGTTGCACAAAATAATTAGGTAGTAGATGAGTTCTATTACTAAAAATTATTTGTGCGGGTAGCAGATGAAATCTGTTACCCGATGTTCTTGTTGCTTCCCTGGAATGCGCATATTTCTGATCTTGATAACAGCATGGTGGAGTTTCATTGTTCTGGCAATCCGCGATCCTGATTGATCAACGAAGTGCTAACAGTTCATTGAATTCCACCGTAGTTAAAAAGAAAGATGAAATTTCGCAGACGAAAGGGCAATGCAGATATGATCTGCACGGGGGTCATGCGTATGACGAAGTTTAGTATGGGGCTCGAGATTTTATTATCTCGGTTTTCATACACCCTGGAAAGTTAATCTAGCGACTTGAATTATCATACTTGATGATGGACGTTGGTAGCTTCGGTTTGTTTCGAAACCTTAGAAGCCACGTAAAACAAGTTTTTGCATGAACCGATTAGAGGCGTCTAACTTGGTTTTGCAGGAGGATTTGCATGTGCATATGATGTGGTATAGCAGTGCTCATAATAATTTGATTATGTATGAGATGTCTATATGATGTAAAATTAACATGACCTACGTGTCATGATTCGGCATGATGGCTGGAGCCATATGATTGCACTTTAATGACCTGCGTGTCAACCTTAAGTATTGCATTTATTTTATCTGCTATGGAGATAGCAATAATATCTGGTGCATCGACAAGGTGGTGGCAATCTTCGCGAAGGTGAACACCGACGTGAATGCCGAAGACGAAGAAATACAAGACTTCTCCGTCAGAAAGGGCTATACCATATCATGCTAATTATGAATTGCCTGAGATGTTTATCCCTTATGATGCACCCTTCTTGATTGCGCGGTAGTCGCTTTTATTAGGGTGATCTCTCACAAAAATATCAAGTAGTTAGTGTTCTCCCAAGTGTAGCACCGTCACGGCACCTAACTTTTCAGGGTATCACATGCTACCATGGGTACGAATGATTAGGGATGTGTGAGGCGGGTGAGTTGAGACCTCGCAGCGAGATCACTTGGTTGTCTTGAAGTTCAGGCATGAAAGTCATGAGCTCGGAACACACGCATCGAAAGATGAACAAGAGTCACATAGAGATGTGATTGGCAAGTTTGCCTACCGATTGAGATTTTCGTCATCAGTGATGCTACCATCAATGGCGTTGAATTGAAATGCGGATCTTGAATCACTCACAATCAATTATGAGAGATATTGATTTGAGTGGGAGCGCACTGTAGAATTATCTTGTTTAATTCTCAGTGCAATTAATTGTGAACACTGTCTAAGTGTTATATGCATAATAGTTGTAGAATAATGGCTCGCGTTTCCACCTTCCCTATTAATTTTGAATAGCTGTTAAATATCTGGTTAAAACTTTACGGTTGGTAACGTAATGTGAGGATTGTCCTCAAAAGTGCTGAGAAGGACTTTGTCCTATCGCATACTTTCGGTATTCTCTCGCTTATGCTATGGATCATGTGACTCATGTCCTTCGATCCAAAAGCTAGAATTCCGTTTTCAGTCAAGTGCAATATGTTTACTTCCATGAGACTCGAACTTGAAAAGTTTGGATAGTTATGTGATATTCATGGAATCTGAAAATCATTTTCAGAGACAGACAAAGGCTAAAAGATATGAGATATCCAAAGCAATGTTTGTTTGCAAACTATTAGTAAAGGAGTTTACTATGCATTAGACTGATAAGAGAGGGATCCAGAAGAACGCCTGTCATATGATGAAAGGTTAATAAAATAACAACTTAAAGAGAAAGGAAGTGTCCGAAGGGTGTTAGTGTGACTTACACACCTAGGAAGTCCGGGGCTAACGCCACTCTTAAGTTGGGTGCTTCTTTTGAGAGTAGGAGAAATACTGAAAGTTAAACTGTTAGAAGTATAAAGGCAATAAGAAAGAAGACTGGAATATCCAGCTCATGTATGAATGTCATACAAGTTTTTGATGTATAGAAGGCTGGTCAAAGATATAGTTCTTGGGAATTATGGTTAAACATGTTAATCACTAATTCTTGGGTATTGTGGGACAATCACAAAGATACCCGCTCGATTGCATTCTGTTGCAACTCGATGTAAGAACTACTATGGCCTGAAAGACTAGCCAGGGATGAGGTTTAGGTATACACAGGGAACATAGTAAATGTTACTATACCTTCCATCGGTGTATTACTGTCTATATTTATTTTCATAATTCATTTAGAGTTTTAAAACTCTAGCCCATTGCATAAGGTATCTTGCAAGAAGGTTGTTCATAAGAGAACTTTTTATGTTCGAAGTTATGAATAACATAAGGGCCATACTTTCATTGAGAATGAGATGTATGTTATGAATAATGATATTAATATATTACCTCTGGATTTACTTTCATAATTCATTTTAGAGTTTTACACTCTAGCCCCTTGCACAATGTTCTTGCAAAAGGGTTGTTCATAAAAGAACAATTGTTGTTCAGTGTTATGAATAACATTTAGAGCCATGCTTCCATCCAGATGGGATGTATGTTATGAATATTGATATTAATATGATGCATCCATAACACTGACGCTAAATGTCGCAAGACTAAGAGAATACCACACAAGTGTGGCACTACATTTGGTCACATTGGAGAAACCCGCATGGATAAATTCCATTATGATGGATTTTTGAAGTCCTTTGATTTTGAATCATCTGACACTTGCAACTTTCCTCCGAAAAGTGAAGTGACTGAAATACCGTTCACAGGCCATAAGGAACGGACAACAAACTTATTGGTGATCATACATTTGATGTGTGTAGTCCGATAAATGTTGTTAGTAGTGGATTTATCTATCTTCAGAAATGACTCAAGTAGATATGTGGATATTTACTTGATGAGACGTAAGTCTGGATCTTTTGAATTCATTCGAAAGGTTTTCAAAAATGAAGTAGATGGTTATTGTAACAAGAAAATTATGTTTCTACAATTCGATTGCAGAAAGGAATATTTGAGTTACAAGTTTAGCGAATGTCTGATGAGTTGTGAAAGTAGTTTCATAACTTGCACCTCCCGGAACACCATTGCATGTGGAAAGTCCGTGAAGATGTAATCAAACCATTTATGACATGGTAAGATCAAAGATGACATATATAAATTTGCCATTATCCCTTTTAAAGAGTGATGCTTTAGAGACTACGGCTTTTACACTAAAAAGAGCTCCATCAGGTCTGTTGAAATGACGCCATGGTATGGTACGCCCAACCATGTTATATCTTTTCTTAAACATTTGGAATATGGGGCTTGTGTAAAAGGTTACAAACCTATTCCAAATCAGACAAGTGCTACTTTGTAGGTTATCCCAAGCAATTGGGTATTCCTCCCTCACTATACCGAGGCAAATAGGTTTGCCACAAAGAACGGTATGCTTTTTGAAGAAAATGGTTCTTTCAAAAAGGTGAGTGGGCGAATAATGCAAGTCGACGAGATAACCAGTATCTCTGTCATCAGGTCAAAGGAAAGAGACCTTGGAAGTAATTCCAGAGTTTCCTACTACGACTGATATGGAAGTCTCTACAATAAAATGTACGGACTTCGGTCGAACTTGCAGCTGAACCACGTAGGCAAGGCTCGTGCAAACCTCTCAGGTGCGCAGACGAGACATTGTTGTTAGACAACAGTATACCTACGATACACAAGGAAGCGTTGATGGGCCCTGACTCCGGAATTGGCTAAATGCCAATACAATCCGAGATAGTTTCCATATAAATGTTTCAAGATTAAAATCTTGATACACCTTTCGAAAGACTTAGAGTCTAACAAATTTTATGGAACTTAAAACTGATACGGATAAAAATGTTTTATCCATAAAGCTCGACTTGTTGAAATAACAAGTTCAAGGAGTTGACTACGATGAGGTTGTTTCACCGTAGCGTTGCTTAAAGTCGGTTCGGGTTGAACTAGCAATTAATACATATTTCAGTCATGAGATATGAAACATGGATGACAATAGGATTTCCATATGATGGAAATAAAACCAAGGACTTGCATGTGTTACAGTCCAAGGTATTTTGTCAGTCCAGAGGATGCTAGTAAGTATGCAAACTTCAGAGTTCCAGTGATGGACAGAAGAGAGCAAAATGGAGTTGGAATCTTCGTGTTTTGATGAAATGGTTAAAAGGGTTTTGACTTCATCAATGGGTAACGAAGATGCTTGTGATTCAAGAAAGTAAGTGGGAGCATAATAATATTTCTAGAAATGTTGTGTGCTTGACACATTGTTAATTGGAAATAAATTTCTTGACACGAATTAGGACTTCATTTAAAAATAGTTTTTTGATGAAGTGCTTGGGCTAAATAGCCTTTATATTAGGCATGATGATCTATGGAGATAGATTTACCTAATGGGGCTGAGCAAAGATACATATTGACAAAATGCTAAAACCTTTTAGCATTAAAAATGTCAAGGAGTGATTCTTGCCGAAGTCACATGGAAAGAGTTTTTGCAAGACTCGGTGTCCCAAAACACTGATGAGCAATATACATGATGGAGATTCCACACACTCTTGTGTTTGGATTAATCATGTATTCCATGGTATGTAAAACAACCAGATATGTCCAATACTCCAAAGATGTTGCGAGTATGGATACCAAAGTGATCAAAGTACTGATCATGGGACAACAGTGAAAGATGTCATTGAGTACTAGAGTAGTACTGATGACATGTTTTCTCGCAAGAAGAGATTATGAAGTGCTCGTTGTAAGTAATTACATCGATACAGTCTTCATCAATGCTCCATGCGATTTTCGATTAAAGTTAATGGTTTTGTGCAATACACAATATGGTGGCACGGTAGTTGGAAATTGTTCCAAACAAGTTACTGTGGCGAATTCTATAACAGAGGCAAAGTATGTTGCCGCTTTTAAAGCGACAAAGAAGATGTTGAATCATATAGTTCATTCATGAACTTAGTATGGTTCCAAGATGGCTTTTGTCAATGGGACACTACTGCAAGTAGTTGCTCCATAACTCAGTCTGAGGAATCCAGGTTCGACCTGTGATTCGCATACATACCAAGCCAAGTCCACACAAAATATGACTTTTGTGAAAGCGTGAAAACGCGAGGATATGCAAAGATACACATGGAGCTGAAGTCGTCAGATCCGTTGGACATTCAGGCTATACCACAAGCAAAGCATATTTACACCGGTGTGCCACAGGTGTAAAGTGCATTAGTATTAACTAGATTATTGACTCTAGTGCAAGTGGGAGTCTGTAGGAGATATGCCCTAGAGGCAATAATAAATGTTATTGATTATCTCCCTGTTCATAATTAGGTTTATGTTCCATGCTATAACTGCAATGATTCTCGAGTCTGCAAATAAAACGAGGCTCGGAGGAAGACTCATATGCACGTGTGGGATAATAAACGGTAAAATGTATTCCTAGTCTGGCCTCTAAGACTAGCTCAAGTGTTGCATGATGGTTCTGTTTTCCTGATCATGGGCATGTCTATGCCAGCAACTTTGAGGGCACAGTGTTAGAAGAACATTTGTGTTGAATCGACCCGATTGATGTTATGCTATGAGATTCTTTCGTCACAAGTTAATGGTTAATAACACAGAGATGGTTAACATTTGCATGATTCCTCAGACCATGAGAGTATCGAGTTTCTTCATGCTTGATTCATGAACTTTGGGGTTTGTTAAACGTCATCCGTAACTGGATGGCTATTACGGCGGCTTACGGGTTCATGGGAAAGTATGTTAAGTAACTTGATAGCTCAAGATTGGGATTTGCTCCTCCGACGATGGAGAGATATCTTTGGGCCCTCTCGGTGTTACGGTATCCATCATCGTCTGGCCAGACACTTTGTGATTTGATCACGGGGATGCCGGAACACGGTAACGAGAAAAGAGAACAATATCGGTAACGAGGTAACTAGCATAGTGGACAAGTTGTTGATCCACGGGAATGCCATCATGTCTCACCTCAGGTATTTGTAACATATCGCGAAGCAACAGGAATAGCACACGGCAACTGGAGGTTCACTCGAATATTCATTCGTGTGGGTATAGGGGTCAATATGGGTGTCCACGGCTCCGATGTTGATCATTGATCGGAAGGGGTTCCGGGTCATGTCTATACTTCACCGAACCTATAGGGTCACACGCTTAAGGGTCATCTATCTGCTGAATACTAGACAGGGAGTCTGAGAGAAAGTTTTCGGAAAAAGTTTTCCGGAGACAGCGGAAAAGTTCCGACGAGAGAGGTCACCGGATGAGTTCCGGTGATACTGAAAAGTTGTTTCAGAGGATACCATAAAGTCAAATTGGTTTCGGCACATGCCTGATAATTCTTGGAGGGTGCCAGAATCATTCTGGAAACTTTCTGGAATTTTCGGAGATGAAAACCGGAAATGTTCCGGAGCTGCCGAAACCGCTTCAGATGCTTTTCGCAGATGAAATCACTAAACTGGAATTGTTCTAGAATGCGTTGAAAATTATTTTAGTGGGTACTGGAAATGTTCTAAGCCCACATAAATATTTTCAGTTCGAACGGACGCTGAAAAATGTTGTCGTGAATAGTGAAAGTGCTTTTTGGGATTTTTTATGGAAAGCACCTTTTGGGAAATTTCCCAAAAGGCTTCTAGAAGCCTTGGGCACTAAGGAAGCCCCCTTGGGGGGGCCCCCCCAAGGGGTGGCCGGCCATGGAGGGTGGAGCTCCACATGGCACTCCTTTTTGCTTTATTCTTTATGTAAATGACATAAAGTGGGGGTACTTTTGGTATTTGTGAATGCCAACTTTACCCCTTGGCTTTCCTATAAATAGAGGAGAGTGGGCTGCCCACAAACTTCATCCGTTCTCACATACAAGTGCCATGCAATGATCTGGCTTCTCTCTCCCTCCCACGAAAAGAGTTTCGTAGAGCCGAAAGGCTGTCTGGGTTCCGGTGGGAACTAGTTCTGGACGGCGAAGCCCTGCCGGATAGATGACACCGTATGTGTGCAACTCTGTAGAGAGGTCGTAGTTTCGATCTTAGTGCCCGAGGGGCTGTTCGTGAGTGCCTCCCGAAGGGCTGTCCAAGTGACGGTCCAAGTTCTGTGAGTCCTCCCGAAGGGCTGTCCGAGTGACCGTTCGAGTTTCGAAGGTCCTTCCGAAGGGCTGTCCGCGACACCGTCCGGGGGACTGTTTGACCGCCTCCCGGAGGGCTGTCCGAAGGGAAGACGAGGGTATACATCCTCGCGGTTGGGAGGTTGTAAATCCTAGCTGCGGGGATCTGCACCGCCGATCGTCATCGACTCTACTTCCGCTGCGCTACGAGTCGGTAACGAAATGATCAAACCTTGTATGCAGTCTCCATAGTGGTCCTGGGCTGGTGCGTAGGTCGGAAATTTTTTGTTTTCTGCTGCGTTACCCTATAAGGTGGACCCTCCCGGTGGACCCCCGGAACCCCTTCGGTGGTCCCGGTACAATACCGGCAAACCCCCGAATACTTCCGGTGACCGTATGATGACTTCCCATATATAAATCTTCACCTCCGGACCATTCCGGAACTCCTCGTGACGTCCGGGATCTCATCCGGGACTCCGAACAACATTCGGTAACCTCATACTATTTCCCATAACAACTCTAGCGTCACCTAACCTTAAGTGTGTAGACCCTACGGGTTCGGGAACCATGTAGACATGACCGAGACATCTCTCCGGCCAATAACCAACAGCGGGATCTGGATACCCATGTTGGCTCCCACATGTTCCACGATGATCTCATCGGATGAACCACGATGTCGAGGATTCAATCAATCCCGTACGCAATTCCCTTTGTCCATCGGTATGTTACTTGCCCGAGATTCGATCGTCGGTATCCTTATACCTTGTTCAATCTCGTTACCGGCAAGTCTCTTTACTCGTTCCGTAACGCATGATCCCATGGCTAACTCTTTAGTCACATTGAGCTCATTATGATGATGCATTACCGAGTGGGCCCAGAGATACCTCTCCGTCATACGGAGTGACAAATCCCAGTCTCGATTCGTGCCAACCCAACAGACACTTTCGGAGATACCTGCAGTGCACCTTTATAGTCACCCAGTTACGTTGTGACGTTTGATACACCCAAAGCATTCCTACGGTATCCGGGAGTTGCACAATCTCATGGTCTAAGGAAATGATACTTGACATTAGAAAAGCTCTAGCAAACGAACTACACGATCTTGTGCTATGCTTAGGATTGGGTCTTGTCCATCACATCATTCTCCTAATGATGTGATCCCGTTATCAATGACATCCAATGTCCATGGTTAGGAAACCATAACCATCTATTGATCAACGAGCTAGTCAACTAGAGGCTTACTAGGGACATGCTGTGATCTATGTATTCACACATGTATTACGGTATCCGGTTAATACAATTATAGCATGAACAATAGACAATTATCATGAACAAGGAAATATAGTAATAACCACTTTATTATTGCCTCTAGGGCATATTTCCAACAGTCTCCCACTTGCACTAGAGTCAATAATCTAGTTACATTGTGATGAATTGAACACCCATAGAGTTCTGGTGTTGATCATGTTTTGCTCGTGGAAGAGGTTTAGTCAACGGATCTGCGACATTCAGATCCATATGCACTTTACAAATATCTATGTCTCCATCTTGAACATGTTCACGAATGGAGTTGAAGCGACGCTTGATATGCCTGGTCTTCTTGTGAAACCTGGGCTCCTTGGCAAGGGCAATAGCTCCAGTGTTGTCATAGAAGAGAGTCATTGGGCCTGACGCATTGGGAATAACTCCTAGGTCGGTGATGAACTCCTTCATCCAGACTGCTTCCTGTGCTGCCTCCGAGGCTGCTATGTACTCCGCTTCACATGTAGATCCCGCCACGATGCTTTGCTTGCAACTGCACCAGCTGACTGCCGCACCATTCAAAATATACACGTATCCGGTTTGTGACTTGGAGTCATCCAGATCTGTGTCGAAGCTAGCATCGACGTAACCCTTTACGACGAGCTCTTCGTCACCTCCATAAACGAGAAACATATCCTTAGTCCTTTTCAGGTACTTCAGGATGTTCTTGACCGCTGTCCAGTGTTCCATGTCGGGATTGTACCTCCCTACCAAACTTACGGCGAGGTTCACATCAGGTCTGGTACACAGCATGGCATACATAATAGACCCTATGGCTGAGGCATAGGGGATGACACTCATCTTTTCTCTATCTTCTGCCGAGGTCGGGCATTGAGCCGTGCTCAATCTCACACCTTGCAATACAGGCAAGAACCCCTTCTTGGACTGATCCATATTGAACTTCTTCAATATCTTGTCAACGTATGTGCTTTGCGAAAGACCAATGAGGCGTCTCGATCTATCTCTATAGATCTTGATGCCTAATATGTAAGCAGCTTCTCCAAGGTCCTTCATTGAAAAACACTTATTCAAGTAGGCCTTTATGCTTTCCAAGAATTCTATATCATTTCCCATTAATAGTATGTCATCCACATATAATATGAGAAATGCTACAGAGCTCCCACTCACTTTCTTGTAAACACAGGTTTCTCCATAAGTCTGTGTAAACCCAAACGCTTTGATCATCTCATCAAAGCGAATGTTCCAACTCCGAGATGCTTGCACCAGCCCATAGATTGAGCGCTGGAGCTTGCATACCTTGTCAGCATTATTAGGATCGACAAAACCTTCCGGCTGCATCATATACAATTCTTCCTTAAGGAAACCATTAAGGAATGCCGTTTTGACGTCCATTTGCCATATCTCATAATCATAGAATGCGGCAATTGCTAACATGATTCGGACGGACTTCAGCTTCGCTACGGGTGAGAAGGTCTCATCGTAGTCAACCCCTTGAACTTGTCGATAACCCTTAGTGACAAGTCGAGCCTTATAGATGGTCACATTACCATCCGCGTCTGTCTTCTTCTTAAAGATCCATTTGTTCTCTATGGCTTGCCGATCATCGGGCAAGTTTGTCAAAGTCCATACTTCATTTTCATACATGGATCCTATCTCGGATTTCATGGCTTTAAGCCATTTGTTGGAATCCGGGCCTGCCATCGCTTCTTCATAGTTCGAAGGTTCACCGTTGTCTAACAACATGACTTCCAGGACAGGGTTGCCGTACCACTCTGGTGCGGAACGTGTCCTTGTGGACCTACGAAGTTCAGTGGTAACTTGATCATGATCGTCATCATTAACTTCCTCTCTAGTCGGTGCAGGCACCACAGAAACATTTTCCTGCGCTGCGCTACTCTCCGGTTCGAGAAGGGTCATCTCATCAAGCTCCACTTTCCTTCCACTCATTTCTTTCGAGAGAAACTCTTTCTCTAGAAAGGATCCATTCTTGGCAACAAAGATCTTGCCTTCGGATCTGAGGTAGAAGGTATACCCAATAGTTTCCTTAGGGTATCCTATGAAGACGCATTTTTCCGATTTGGGTTCGAGCTTTTCAGGTTGAAGTTTCTTGACATAAGCATCGCATCCCCAAACTTTCAGAAACGACAGCTTAGGTTTCTTCCCAAACCATAATTCATACGGTGTCGTCTCAACGGATTTCGACGGAGCCCTATTTAAAGTGAATGCGGCAGTCTCTAAAGCATAACCCCAAAATGATAGCGGTAGATCGGTAAGAGACATCATAGATCGCACCATATCTAATAGAGTGCGATTACGACATTCGGACACACCATTACGCTAAGGTGTTCCAGGCGGCGTGAGTTGTGAAACAATTCCACATTTCCTTAAGTGCGTGCCAAATTCGTGACTCAAATATTCCCCTCCACGATCTGTTCGTAAGAACTTTATTTTTCTGTCACGTTGATTCTCAACCTCACTCTGAAATTCCTTGAACTTTTCAAAGGTCTCAGACTTGTGTTTCATTAAGTAGACATACCCATATCTACTTAAGTCATCAGTGAGGGTGAGAACATAACGATAACCACCGCGAGCCTCAACGCTCATTGGACCGCACACATCAGTATGTATGATTTCCAATAAGTTGGTTGCTCGCTCCATTGTTCCGGAGAACGGAGTCTTGGTCATTTTGCCCATGAGGCATGGTTCGCACGTGTCAAATGATTCATAATCAAGAGACTCCAAAAGTCCATCCGCATGGAGTTTCTTCATGCGTTTGACACCAATGTGACCAAGGCGGCAGTGCCACAAGTATGTGGGACTATCATTATCAACCTTACATCTTTTGGCATTCACACTATGAATATGTGTAACATCACGTTCGAGATTCAATAAAAATAAACTATTGACCAGCGGGGCATGACCATAAAACATATCTCTCATATAAATAGAACAACCATTATTCTCGGATTTAAATGAGTAGCCATCTCGCATCAAACGAGATCCTGGTACAATGTTCATGCTCAAAGCTGGTACTAAATAACAATTATTGAGGTTTAAAACTAATCCCGAAGGTAGATGTAGAGGTAGCGTGCCGACGGCGATCACATCGACCTTGGAACCATTCCCGACGCGCATCGTCACCTCGTCCTTCGCCAGTCTCCGCTTATTCTGCAGCTCCTGTTTTGAGTTACAAATATGAGCAACCGCACCGGTATCAAATACCCAGGAGCTACTACGAGCGCTGGTAAGGTACACATCAATAACATGTATATCACATATACCTTTGGTATTGCCGGCCTTCTTATCCGCTAAGTACTTGGGGCAGTTCCGCTTCCAGTGACCGTTTCCCTTGCAATAAAAGCATTCAGTCTCAGGCTTGGGTCCATTCTTTGGCTTCTTCCCGGCAGCTTGCTTACCGGGCGCGGCAACTCCCTTGCCGTCCTTCTTGAAGTTCTTTTTACCCTTGCCTTTCTTGAACTTAGTGGTTTTATTCACCATCAACACTTGATGTTCCTTTTTGATCTCCACCTCCGCTGATTTCAGCATTGAATATACCTCAGGAATGGTTTTTTCCATCCCCTGCATATTGAAGTTCATCACAAAGCTCTTGTAGCTCGGTGGAAGCGACTGAAGGATTCTGTCAACGACCGCGTCATCCGGGAGATTAACTCCCAGCTGAGACAAGCGGTTGTGCAACCCAGACATTTTGAGTATATGCTCGCTGACAGAACTATTCTCCTCCATCTTACAACTGTAGAACTTGTCAGAGACTTCATATCTCTCGACTCGGGCATGAGCTTGGAAAACCATTTTCAGCTCTTGGAACATCTCATATGCTCCGTGTTGCTCAAAACGCTTTTGGAGCCCCGGTTCTAAGCTGTAAAGCATGCCACACTGAACCAGGGAGTAATCATCACTACGCGACTGCCAGGCGTTCATAACGTCTTGAGTTGCTGGGAAAACAGGTGCGTCACCTAGCGGTGCTTCAAGGACATATGCTTTCTTGGCAGCTATGAGGATGATCCTCAAGTTACGGACCCAGTCCGTGTAGTTACTACCATCGTCTTTCAGTTTGGTTTTCTCTAGGAACGCGTTGAAGTTGAGGGCAACATTAGCGTGGGCCATTTGATCTACAAGACATATTGCAAAGATTTTAGACTAAGTTCATGATAATTAAGTTCATCTAAACTCCCACTCAGATAGACATCCCTCTAGTCATCTAAGTGATACATGATCCGAATCGACTAGGCCGTGTCCGATCATCACGTGAGACGGACTAGTCATCAACGGTGAATATCTCTATGTTGATCGTATCTTCTATACGACTCATGTTCGACCTTTCGGTCTTCCGTGTTCCGAGGCCATGTCTGTACATGCTAGGCTCGTCAAGTCAACCTAAGTGTTTTGCATGTGTAAATCTGGCTTACACCCGTTGTATTCGAACGTTAGAATCTATCACACCCGATCATCACGTGGTGCTTCGAAACAACGAACCTTCGCAACGGTGCACAGTTAGGGGAAACACGTTCTTGAAATTTTAGCGAGGGATCATCTTATTTATGCTACCGTCGTTCTAAGCAAATATGATGTAAACATGATAAACATCACATGCAAATCATAAAGTGACATGATATGACCAATATCATCTTGGGCTTTTGATCTCCATCTTCGAGGCGCGGCATGGTCACCATCGTCACCGGCATGATACCATGATCTCCATCATCGTGTCTTCATGAAGTTGTCTCGCCAACTATTACTTCTACTACTATGGCTAACGGTTAGCAATAAAGTAAAGTAAATACATGGCGTTTTCATTGACACGCAGGTCATACAATAAATTAAGACAACTCCTATGGCTCCTGCCGGTTGTCATACTCATCGACATGCAAGTCGTGATTCCTATTACAAGAACATGATCCATCTCATACATCACATATATCATTCATCACATCCTTTTGGCCATATCACATCACACGGCATATGCTGCAAGAACAAGTTAGACGTCCTCTAATTGTTGTTGCAAATTTTTACGTGGCTGCTATAGGTTTCTAGCAAGAACGTTTCTTACCTACGCCAAAACCACAACGTGATATGCCAATTTCTATTTACCCTTCATAAGGACCCCTTTCATCGAATCCGATCCGACTAAAGTGGGAGAGACAGACACCCGCTAGCCACCTTATGCAACTAGTGCATGTTAGTCGATGGAACCTGTCTCACGTAAGCGTACGTGTAAGGTCGGTCCAGGCCGCTTCATCCCACGATGCCGCCGAATCAAGATAAGACTAGTAACGGCAAGTAAATTGACAAAATTGACGCCCACAACAACTTGTGTTCTACTCGTGCATAGAAACTACGCATAGACCTAGCTCATGATGCCATTGTTGGGGATCGTTGTAGAAATTAAAAAAAAAATCTACGCATCACCAAGATCAATCTATGGAGGGACTAGCAACGAGAGAGAGGGGAGTGCATCTTCATACCCTTGAAGATCGCGATGCGGAAGCGTTGCAAGAACGCGGTTGGAGGAGTCGTACACGCAGCGATTCAGATCGCGGTCGATTCCGATCGAAGCGCCGAACAACGGCGCCTCCGCGTTCAACACACGTGCAGCCCGGTGACGTCTCTCGCGCCTTGATCCAGCAAGGAGGAGGGAGAGGTTGGGGAAGACAACTCCGGCAACACGACGGCGTGGTGGTGGAGTTTGCAGTTCTCCGGCAGGGCTTCGCCAAGCTCAACGGAGGAGGAGGGCGTGTTGGAGAGGGGGAGGGCTGCGCCTTGGATGAGGTGCTGCTGCCCTCCCTCCTCCCCTCTATTTATAGGGCCAAGGGGGAAGGGGGCCGGCCCCTCTAGATGAGATCTAGAGGGGGGGCGGCGGCCAAGGGGAGGGGGCTTGCCCCCCAAGCCAAGGGAGGCGCCCCCTTTAGGGTTTCCTCCCAACCCTAGGCGCATGGGCCCTAAGGGGGGATGGCGCCCAGCCCACTTAGGGGCTGGTTCCCTTCCACATACAACCCATAGGGCCCTCCGGGGCAGGTGGACCCCCGGAACCCCTTCGGTGGTCCCGGTACAATACCGGCAAACCCCCGAATACTTCCGGTGACCGTATGATGACTTCCCATATATAAACCTTCACCTTCGGACCATTCCGGAACTCCTCGTGACGTCCGAGATCTCATCCGGGACTCCGAACAACATTCGGTAACCACATACTATTTCCCATAACAACTCTAGCGTCACCGAACCTTAAGTGTGTAGACCCTACGGGTTCGGGAACCATGTAGACATGACCGAGACATCTCTTCGGCCAATAACCAACAGCGGGATCTGGATACCAATGTTGGCTCCCACATGTTCCACGATGATCACATCGGATGAACCACGATGTCGAGGATTCAATCAATCCCGTACGCAATTCCCTTTGTCCATCGGTATGTTACTTGCCCGAGATTCGATCGTCGGTATCCTTATACCTTGTTCAATCTCGTTACCGGCAAGTCTCTTTACTCATTCCGTAACGCATGATCCCGTGGCTAACTCTTTAGTCACATTGAGCTCATTATGATGATGCATTACCGAGTGGGCTCAGAGATACCTCTCCGTCATACGGAGTGACAAATCCCAGTCTCGATTCGTGCCAACCCAACAGACACTTTCGGAGATACCTGCAGTGCACCTTTATAGTCACCCAGTTACGTTGTGACGTTTGATACACCCAAAGCATTCCTACGGTATCCGGGAGTTGCACAATCTCATGGTCTAAGGAAATGATACTTGACATTAGAAAAGCTCTAGCAAACGAACTACACGATCTTGTGCTATGCTTAGGATTGGGTCTTGTCCATCACATCATTCTCCTAATGATGTGATCCCGTTATCAATGACATCCAATGTCCATGGTTAGGAAACCATAACCATCTATTGATCAACGAGCTAGTCAACTAGAGACTTACTAGGGACATGCTGTGATCTATGTATTCACACATGTATTACGGTATCCGGTTAATACAATTATAGCATGAACAATAGACAATTATCATGAACAAGGAAATATAGTAATAACCACTTTATTATTGCCTCTAGGGCATATTTCCAACACAAACACCTTCGGAGACACCTGTAGAGCATCTTTATGATCACCCAGTTTCGTTGTGACATTTGATAGCACACAAGGTGTTCCTCCGGTATTCGGGAGTTGCATAATCTCATAGTCTAAGGAATATGTATAAGTCATGAAGAAAGCAATAGCAATAAAACTTAACGATCATTATGCTAAGATAACGGATGGGTCTTGTCCATCACATCATTCTCCTAATGATGTGATCCCGTTCATCAAATGACAACACATGTCTATGGTTAGGAAACTTAACCATCTTTGATCAATGAGCTAGTCTAGTAGAGGCTTACTAGGGACACAGTGTTTTGTCTATGTATCCACACATGTATCAAGTTTCCCGTTAATACAATTCTAGCATGAATAATAAACATTTATCATGATATAAGGAAATATAAAATAACAACTTTATTATTGCCTCTAGGGCATATTTCCTTCAAATGAATGGTGTAAATTCACTAAGTTGGGATTACATGTACATGCAGGAATCAAGGTGCACTCATACAAGCATATCTTGACATGTTTTGGGAGGAAATGAGAGGAAGTAGTGCCATCTATCAAGCTAAATTTGTATAAAAGTACCTTGCCAATCAATAAGATCTAAGATATTCATGCTACGGCCTCACACAAAATTCAACATGAGGCCACTTCCTCACTGATGTATGTTTTGTTTCCATTGTGACATTTCAAAGTATATTAGTTGATTTTTAATGGCTATTCAAATAACATAATACTCTTCATTTGCAATGGTTGGCTGACCATTAGTTTGATGCTACATACTAGAGAGATCTTATTCCAATGCGCCATCAGCGCCACTACCATCATCGTTGATGCCGCTAGAAAACCAAAACCTAAGGGAAACAATGACCTACCATAACTAAGAAAAATGAAAGTGAGGGGGGAGGGTTCCCTTAGGTGGCGACGAGGACACCGGACAAGATAAAAGGTGGGCGTCCAAGGTGGGGACTTGAAGGAGACCTTGGTTGCAGCTAAGGTTGGTGAAGGGGTGAGGTAGGGGGTCATCTTTACACACACACAAACAAAGATTAATTTTGTTTAAGATAAATTTGGTTTAGAAGAACACATAGGCTCCACGGTTAAGTGGAGATATTTTGGAACAGTCCTGGCCTGAATTTTTTTTAGGGTTGCGCTAGGATAGGTTGTGTGTTGGCATACCGTTGTCTTATCCGCATTATCGTAGCCCAGGAGCAAAAAAGCAAAAGAACGGGTAGGTCACTGGTGCATGGCGCTTCTATATCCTGATGCCAGATAGAAAGTAGCCTCGTCCCAACTAGGTGTATGGTGGTCTGGGCCAATAGTGTTAGGCTCCTTCTTTTTACCTTTGCCTTTTTCCTTAATTTTTTTACACTTCAAAAATTATAAAAAATATATTTCACATTTCACAATTATTTTACTTAAATGTTCATCTCACATTTAAAACAAAGTTTAACGCGGTGAAAAACTCTTGTTGGTACATTTTTTTTAAATGTCAGTACTATCTAAAAAGTTTGTGAAATTATTTAAAAATATTTATGAAATGAAACAAATGTTCACATCACTCAAAAAATAAGTTTCGTACCATTCAAAAAAATGTTCATGGCATTTAGAAAAATGTCAAGTGTTTAAAAAAAAACCTTTTTCACATTTTGAAAATGTTTGTAGAATGTAAAAATCTTCACCTAGTTTTTGAAAATGCTTTTTCTTTTTCAGAAATATGTTCATGTCAGTTAAACAATATTCACGCATTTCAAACAAAATATTTATGACTTTTATTATAAAAAATTATACAATGTAAAAAAAGTTTGCGCAGATTAAAAGTAATATTTTGTCTCGTTCAAAGAAATGTTCATGACATTTTAAAAAGAATGATTTGGAAAATATGTGTGTGAATTTTTAAAAGTTTTTACAATATAGAATCAAAGTTTTGTCAATTATAATGAATTTTTTTAACATTCTAAAATAATGTCAAAGTGTTTGAAAAATAAGTCAATCACATTAAATAAATAATCACACATTTCCAGAATAAGTTTTGTGATACTTAAGTAAAAGGTTTATACAATGTTAAAAACTGTCCACGCAGTTTAAAAATGTTTCGTCTTCAAAGAAATGTGCTTGTCATTAAAAAAATATAATAACACGATTCAAAACATGTTCTTGACATTTTTTGAGAAAAATAGTTGTACAATGTAAAAATTGTTCGCATAGTTTCAAAAAAAATGTGTCATCTCACGGAAAGAAATGTTTGTGACATTTAAATAAAAATGTTCAAGTGTTTCAAAAGTATGTTCATCATTCTTTAGGATTTTTTATACAATATATCACTAAGAAAATGCTAAAATTATATTTGAAAAATGTTTAACATGTATTTAAAAAATATTCAAATCTTTTATTTCTTGAAATATACATCATATATTTGAAAATGTTTCTTGTCTATACCAAAAATGGATGATGTGCATTGGAAAAACTAGGCATGTATTAAAAAATCAAAACAAAAAAAAGTTATTCAAAGGAAAAATGATGCAGAAATACAGAAATCAGAAAACCAAAGAAAACTGAAGAAACGAATGGATTAACTAAATAAATAAATAGAAAACTAAAAATCTGACTTCTATTACTGGGCCGACCCATTCACCACACACTGTAGGCGAGCCAGTGCTACATATTGGAGAGCAACTAATTGAGGAGCGCTACATCGGGAGCCTCCCCAAGGGTCACTTGGGGTGGGCTGAGAGCGCGCTCTGGGCGCTCCTTTCAGATTTAATTTTTTTATTTTTCGTCATGCGTTTTCGGCTTTTTAAAATGCTTTTTTCAGTTTTTTCGGGTTTTCGGTTTTCCGCCGGTCTTTCTTAGATTTTGGACCCAAAAGAATTCCGGAATTTTCTTTTGCGCGAAAAACATGTTTTTTTTTCTTCCGCGAGAGGCACGGGTTTGTTGCCGCGAGAGGCACAACCATCCCTCTCAGAAACGAAAAAAATAAACGTATTTTCTTTTCTTTCTTCTGCGAGAGGCACGGTTTTGCTTCCCTGAGAGGCACGGCCGTGCCTCTCAGAAACGGGAACAAAATGTGTGTTTTCTTTTTCTTTTCTTCCGTGAAAGGCACGGTTTTGCTTCCACGAGGGGCACGGATTTGCTTCCGCTAAAGGCATGGCCGTGTCTCTCAGAAACAAAAAAAACATGTTTACTTATCTTTTTTCCTTTTACGAGAGGTACGATTTTGCTTCCGCGAGAGGCACGGATTTGCTTCCGCGAGTGGCACACTCAGGAACAGAAAAAAAACATGTTTTCTTTTTTTCCTTCCGCGAGAGTCACGGTTTTCCTTCCGCGAGAGGCACGGCTGTGCCTCTCGGAAACGGGAAAAACGCATTTTTTTCCTTCTTTTCAGCCAATTTTTTTTGTGAAAAATAAATTCGTCAAAACCTATCAACATGAGATTTAGTTTTGAAGATCTCGATGCGAGGAATCCAACGATGAAAACGGTTTAAGATTTGGACGCATGGTTGGAAGACATAAAAACGTCTTGAATAAACTGATCTACCAAAATAGTGAAAACTATTAGGTTGCGACAAGTAGCGCACATGCAACGCGCCATTTGTCGCAACCTGGGAAGGTGGAAGTGATCTTTAGAAGAAGTAATCTGCAATTAGTTTTTTTTCTTTGAAACAAAATACTCCGAGGTAATATCACCGGAAATCACAGAACTTGCGTTCGATGTTTAGTTTGGTGCAAAAACTTTAAAAATACAAATTTGTGGCCATTCAACTTGCATTCTTGTGCAATACGGTGCTTCCTCTCATATCCAGCCGTATGGCCTGCTCACATTGCACGCCAGCCTGCCGGAGGCCCACTTGTAAGTGGCTAGGAGTGCACAAGTGTTGGGTGAACCTAGTACGTTGGATTTTTTTAGAAAACTCCCTTGCAATTTATTTAATTATCGGCAAAAGGCCTCAAATATAATTAAAAAAGATGAGGCAGATGAGGTTCAATCCCAGGACATCCCTCCCACCACCGCCGATGGACAGTAAACATGCACAACTAAACTTTATTTAATTAGATGAAACAGCCTGTCAAGTTTGTGTCCCTCAATCAGATATAGAGGCTCCTACTGTCTAATGGGTAATTTAGGAGTGGGACCACTAGTCAGTAGGATACTAATAACATGTTAGGCTAACCAGGTAATTAGGCTAATTTTCGCAAGGCCTATCTGTCATTGGGTCAAGCAGAAGTTTGCTACCCGGGCGCATGGATAATTTTGTGGAAAAAAACTGGATGGACAGAATCAATCTGTAGACCTCGACATGGAAGTGCAGGAGCGAACCACTACGCCAAGTACCCTTTAGTGCATATAAAGAGAAATACTGAGTTTTATATTTTGGCCGCGACAACTACTCGTATTGTTTTTTTTCTCCTGGACCAAATTTGTGATAAATTATTTATTTTTTTGGTTAAACTAAAAATATTAGACGTTTAAAATATTTGAATTCAAAATTCATTTTAAAAATTTAGGCGAAGAAACTGGAATTTCAGAGATATTATGAAACCCGGATTTTTCTAGCCCCTTCCGAAAAAAGGACTCAAAAAAATAATCTCCCTTGTGAAAAAGTTTTGTACGTTGTGGGTTAAGCATTATATATTTCGACGCATTTTTTTCATTTGAATTTTTTGGTGAAAAAACCTAAGTTTATTTTGAAACCCGAGAAAAAAATAATACAAAAAAAGACCTACTTCCATTGTAAAATTGACTGTATCTATGTGCATGCACGAACATGTAGATGATGCAGTGTTTGCTAGTGCGCTCGTTGTATATGAGGTCTGGAGTTTGAATCCCTCACGCGCCCTCATTTCTCTATTTTTAATTAAATACAGAGTTTTTTGCTGGTAATTAAATACAGAGTTATTTCCGCAAAAAAAACAGAGTTAGCGGTGTTTATGCAAACAAAAAGCGCCCGTCGCACGAGCTGTTCCAGTCACTGGCAGTGGGCCATATCCACGTTGGCGTGCCACATAAGCGCGCGATACGTCTGAATACGAGCGAAGTGACCGTATTTACACGAAATCGCAAGTTGGATGACCACAAATCCGTATTTTTAAAGTTTTAGCACCAAACTGGACATCAAGCGCAAGTTCCGTGACTCCCGGTGATATTACCTCAAATACTCCTCAATTAGTGATTTCGTACATATTGCAGTAGGTGTGGTTTGCGAGAGCTCCTATTGGATGCTCGTGGGCGTCCAATAGTCGAGCTTTCGCTGAATGCTCGTGGAATGGGCTGGCACATAACCAGGCAATGAGCAAAAGTAAAAACTGACACGGAAAACAAAAAGCACGAGAAGGAATTGAACACCCGACCTCACGCTGAGTACTCCCTCCGTACCGGTGTATTAGTCATCTTAGGTTGTGCAATGTGACAAAAGTGGGAGAAAAATTGAGTAGCAGGCTAGCGACGCCAACCACAGGAGCTTACTATTGAATTGATACCAATATAAAAAGACCCAAAGGGGCAGATCCAATTAATCTCAGTCATCAAATCATGTCAATCCAACGACCTTAACTGCTTCAATGTCGAGCGCTCAACACGTTTAGCGTGCAGTTAATTTCATGTCAAATATAGTGCTAATCAAATAATAACACGCAAATAATGCAGTTAATTTCATGCCAAATATAGTGTTAATCACATAATAACAAGCAAATAATATTCTACTTAATATCTGCACGCACTTAATATACTTCCAAATTAATGTGCATTGCACGTACACATTGACTAGTATGGCTAAATTGCAGAGCCTGTTTTAAAGTACAGTGTCCAGCGATGGATCAGTTTTTTCCTCTTCAAAATTTCCAACAATTATTGGAAAAAATGTGAAAGATTTTCCTTAAGATATTTGAATAAATTTTGAAAATCATGAATATATATTGAAATTTGAACAAAATTTTGAAACCCAAACAATTATTGAAACATGAACAAATTTTGAAATTCAAAACGTTGATTGAATTTTTTTTATATCGTTGAAGTTTTCTAAAATATACTTTGATCATTTTTTTATAGACATTGATCAATTTTTAAGTAGAAATAGAACATTTTTGTGATATACATTGAACAATATTTAAATAGATGTTGAACAAGTTTTAAATATATATATAAATTGTTTGTAATATATGCTCAACAATTTTTAAATAGATATTGAACATTTGTCTGATATGCGTTGAAAAATATTTAAATTTACATTCACCATTTTTGTATAACATGTATTTTGGAATTTAGATCTATGTTTTCATTTAGAACAAATATTTTTTTAAAGTAAAAGACAAAAAGAAAGGAAAAAGGAAACATATAACAAAAGGAAACAGAAAAAACAGCGACGCCTACATGAGCCGGACCTACTCGGAGCGCCTTCAATGAAACCCAGACGTTTTGACGCACACGAGCGACAAACAGGGTCCCGCTGCCAGGGTTATGTGTCGCCCGTACCAATTCCTATCAGGGTTGCCTACAACAGGTGTCTTTGGGGCCGGCACAACATTGTAGCCAAGGGCAAATTTTGGTTTTCTGTTGTTGTTTTTGTGTGTTTTTTTTCACTGTTTGCTGTATGCTTTTCTTCGGATTTTCTCTATAATGTTTGGTTTTCCATTTTTTTGTTTTTTCTTTTATTTTGATTGATTGCCGTTGGTTTTTATTTTCTTCTTTTGTTCAGCATATATCTAATTTTTCATACATATGGTGCATTTTTCGTATCCATCATTATCGTGGGATTAACATTGTAGCCACATTGTAACTATGCCGGCCCAACGTCGACTCCCTCCAGGCGACCATCGGATAGGAGTCACTACGGGCGTCACATAGCCATGGAAAATCCTATCTGTCGGTAGGTGCGGCATATTGTGGCCCGGACGCACACTCCGAGCAAGGGGAGTGCTCTAGGGTGGGCCGGACCATTTTATTGTAGCATAGTAAACTGTTTTAACCAGTTTTTGGAAACCTTCTAAAAGGTTGCCAACCGGGTTTTCTTTTTTCAATAGTTTTTTGTTTAATATTTTTCTGGATTTCTTAATTTTTTTCTTAGTTTCCTTTTCAAATTATCTTTCCTTTCCCTTTCTTCATATTTGTCAAAAAAAATGTGATTTCATAAAAAGTTCACAATTTCAAAATTATTTGTGTTTCTCAAAAAAAGTTCAAAATATTTAAAAATGTTCGCATTTTTAGTTTTGTTCATATTTGAAAAGAAAATATTGTTTTCAAAAATTGTTTAGATATCCTTAGCCTTTTCTTAAATTTGGTTTGGAGTTGAAAAAATATATTCCCATTTCCCGAAAATGTCATCTTCCAAAATTGTTCATGTATTCGATTTTTCCCTTATGATTTTAGGATATTATTTTTGTTTTCCAAAAAAAATGTTCCAAAATTTTACATATTTTTCACATTTAAATTTTTTTATTTGAAAAATATTTCGTCTTTTCAGAAATTGTTCCTGTGTTAAAATAAAAAATGTTCAGAATTACGAATTTTTTTCTCATTTTTAAAAAATTCTTGGACTTTAGAAATTGTTTTCGTTTTCAAAAAAATTGGCATTTAACTTTTTTTTCCAGTTTTTCACTATTTTTTTAAATCTTCTATTTGGAGAGATCTGGGACTGGGCTGCCATAATTTTAGCTGGGCCTTTGCACTCTGTATTGCATCGACGAGTCCGGGCTTAATTCTCAGAAAGAAAGGACGAGTCCAGGCGTGTGTGGGGCGGCGCCGGAGAGTAGTAGGTTGGGAGCACCTATATGACGCATTCTGTGTCAGGTTGCCAGCCTCCCGCACAGGGGAGCGCCCAACTGGGCCGGCCCACTAGCGCACAGGATAGTCCCTGTAGCAAGGCAGCGGCACTGTAGCAACCCGGGCTACTGCAGCAAGGCGGTACTATAGTGCTCTCGCTCTACTGTACCACCCTATTTTTTTTTAAGTGACCATTTTTTGAAAACGCAAACAGTTCTTCAAATATGCGAACATTTTTTGAAACCATGGAATTTTGAATCTTTCAACAATTTTTAAAAAATGGTAACATTTTTGAAATTTTGAAACATGAACATTTTTTGAAACTCCGAACAAAATTCAAAAGCACGAACATTTTTTGGATCTATGAAAACAATTTGAATACGGGAACAATTTTTGAAATTCCGAACAAAATTTGAAAACCCGAACATTTTTTGAAACTCCCGAACAAAATTTCAAAACGTGAACATTTTTTGAATATGTGAATTTTTCTTGAAATCGGAAACATTTTTTGAAACAACCGACCAAAAATTGAAAACACAAACAGTTTTCTGAAACTCCGGAACAAAATTTGAAAACACAAACAAATTTTTGAAAATCGAACATTTTTTGAAAAATAGAACATTTAAAAAAAAAGAAACAATAAACAAAAAAAGAAAAGAAAAATGAAACAGAAAAAGAAAAAGAAAAATAAATGAAAAATGAAAAAATGGTTCAGGAACCTTCTAGAAGGTTCCCAAAACCAAAAAAAAAACCGGCTGGGAACCCTCGGAAGGTTCCCAAAACCAGGACGTGAATGATTTACCTGATGGGCCGGCCCAAATCGCTCCCTCAGGTCGCTCGTACGTGCGTTCGTTGACAGTTTGACGCAGAGAGCGTACCGCTCAAAAAAAAAAGTAGGTTGGTTGGTTGGTTGGCTCCGATCGACTGGATTGGATTGGATGGGTACTGGCAATTAGGGACGTAGCTGTCGTACGTCAAGTTGGATCGGATGGGTCTCCTCGCGCCGCTGGCCGATCAATGGCGGTCACTGTACGTACGCTCAGCATCTTCTTCAGGCCGGCCGGCCTTATCCACATGCACGCGCGACTACGTACGTATCCACACAACCACCACTCCGTCCCGTCCCACTGGCCGGCGGCTGGTCCCGAGATATGGCATGGCCAAGCACACAATCTCACTGCCTCTTCAATGCTAAGCTTCTGTCAGCGTTGATCATCCATGCATGGCCCATGCGTACGTGGTGTAGTATTAGTTAAGCTCGCGCGTGTTACTCTCAATTGTTCTTTCATCCAACGGTCCATCTCTTTCCTGCAATCAATTGAAGAGGACAGCCGGTCGTTAAACTAATTTGCATCTGCAGAAAACAAAATGGCCAATCGAGTTTCGTTCACTGACGAGCGGGCCCTCAGCACATGTACAGCATTGGGACGTGTCGCACCATCGAGGCTTATTCGTAGCGCGACGGTAGGGCCAAGTGGCGCCGCCTGCTAGCTGCCGCTGCGGTCACCATCATCACCATGCATGATATGCTCTAGCTGGCAGATGTGCACTGCCGATCGACGCTGGTGCCGCGGTGCTAATATATCGTGGAAGCCGAAAGGGACGTGCATGTGGGTTAATAAATTAACCGGGATACTAGCCAACTGGAGTATCTCAGTGCATGTGAGCGGTCAAAGTGTATCTTTTTTTTTTTGAGGGAGGTCAAAGTGTATCTAGCAGAGTATCTCAACTCAATTGGACACATTGCACTTTTAGACGATGATGATGCAATTGCTCTGCTTACTGCTTTATAGATAAGCTCTTATTAAATACTAACAGGGTTATCCCTGCAAAAAAAAAGTACTACTCCGTCCTATTCAACAAATGTCGTGGCTTTCGTCCGAAAAATTTGAACTAAAACTGAACTAGAGAGAGAAGTCCACATTTCAACCCCGAACTAACCACCCGGATTGATTTACAACCCTGAACTACGAAACCAGCCGAAATACACCCCCAACTAACCACGAGGTTCAAAACTCAACCCTGCTGCTCACTGTTCACCGGTTTTGACCTGGTTGACCGGTTTTTGACCCGTTTGACTGGGTGAACAGTAATTTAAAAAAAAGTGAAAAACATAAAAAAATTAAATAAAAAGTTGAAAAAATATTTCCTTTTTTCACCGGTTGGAACTTTTTTGTTTTTTCACGAGATGAACAGTAAAAACAAAAAACAAAAACCCAATTTTTTTTTGTTTTTTCACAAGATAATTTTTTTTGGGTTTACTGTTCAACTCGTAAAAAAAAAAGAATTTATTTTCTTCGGAAAAAATAAATATTTATTTTACTGTTCGCCTCGTAAAAAAAAATCTAACCGGTGAAAAAAAGGAAATATTTTTTCAACTTTTTATTTAAATTTATTATGTTTTTCTTTGAATTACTGTTCACCCAGTCAAAAACGGGTCAAAAAACCGGTCAACCAGGTCAAAAACGGTGAACAGTGAGCAGCAGGGTTGAGTTTTGAACCTCGTGGTTAGTTGGGGGTGTATTTCGGCCGGTTTCGTAGTTCAGGGTTGTAAATCAATCCGGGTGGTTAGTTCGGGGTTGAAATGTGGACTTCTCTCTTTTAAAGCCACGGCATCTTTTTGGGTTCAGAGGTAGTAACATGGTTATGCTGGGGATGTCAGCTTACATGTATGTAGGCAGCGGCGAATCTTGAAGGAAAATCAAGGGCAGGCTCAAAGTTTAACATGTGAAAAAAAGCCACTTGCTCTCATTTCTTTTGTTCAAAGAAGGTTAGAATTTGCCATAATACTAGTAGGAATATATACTATTAACTAATAATTTCTTTTTTGCATTGCTGGAGGGCAGGCTCAAGCCTATTAAAGCCTGCCCAGTTGATCGCCACTGTATGTAGGTTCACCGTGTTTGCTACTCCCTCCCTTCATAGTTTTGGAGATTTCAATATATACTACTACATACGAACTGAAATGAGTGAACAAATACACTTCAACCTATCTACATACATCTGAATCAGGAAAAAGTAAAAACATCTTATAATAGTGAATGGAGAGAGTATTTGACAAGCGCATGAAATTTTAGCGGAAACTCTCAGGGGCATGCAGTTATGGGGGCACACACCTGCCCAGTGGTGTCCAGCCGCCCGATTGCTTTTTATTACGTAATAGTCCTAAGGATTTGCTTACTGTAGGCTGGCGTCCATCCATGCATGTCTTTGGTAGCTTTTGCCAGAAATGCATGCTCTATCCATCCCACTTCCCATGACTTTTTTATTTCATCTTTTAATTTCAATCTGCAATTTCCTCAGTTCCAAATAATAAGATGTTCTAACTTTTTTTTAATCCGATACATGTGATTTCTGCAGAAGAGGCGGCTTCCTCGAGCGAAAAAGTGAGAAAAGGAAGAAAAGGGGAGATAAACGGGCATCTCTACATCAGGGAGGAAATGCAAGCAACAAATCGAGGTCACAGCTATGGCGGGCAGCGCGAGGTCACGACAATGGCTAGCGGTGCACGCTCAAGGTTGTGGCCATGGCGGTGGTGGCCGGCCCAAACCAAGCAAGCCTGCGAGCTTGGCGGTGCAGCCATGGCAGGCACATTGAGCCAGGGAACGTGGCCATGGCCGAGGGTGCAAGCTTGGGTTCAGATCCATGGCTACAATGATCGAGCTTGTCCCCTTCACCCACTAAGATTCGAATTCATGCGGAGATGGGGATTTGGAGAAGAAGTGTGGGGAAATTTCGGGGAAGAAGATGAAAGGATGGATCAGGCACTACTATTGTTTGGGGAGAGAGAACATGTGGGCCCTGGTGAAGTTATAGCCTCAGGTTTTGCGTTCTGGGATTAGGACTTGAACCGGTCGCCCCTTTCTTTTTTGTCTAGGTGGATTCAACTGGGAGCAGTAAGGTGTTTCCTCTGTAGTTCATGCCCTTAAGGGCTAAAGCACATGCAAAGACCAAACCAGTTTTAGGACAACATGGCAATCGGGCGGCCGCAAATCTGCGTACCCCCACACCTTGGTGCTACAAATCCTCTCCCGACATTTCAAGAAGCAACCCAGATCGTGGCAGGCCTCAGAAGGAAGGGTGGGGCGGGGCGGCGGTACATGTGCGATAGTGCCACGGGTGGCGGTGACATGTGGTTAAGCCAGCGTTGAAGGGGTGGGTCTCTATATTGGAGGCCAAAAGAGAAGCAGCAGGATGATAAAGACTCGGTGTTGATCGATGAAGATCGGACAATCAACGAAATGTGACTAACATAGGAAAACAAACTGTGTAGAAAATTTCGTACTGACGGGGAGGTCGTCGGCGACGGAATCGTGGCCAGGTTTAGAGGGAAAGTCAGGGCTTTTACAACTCGGTGGTGGAAGTTGCTTGGGTAGTATACGTTATTAATTAGATATGTCCTTAAGCATACTCCTAGCCTTCCAAATTTCAATACGTCGAAAACTGTTTTTTAACATGGTACAAACGCAGACGATCACATACACACACATACTCTCACCTCTATGAACGCACGCATGCACACCCTACCCCTATGAGCACCTCCGAGGTAGGGCCGGTATTGAGATTGCGGGGGCCAGGGCGAAACAGAACCCGAGGCCCGTTATTATAAACCCATATTTAGAAATTTGCAGATCTCACATCATCTTTTTCCACAAAATGTAGATGTCTAAAAGATGCACATGCTTCTTATAGTAGGACCAAAACAATCACCTAAGGCAACAATGTATACCTCGGCCATCATCAACACATCCAGTGCCTCCTTATATATGTTCTTCTTGGTATGTTTTTTGCTTTTTGATGAAGCACTAGAACCGTATGCACCCTATAGATAACAAAGGGTAGTGAGTTAAATTTCATTGACTATATGAGAAAAGTGTTAAATAGAAAAATTAGTAAATTTAATATATTACTTGATATCATCCATAGATCCATAATCATGATTTTATGTCCACTTTGATCCTCAAGATATAAGGTAAAATTTCATATAGGGAAGTAACCATCCGAATGGTTTTGAGATAATTCTTTCTCAGCATCACTACAAAACACAAAATTGGTCTCTGAGTTAAACACATGAGTTCATGCATAACACCATGGCCCCTAATTTTTACCACTAGGGGCAAGGGCCAAGGAACCATATAAATATCAAAATAGACTGTACACAGTAGGGCAAAGCCCCACTGCAATCTTTTTCTCTTTATTAAAAATAAAGAAAACAAAGAACAAACAGTCTTACAAGGCTTGAGCTAAGCCTGCAAAAGAAAACAGAAGAAAAAGAAAGAAAGAAGAAAGAAAGGAAGAAAGGAAAAAAGAAAGAAAGAAAAAGGAAAGAGAACCAAAGAAAAGGTACAAAAGGCTACTAAGCCCTAAAAGAAAAAGATTACAAAAGGCTATCAAGCCAATCATTGAACATAGGGGCATACTTCCTCTTAATCATATGTCTGAGCCAATTTAGCTCCCCAAAATAGATATCCTTCCACTTCTGAAATGATGGCTGGATCTGTTGAAAGATAAGATTGTTTCTGGTGATCTATGTTGCCCAGGTAGCTAAAATAACAATATCCATGGAGAAGGGTTGCCTCAATTTATATCGTATGTCCTCTATGGCTTCTAGGATTGAAGCAGGTGGTTCTCTGGAGGGACGGATATAGTTCCAGCATCTAACTACAAAGGGGCACCTCCAGAATAAGTGGAATACCGTTTCCTCCTGTTGGCATGATCTCAGAGCACAATTATATGATTCCAAATAGAAAGTTTTCCTTCTCAATAGGTTTCTGGTATTAACACTGTCAAGGAGCAACTCCAGAAGAATACTTTGTGCTTAGGTTGGCAGGATGACTTCCATGTCCATTGAAAGTGTGGAGGAACAGTTCTTATACCAATCATTGCTTTATAAGCTTTTTCTGAACTAAACTTTTCAGACCCCCATATGTAGCTCCATGTGTCATTGTAGTTTGTGAAGTTCGAATTTCTGAGTTTATCACATATTTCTTCTAGTTGCAAGAATTGCTCATAAGCTTGTATTGAGAGTGGTAAATGAAACAAGTCTTCCAGCTATTCACTTTGCAAAGTAGTGTGCACTGATATTTCAGCATTTCTGACATAAGAGAAGAGGTGTGGGAACTTTATATGCAAGCAATTTGAGTGCCATAGGCCAGTACAAAAGAATGCAGATTTTCCATCTCCCAAGTTACATTTTGACATAGACTTAAAGAGATCAATCATCTTCAAATTAGCTTTCCACCAAAAGGATCCCTGCATTTGCTATCCAGGAAGTTGCCCACTTGAATAATAGGTTTCCCAAATCATGTGAACCCAAGGACTATCATGTCTATTGAAGAATCTGTGCAGATTTTTGAGTAGGAGTGCCTTATTCTGGACATTAATGTCTTTAATCGCAGTCCACCCTGGTTCTTGGGCCTGCAAACCAAAGTCCATGCCACCATTGCAGGTCTATGATCCTCAGGATCAGGTCCACTACATAGACAATGTCTGAAATATTTATTGATCTGTTTTTGATAGTTTCAGGTAGGTCTAAGCAGCACATTGATAACCCACAAGTATAGGGGATCAATTGTAGCCTTTCTCGATAAGTAAGAGTGTCGAATCCAACGAGGAGCTAAAGGTAGAATTTGTATTCCCTTCAAGTTCTATCGACCACCGATACAACTCTACGCGCACTTAACGTTCGCTTTACCTAGAACAAGTATGAAACTAGAAGTACTTTGTAGGTGTAAAGGGATATGTTTGTAAGATAATAAAGAACACGTAAATAAAAGCTAGGGGCTGTTTAGATAAAGAAACAATTAAATTAGTTTTAGTAGAGAGCTTTTTGTCACAAGAAAGTTATTTGTCCCTAGGCAATCGATAACTAGACCGGTAATCACTATTGCAATTTCATATGAGGGAGAGGCATAACATACTTTCTCTACTTGGATCAAATGCACTTATGATTGGAACTCTAGCAAGCATCCGCAACTACTAAAGATCATTAAGGTAAAACCCAACCATAGCATTAAATATCAAGTCCTCTTTACTCCCATATGCAACAACCCACTTACTCGGGTCTGTGCTTCTGTCACTCACGCCACCCATCATAAGCGAATCATGAACATATTGCAACACCCTATAGCGGGGATCCCTCACGCTTGCGCGACACGGAGAGCACCATAGGACATCACCAATAATAAAACATACAACTCAAACCAATCATGATCATCAATCAACCCATAGGGACAAAATGGATCTACTCAAAAACATCATAGGATAGCTATACATCATTGGGAAATAATATATAGCATTGAGCACCATGTTTAAGTAGAGATTACAGTGGGGAGAAGAGGTGTTACACCACTGCATAGAGGGGGAGAGAGTTGGTGATGACGGCGGCGAAGTTGTTGGTGTAGATCACCATCACGATGATGGCCCCGGCGGTGTTCCTTGACCTCCCCCCTAGATGGGAGGAGGGTTTCCCCTCTGGTCCATGGCCTCCATGGCGGCGGAGGGACGGGAGCCCCTCCGAGATTGGATCTATCTCTCCGTTCTCTTTTATTTCCGCGTTCCTATTTTCTGGCCCTTCACCGTTTCTTAAATTCCCGGAGATCCTTAACTCTGATTGGGCTGAAATTTTAACACGATTTTCTTCCGGATATTATATTTCTTGTGGCGAAAGAAGGGCACCAACCGCCTTACGGAGGGGCCACAAGCTTGCTAGGCGCGCCTGGGGTAGGGGGGCACGCCTCTCGGGCTTGTGGGACCCTCGGGCATCATCTCACGTTGATTCTTTTTCCTAAAAATTACATATATTACAAAATAAATCTCCGCAAATTTTTATCGTGTTTGGACATTGTTTGGTATGGATATTCTGTGAAACAAAAAACATGCAACAAACAGGAACTGACACTGGGCACTGGATCAATATGTTAGTCCCAAAAATCATATAAAATGTTGCCAAAAGTATATTAAAGTTGTAGAGTATTGGCATGAAACAATCAAAAATTATAGATACGACGGAGACGTATCAGCATCCCCAAGCTTAATTCCTGCTCGTCCTCGAGTAGGTAAATAATAAAAAAGATTATTTTTGATGTGGAATGCTACCTAGCATAATCTTGATCGCATAATCTAATCATGGCATGAATATTAAGACATGAGTGATTCAAAGCAATAGTCTATAATTTGACATAAAGACATCAATACTCAGGCATCCCAACAAACAATTATGTCTTTCAAAATATCAATGCTAAAGAACGTTATCCCTAAAAAATCATATAGTTTTGTCATGCTCCA
The DNA here is from genome assembly GCA_011799875.1 of Thinopyrum elongatum. Lineage (NCBI taxonomy): Eukaryota > Viridiplantae > Streptophyta > Magnoliopsida > Poales > Poaceae > Thinopyrum > Thinopyrum elongatum. Next base: position 703,320,097 of record CM022298.1, read on the forward strand.
TCTTCTTAACAAAGTATTTATCATGCACAACCCCGATGACAAGCTGAGCAATTGGTTCATACTTTTTAACGCGCTTCAGCTTTGCTACTTCTTGAGCTTGCGTTGGTTTTTCCCTTGAAGAGGAAAGGGTGATGCAGCAAAGTAGAGATAAGTATTTCCCTCAGTTTGAGAACCAAGGTATCAATCCAGTAGGAGGTACACGCAAGTCTCCAATCTATGCACCTGCACAAACAATCAAACACTTGCACCCAACGCGATAAAGGGGTTGTCAATCCCTTCACGGTCACTTGCAAGGACGAGATCTGATAGAGATATATATAAAAGATTACTAAAACATAAAACAAAATAAAAGTAAATAAATTGCAGTATGGTATTTTTGGGTTTTTTGGTTTATAGATCTGAAAATATATGAATCAAAATAGACCCGGGGGCCATAGGTTTCACTAGAGGCTTCTCTCTTGAAAGAAATCATACGGTGGGTGAACAAATTACTATCGAGCAATTGATAGAAAAGCACAAATTAGGACGATATCCAAGGCAATGATTATGAATATAGGCATCACGTCTGTGTCAAGTAGACTGACTCCTGCCGGCATCTACTACTATTACTCCACACATCGACCGCTATCCAGCATGCATCTAGAGTATTAAGTTCATAAGAACGGAGTAACACCTTAAGTAAGATGACATGATGTAGAGGGATAAACTCAAGCAATATGATGAAAATACCATCTTTTTACCCTTGATGGCAACAATACAATACGTGCCTCGCTCCCCTACTTTGTCACTGGGTGAGGACACCGCAAGATTGAACCCAAAACTAAGCACCTCTCCCATTGCAAGAAGAACTAATCTAGTTGGCCAAACCAAACCGATAATTCGAAGAGAAATACAAAGATATCAAATCATGCATATAAGAATTCAGAGAAGATTCAAATAATATTCATAGAAAATCTGATCATAAATCCACAATTCATCGGATCTTGACAAGCACACCACAAAATAATATTACATCGGATAGATCTCCAAGAACATCGAGGAGAACATTGTATTGAAGATCAAAGAGAGAAGAAGCCATCTAGCTACTAGCTATGGACCCGTAGGTCTGTGGTAAACTACTCACGCTTCATCGGAAGGGCAATAGGGTTGATGTAGAAGCCCTCCGTGATCGAATCCCCCTCCGGCAGGGTGCTGGAAAAAGGCCCCAAGATGGGATCTCACGGGTACAGAAGGTTACGGCGGCGGAAAAGTATTTTGGTGGACGCCTCTGGTCGTTTGGGAATATTTGGGAATTTATAGCGAAAGAATTAGGGTTGGAGGAGTCCCGTGGGGCCCACAAGCCAGGGGGCGCCCCCCTAGGGCTTGCCCTAAGGTCTTGTGGAGCTCTCGGGACTCTTCTAGCCCCCTCTCCAAGTTTTTTGAGTGTCTTTTGGTCCAAGAAAAATCATCGTGAAAGTTTTATTCCGTTTGGACTCCGTTTGATATTCCTTTTCTGTAAAACTCAAAAACAAGGAAAAAACAGAAACTGGCACTGGGCTCTAGGTTAATAAGTTAGTCCCAAAAATAATATAAAATAGCATATTAATGCATATAAAACATCCAAAACAGATAATATAATAGCATGGAACAATAAAAAATTATAGATACGTTGGAGACGTATCAAGCTTTTTCAACCCCCACGCAATACATGAGCGCAAGCCATGGATATAGCACTATGGTTGGAATAGAATATGATGTTGGAGATTGTGTGGAGAAGACAAAAAAAAGAGAAAGTCTCACATCGATGCGGCTAATCAACGGGCTATGGAGATGCCCATCAATTGATGTCAATGCGAGGAGTAGGGATTGCCATGCAACGGATGCACTAAGAGCTATAAGTGTATGAAGGCTCAAACTGAAAACTAACTGGGTGTGCATCCAACTTACTTGCTCATGAAGACCTCGGGCATTTGAGGAAGCCCATCATTGGAATATACAAGCCAAGTTCTATAATGAAAAATTCCCACTAGTATATGAAAGTGACAACATAGGAGACTCTCTATATGAAAAACATGGTGCTACTCTGAAGCACAAGTGTGCTAAAAAGGATAGTAGCATTGCCCCTTCTCTCTTTTCTCTCATTTCATTTTTTTATTTTCTCTTTTTTTTCTTTTTTTTCTTTTTTGTTGGGATCTTTTTAGCCTCTTTTTTTTATTTTTTTTTATTTTCGTCCGGAGTCTCATCCCGACTTATGGGGGAATCATAGTCTCCATCATCCTTTCCTCACTGGGGCAATGCTCTAATAATGATGATCATCACACTTTTATTTACTTACAACTCGATAAAACTAATACATGATGACTCTATATGAATGCCTTTGGCAGTGTACCAGGATGTGCAATGATCTAGCGTAGCAAAGATATCAAAAAATGGACAAGCCATGAAAATATCATGCTAGCTATCTTACGATCATGTAAAGCAATATGACAATGAATACTCAAGTCATGTATATGATGATGATGGAAGTTGTATGGCAATATATCTCGGAATGGCTATGGAAATGCCATAATAGGTAGTTATGGTGGCTGTTTTGAGGATGATATAGGAAGGCTTATGTGTGATAGAGCGTATCATATCACCGGGTTTGGATGCACCGGTGAAGTTTGCACCAACTCTTGAGGTGAGAAAGGGCAATGCACGGTACCGAAGAGGCTAGCAAATTGCGGAAAGGTGAGAGTGCGTATAATCCATGGACTCACATTAGTCAGAAAGAACTCACATACTTATTGCGAAAGTTTATTATCCCTCGAAGCAAAGTACTACCACGCATGCACCTAGGGGGATAGATTGGTAGGAAAAGACCATCGCTCGTCCCCGACCGCCACTCATAAGACAATCAATAATAAATCATGCTCCAATATCATCGCATAACGAGAGACTATGCGTGCATGCTTCGGGAATCACAAATCTTAACACCAATATTCTTACTAAACCACAATCATTCACTAGTACCTCCCACATATTACCATCTCTATATCGTAAAACTATTGCAAGGAATCAAACATATCAATATTCAGTGATCTACAAGTTTTATGTAGGATTTTATGACTAACCATGTGAATGACCAATTCCTGTTGACTCTCTAAATAGATATAAGTGAAGCAAGAGAGTTTAATTATTTCTACAAAATATTTGCCCAAGCTCTAAAAAATATAAATGAAGAAAAAAAGCATTCTACAAATGGCGGTTTTCTATGTGTAGAGAAACAGGCAATCCAAACTTCAAATGATATAAGTGAAGCACATGAAGCATTCTATAAAGCCATACTCAAAAGATATAAGTGAAGTGCATGAAGCATTCTATAAATAAACCAAGGACTATCTCATACCAGAATGGTGCATAAAATAAAAACAAAAGACGCTCCAAGAATTTGCGCATATCATGTGATGAATAAAAATATAGTTCCAAGTAAAATTACCGATAGTCGTTAGAAGAAAGAGGAGGTGCCTTCCGGGGCATCCCCAAGCTTAGTTGCTTGGGAGTCCTTGAATATTACCTTGGGGATCCTTGGGAATCCCCAAGCTTAGGCTCTTGCCACTCCTTATTCCTTCATCCATCGTGATCTCACCCAAAACTTGAAAACTTCAATCACACAAAACTTAATAAAACCCTCATGAGATCCGTTAGTATAATAAAGCAAATCACTACTTTAAGTACTGTTGCAAACCGATCATATTTTATTTTTGCATTATAACTACTGTACTCTAAATTCACCATGGCTTATATCAATGATACAATCCATAGATTCATCAAAACACGCAAAACAATGCATAGAAAACAGAATCTATAAAAAACAGAACAATCTGTAGCAATCTGAACATTGACCATACTTCTGTAACTCCAAAAATTCTAAAAAATTAGGAAAAAATAAAAAATTTGCATAGAAGTACCGTGTAAAAATTTCAGAAACTTTTGATGTTCCAGTAAAAAAATTAAATTCACGCATCACAGCGAAAGTTTCTGTTTTTGCACTGCACATACCAAACAAGCTATCTAATCATCCTAAAGGCAAATCTTGGCACATTATTTTTATAATACAATGGATTTGTACATGGGTATAATTATTTTTGTTGAAAATTTCTGTAATTCAAGATTTGCAAAGTTTCCATGGGCATGAACAAAGTTCAAGGAGCTCCCCCACTTCAACGGTGCTCGTCTTTCTTACTTTCACTTTTCTTTTTGAAAAAGTTTTAGGTTCCCCTCTATATTTTTTGTTTTTAAACTTTATAAAAGCACACAATATAATAAAATGACTCTATAAAACTTCCGGGTTGTCTCTCTGGCAGCGCTTTCTTTAAAGCCATTAAGCTAGGCATAAAGTGCTCGCGTAATGGATCCACCCGGATCCCAAGGTATATCAATGCCAATTTTAATTAACAATGATTTGTATTTTAGTATTGAGCACCAAGCAACATATATCATGCAATGACGAAGTCTAACTCTCTTCCTATGCATTGGCATGTCATAAAAGAACAATTCATGCTCACAAAGTAAAGGCCGATACATAGCATAACCAGTTTCTTGCAATTTTATTGTATTGGAAAATAGAGAGGTGGAGATGAGGTTCCTCTCTCATAATAATTTCAAGTAGGAGCAGCAAGCACATGCATATTATATTTATCAAAATCATCATATGCAATAGTAAAAGGTAACCCATTAATGTAATCCTTAATAAGCGCAAACTTCTCCCGTATAGTGTAGTTTGGAGAATTCAAAAAGATAATAGGATCATCCTGTGTGGGTGCAATAGCAACAATTTCATGTTTAACATAAGGAACTATATCAAGTTCATCTCCATAAGCATAATTCATATTGGCATCATGGCCACAAGCATAGCAAGCATCAAATTCATCAAAAAGGGATATTTCAAATGAATCCAAGGGATCATAGTAATCATCATAGCATTCATCCTTCGATAAGCACGAAGGGAAATTAAACAATGTATGAGTTGAAGAGTTACTCTCATTAGAAGGTGGGCACAGGTAGCTAATCCTCTCTTCCATCTTTTGTTCTTCGCTCTCCTTGTCATCTTTTTCATCCAATGAGCTCACAGTGTCATCAATTTGTTCTTCCATAGATTCCTGCAAAATATTAGTCTCTTCTTGGACATCGGAGACTTTCTCAATAAACTCATTAATATCGGCATTATATTCATAATTCTCAAAGCAATATTTAAGTATAGCATAATTTTCAGGTCTGTAAACAACATCATCATAATTTTCACACTTTTCAAACAAAGATTCAATTTCATAAGCACCCTTAAAAGCAACAAATTCTTCTATTCATTCCACATCATAGTAATCAATATACCATTAGCATAAGAAGCCAAGGTTTCATTATCACTAAATTTACATGAAAAGGGAAGGTGTGGAGCCTTCATCCTAGAGCAACAAGTATAATCATATCTCAAGCATAAATTCCAAGCATACCAATGCAACATTTCAATTTGATCCCATAACAGTTTCCATTTTTGAGTCAAGCAATAATCCCTAAAGTGTTCACGTTGATCCAATGTGTCTCCCATTATCAAGTTGAATGGGGTTTTCTCAGGATTATCAAAGTAGTGTTTAATATTTTTCACATAACGAGCATCGAGGGTTTTAGGAGGTTCCCCATCTCCATGAGTAGCAAGTACACCTAATTTTTTTCGTATTTCGTGTTCCATATCCATAACTGAAGATAGAGAACAACTTAGAACCAAAAATAAAATCTACTTGGTGATAAAGCAAACAAGCGCACACGAGAATATTCACCCCACGCTATTGCTCCCCGGCAACGGCGCCAGAAAAAGTTTTTGATAACCCACAAGTATAGGGGATCAATTGTAGCCTTTCTCGATAAGTAAGAGTGTCGAACCCAACGAGGAGCTAAAGGTAGAATTTATATTCCCTTCAAGTTCTATCGACCACCGATACAACTCTACGCGCACTTAACATTCGCTTTACCTAGAACAAGTATGAAACTAGAAGTACTTTATAGGTGTAAAGGGATAGGTTTACAAGATAATAAAGAACACATAAATAAAAGCTAGGGGCTGTTTAGATAAAGAAACAATTAAGTTAGTTTTAGTACAGAGCTTTTTGTCACATGAAAGTTATTTGTCCCTAGGTAATCGATAACTAGACTGGTAATCACTATTGCAATTTCATATGAGGGAGAGGCATAAGCTACCATACTTTCTCTACTTGGCTCATATGCACTTATGATTGGAACTCTAGCAAGCATCCGCAACTACTAAAGATCATTAATATAAAACCCAACCATAGCAATAAATATCAAGTCCTCTTTACTCCCATACGCAGCAGCCCACTTACTCAGGTATGTGCTTCTGTCACTCACGCCACCCACCATAAGCTAATCATGAACATGTTGCAACACCCTATAGCGGGGATCCCTCACGCTTGCGCGGCATGGAGAGCACCATAGGACAGCACCAATAATAAAACATACAACTCAAACCAATCATGATCATCAATCAACCTATAGGACACAACGGATCTACTCAAACATCATAGGATAGCCATACATCATTGGGAAATAATATATAGCGTTGAGTGATGTCACTTGAACTACGTCGGTATTTCCCCAAAGAGGATGGGATGATGCAGCACAGCTACGGTAGGTATTTCCCACAGTTATGAAACCAAGGTATCAATCCAGTAGGAGAACCAAGCAACACAATGTAAACGGTACCTGCACACAAAGAACAAACACTTGCAACTCGACGCTTATGAGGGGTTGTCAATCCCTCTACGGGTAACAGTGCCAAAAATTGTCAAGTTGACGGGATAAAAATTGTGTAGATTTGATAAATAGATCTTGATAAAATGCAAAATAAAATAAATAATAAAAAGTGCAGCAAGGTATTTTTGGGTTTTTGGAATAATAGATCTGAAAACAAAAGAAAATAAAAATAGATCTCAAAGCAAATATGATAAAGAATAGACCCGGGGGCCGTAGATTTCACTAGTGGCTTCTCTCGAGAAAATAGCATACGGTGGGTAAACAAATTACTATTGGGCAATTAATAGAAGATCAAATAATTATGATGATATCCAGGCAATGATCATTATATAGGTATCACGTCCAAGATTAGTAGACTGGCTCCTGCCTGCATCTACTACTATTACTCCACACATCGACCGCTATCCAGCATGCATCTAGTGTATTAAATTCATGGAGAAACGGAGTAATGCAATAAGAACGATGACATGATGTAGACGAGATCTATTCATGTAGGAATAGCCCCCATCTTGTTATCCTTAATAACAATGATACATGCGTGTCTTGCTGCCCCTTCTGTCACTGGGAAAGAACACCGTACGATCGAACCCATCACAAAGCACCTCTTCCCATGGCAAGAAAAATCGATCTAGTTGGCCTAACTAAACCAAAGATTCAAAGAAGAAATACGAGGCTATAAGTAATCATGCATATAAGAGATCAAAGAAAACTGAAATAACTTTCATGGCTATAGATCTGATCATAAACTCAAAGTTCATCGGATCCCAACAAACACACCGCAAAAAAGAGTTACATCAAATAGATCTCCAAGAGACCATTGTATTGAGAATCAAAAGAGAGAGAGGAAGCCATCTAGCTACTGCCTCCGGACCCGTAGGTCTATGATGAACTACTCACGCATTATCGGAGAGGCACCAATGAGGATGATGAACCCCTCCGTGATGGTGTCTAGATTGGATCTCGTGGTTCTGGAACTTGTGGCGGCTGGAATTGTTTTTCGTCTACTCCTCTAGGGTTTCTGGAATATTTGGATGTTTATAGGGTGAAGAGGCGGTGCAGGAGGTCACCGAGGGGAGCACAACCCCCCTGGGCGCGCCTGGGCTCCTGGGCACGCCCAGGTGGGTTGTGCCCACCTCGGGCCTCCCCTCTGGTACTTCTTTGGCCCATGTTGTGTCTTTTGGTCCAAAAAAATTCTCCAAAAAGTTTCGCTGCGTTTGGACTCCGTTTGGTACTGATAGTCTGCGAAGTAAAAAACAAGCAAAAAACAGCAACTGGCACTGGGCACTATGTCAATAGGTTAGTCCCAAAAAATGATATGAAGTTGCTATAAAGTGATTGTAAAACATCCAAGAATGATAATATAACAGCATGGAACAAGCAAAAATTATAGATACATTGGAGACGTATCAGCATCCCCAAGCTTAATTCCTACTCGTCCTCGAGCAGGTAAATGATAAAAAGCTGCCTAAAATGTTCATCACATATTCTTTTCTTTTGTAGCATGGACATTTGGACTTTTATATGGTTCAAAGCAATAGTCTAGTTTTGACATGAAGATTTCAATACTCAAGCATATCAACAAGCAACCATGTCTTTCAAAATATCAACACTAAAGAGAGTTATCCCTAGCCCATCATGCTCAATCATTGATCCATTCATGAAACACACTCGCATATTAACTACATCCAATGCTCAAGTATGATCATAGTGCCCCTTAGTTGGTGCTTTATAAGAGAAGATGGAGACTCAAATAAAAAATAAAATTGCATAAAGTAAATAGATAGGCCCTTCATAGAGGGAAGTAGGGATTTGTAGAGGTGCAGAGCTCAAAGCTTAAATTGTGAGATAATTTTTTTTGAGTGGCATACTTTTCCCATCAACGAAAACGACTGAGTAATTCCCAACACTTTCCATGCTAGATATATCATAGGCGGTTCCCAAACAGAAAATAAAGTTTATTCCTTTTTCCACTATTCTTTCACATTCCACGGCTAGCCGTATCCACGGGTACCGTCCATACCAACACTTTCCAAGGAATTTATTATTTGACCACAAAAAGTAAATTTCTTTTTCATCTCGGGACTGGGCATCCCTATTACCGCCATACTCTCATGCAATGACAAGTAAATAAACACTAATCTTGAGAATAACACATCTAGCATGAAAAATATTGGCCGGTACGGGCACACAAAAAGGAAATTTATTTTTAAAATTAGAGATGGCACATACAGATTTGCTTAGAACGCCATGGAAATACCGCATATAGGTAGGTATGGTGGACTCATGTGGCAAAACTGGGTTTAAAGATGTTGGATGCACAAGTAGTATTTCTACTTAGTACAAGTGGAGGCTAGCAAAAAGATTGGGAAGCAACCAACCAAGAAATGAAAAATTACATAAGCGAGCATTAAGCATAACTAACACCGAATAATGCACCACAAGTAGGATGTAATTTCATTGCATAACTATTGACTTTCGTGCTTGCATAGGGAATCACAAACCTTAACACCAATATTCTTACTAAAGCATAATTACTCACCAACATGACTCACATATCACTATCATCATATCCCAAAACTATTACAAAGAATCAAGTTTATTTTGTCCAATGATCTTCATGAAAGTTTTTATTATATCCCTCTTGAATATCTATCACTTTGGGACTAGGTTCATATATTGTAATTGCTTTTGACAAGCTCAACAAATCTAAGTGAAGAACATGAGCATAAATTTTTTTCGTCTCTCAAGATAATATAAGTGAAGCATGAGAGAATTTCTTAAAAAATTTACTAACTCTCAAATTAATCTAAGTGAAGCATGAGAGCATTTCTTCAAAAATAATAAAGCAAACCATGCTCAAAAAGATATAAGTGAAGCACTAGAGCAATTCCATAGCTCAAAAAATTTAAGTGAAGCATATAGAGCAATTCTAACAAATCATAGCATAATTTTGCCTCTCTCAAATAGGTGTGTCCAGCAAGGATACTTGTGACAAACTAAAAAGCAAAACAAGCAAAGACTCATATAATACAATACGCTCCAAGCAAAACTCATGATATGTGACGAATAAAAATATAGCTCCAAGTAAAATACTGATGGTCGTTAGAAGAAAGAGGGGATGCCTTCCGGGGCATCCCCAAGGTTAGTTGCTTGGTTCTACTTGAATATTAACTTGGGGTGCCATGGGGCATCCCCAAGCTTAGGCTCTTTTCACTCTTTATTCCTTCATCCATCGCGATCTCACCCTAACCTTGAAAACTTCAATCACACAAAACTTAACAAAACCTTCGTGAGATCCGTTAGTATAAGAAACCAATCTTTACTTTGAGTACTGTTGCAAACCCATTCAAATTTTGTTATTGCATTATATCTACTGTATTCTATCTTTACCATGGCTTATACCCCCCGATACAATCCATAGATTTATCAAAATAAGCACACAATGCAAGGAAAACAGAATCTGTCAAAAACAGAACAGTCTGTAAAGATACGAATTGTTCTCATACTTCTGCAACTCTAAAAATTCTGAAAACTGAGGAAAACAGAGGCAATTTGTATATCAATCTTTTGTAAAAATTTCAGAATTTTTCGTTGCTTCTGTGAATTTAAACATTTCTGTTACTAGACACAAAAGTTTCTGTTTTTCAACAGGATCAAATCAACTATCACCAAAGCTATGCCAAACGCTTTACTCGGCACAAACACTAATTAAAACATAAAAAACACAATCATAATAGAGGCATAATTTTGTAAACACTCAAGAACAGAAAGAAAAAAAAGGCAAAAATAAATTTTATTCATTGGGTTGCCTCCCAACAAGCGCTATCGTTTTATGCCCCTAGCTAGGCATAATGCATAGATTCAAGTATTGTCATCTTTAGTTTCCAATTCCTCAATCACACAACCAATATTCTTCAAAGATTTAGCATATAGATTTTCAATAACAATACTCCTAGGAATGAGATTGAAAAATTCATTCTTGCAAGTAGGGTTTCTCACAACTTCAAAAAAGTCAGGGTGAATACTAATCATCTTAAGATATTCTTTGTTATTATAAGAAGTTGCACCCTTGTTCTTAGTGACTTGAGTAATCTTGCCAATTTTTATGGGAGTTATTTCAATAGTATTAGTAGAAGTAAAAGCCTAGCTTAAATTACTAAAAATTTCCTCCAACTTATCAATCCGAGAAGGACTTTCTTCAGTTCTTTCGTTAATTACGGTTCCCTTCTCCTTTAGCAACTTAAAAACCTCTCCCGCTTTTGACCCAATTTTATTAGCAAGATTATGATTTTTTTATCTAAGTTCTTAATATGTTCTTCGGTAAGCATTTTCTTTTCAATAGCATCAAGCCTTTGCATAACATGCTCAAGTGTTAAAACAGTTTCATTGATGGTGAGAGGTGGTGAACCCACTAGATTTCCCATGGCATTAAAAGCATCCAAAGATGGACACATCAAGAAATTCCCACCGGTAATCGTATCAAGGACGAATCTATACCAGATGGTAATGCCCACATAAAAACTACGAAGAAGAACAACGGTAGATTGCTTATGAATAGATCTATTATGAGCATTGCAAATTCTATACCAAGCATCTTTTAGATTCTCCCCTACCCTTTGTTTAAAATTAAGAACCTCGTTCTCAGGGGTACACACAATAGAGGAAGAACTGGCCATAACGACAAAGTGGTAAACAATATCACACACAAAAAGATAGATCTGACGAGAAAACGATGAACGAAAAAGAGGGGCGAATAAAACGGAAATTTTTTGTGAAGTGGGGGAGATGAAAATGAGAGGCAAATGGAAAATAATGTAAATTGCAAGGAGATGATATTTTTGATTAGGAACCTGATAGATGTTGATGATGTCTCCCCGGCAACGGCGCCAGAAATTCCTTTTGATGTCGCTTGAACTACGTCGGTATTTCCCCAAAGAGGAAGGGATGATGAAGCACAACTACGGTAGGTATTTCCCTCAGTTATGAAACCAAGGTATCAATCCAGTAAGAGAACCTAGCAACACTATGTAAATGGTACCTGCACACAAAGAACAAATACTTGCAACCCAAGGCTTATGAGGGGTTGTCAATCCCTCTACGGGTAATGGTGCCAGAAATTGTCAAGTTGACGGGATAAAAATTGTGTATATTGGATAAATAGATCTCGATAAAACACGAAATAAAATAAATAATAAAAAACTGCAGCAAGGTATTTTAGGGTTTTTGGAATAATAGATCTGAAAACAACAGCAAATAAAAATAGATCTCAAAGCAAATATGATAAAGAATAGACCCGGGGGCCGTAGATTTCACTAGTGGCTTCTCTCGAGAAAATAGCATACGGTGGGTAAACAAATTACTGTTGGGCAATTGATAGAAGATCGAATAATTATGACGATATCCAGGCAATGATCATTATATAGGCATCATGTCCAAGATTAGTAGACCGACTCCTGCCTGCATCTACTACTATTACTCCACACATCGACAGCTATCCAGCATGCATCTGGTGTATTAAGTTCATGGAGAAACGGAGTAATGCAATAAGAATGATGACATGATGTCGACGAGGTCTATTCATGTAGGAATAGCCCCCATCTTGTTATCCTTAATAGCAACGATACATGCGTGTCTTGCTGCCCCTTCTGTCACTGGGAAAGAACACTGCACGATCGAACCCATCACAAAGCACCTCTTCCCATGGCAAGAAAAATTGATCTAGTTGGCCTAACTAAACCAAAGATTCGAAGAAGAAATATGAGGCTATAAATAATCATGCATATATGAGGATGATGAACCCCTCTGTGATGGTGTCTAGATTGGATCTCGTGGTTCTGGCACTTGCGGCGGCTGGAATTGTTTTTCGTCGACTCCCCTAGGGTTTCTGGAATATTTGGGTATTTATAGGGCGAAGAGGCGGTGCGGGAGGTCACCGAGGGGAGCACAACCCCCTGGGCACGCCCAAGTGGGTTGTGCCCACCTCGGGCCTCTCCTCTGGTACTTCTTTGGCCCGTGTTGTGTCTTCCGGTCCAAAAAAAATCTCCAAAAAGTTTCACTGCGTTTGGACACCGTTTGGTACTGATATTCTGTGAAGTACACAACAAGCAAAAAATAGCAACTGGCACTGGGCACTATGTCAATAGGTTAGTTCCAAAAAATGATATAAAGTTGCTTAAAAGTGATTGTAAAGCATCCAAGAATGATAATATAATAGCATGGAACAAGCAAAAATTATAAATACGTTGGAGACGTATCATTGAGCACCATGTTTAAGTAGAGATTACAGCGGGGAGAAGAGGTGTTACACCACTGCATAGAGGGGGAGAGAGTTGGTGATGACAGCGGTGAAGTTGTTGGTGTAGATCGCGGTCATGATGATGGCCCCGACGGTGTTTCGGCGCCACCGGGAGAGAGGGGGAGAGAGCCCCCCTCCTTCTTCTTCTTCCTTGACCCCCCCAGATGGGAGGAGGGTTTCCCCTCTGTTCCATGGTCTCCATGGAGGCGGAGGGGCGGGAGCCCCTCCGAGATTGGATCTATCTCTCTGTTCTCTTATGTTTCTGCGTTCCTGTTTTCTGGCCCTTCAACGTTTCTTAAATTCCCGAAGATCCGTAACTTCGATTGGGCTGAAACTTTAACACGATTTTCTTCTGGATAGTATCTTTCTTGGGCGAAAGATGTAGGAGATATGCCCTAGAGGCAATAATAAATATTATTGATTATCTCCCTGTTCATAATTAGGTTTATGTTCCATGCTATAACTGCAATGGTTCTCGAGTCTGCAAATAAAACGAGGCTTGGAGGGAAACTCATGTGCACGTGTGGGATAATAAACGGTAAAATGAATTCCTAGTCAAGCCTCTATGACTGGCTCAAGTATTGCATCATGATCCTGTTTTCCTGATCATGGGCATGATTATGCCGGCAATTTTGAGGGCACAATTGTTGGCAGAACACTTGTGTTGAATCGACCCGAATTGATGTTATGCTATTAGATACATTCGTCACAAGTTAATGGTTAATAACACAGAGATGGTTAACGTTTGCATGATTCCTTAGACCATGAGAGTATCGAGTTTCTTCATGCTTGCTTCATGAACTTTGGGGTTTGTTAAACATCATTCGTAAATGGGTGGCTATTATGGCAACTTACGGGTTCATGGAAAAGTGTGTCAATTAACTTGATGGCTCAAGATTGGGATTTGCTCCTCCGACGATGGAGAGATATCTCTGGGCCCTCTCGGTGTTACGGTATCCATCATCGTCTGGCCAGACACTTTGTGATTTGATCACGGGGATGCCGGAACACGGTAACGAGAAAAGAGAACAATACCGGTAATGAGGTAACTGGCATAGTGGACAAGTTGTTGATCCACAGGGATGCCAACATGTCTCTCCTCGGGTATTTGTAACATTTCGCGAAGCAACAGGAATAGCACACGGCAACTGGAGGTTCACTCGAATATTCATTCATGTGGGTATAGGGGTCAATATGGGTGTCCACGGCTCCGATGTTGATCATTGCTCGGAAAGGGTTCTGGTCATGTCTATACTTCACCGAACCTATAGGGTCACATGCTTAAGGGTCATCTATCTGCTGAATACTAGACAGGGAGCCTGAGAGAAATTCGCCGAAAAAGTTTCGGAGACAACGGAAGAGTTCCGGAGAGAGAATAGCGAAATAGTTTCGTAAAATCGAAAAGTTGTTTCAGGATATACCATTAAGTCAAATTGGTTTTGGCACACGCCTGATAATTCTTGGAGGGTGCCAGAATCATTCTGGAAACTTTCTGGAATTTTCCGGGATGAAAATCGGAAATGTTCCGGAGCTGTCGGAACCGCTTCAGATGCTTTTCGCAGATGAAAATCACATATCTGGAATTGTTCTGGAACGCGTTGAAAATTATTTTAGTGGGTACTGGAAATGTTCTAAGCCCACATAAATATTTTCAGTTCGAACGGATGCTGAAAAATGTCGTCGTGAATAGTGAAACCAGCTTTATGGTTACTTTTTGGAAAGCCACCTTTTTGGGCTTTTGCTCCAAAATATCTTGGAGATGACATGGATGGATGTGGCTAAAATTTCAGCCCCTCCACCCCTCCTTCCCCTATAAATAGAGGTGGAGGGGGCTGCCCAAACTTACTCTTTCTCACATACAAGTGCCATGCATGATCTGGCTTTCTCTCTCCCTCCCAGCGAAATAGTTTCATAGAGCCGAAAGGCTGTCTGGGTTCCGGTGGGAACTAGTTTTGGACGGCGAAGCCCTGCCGGATAGATGACACCATATGTGTGCAAGTATGTAGAGAGATCGTAGTTTTGGTCTTAGTTCGAGAGTGCCTCCCAAAGGGCTGTCCGAGTGACCGTCCGAGTTTCGAAGGTCCTCCCGAAGGGCTGTCCAAGTGACCGTCTGAGATTCTGAGGTCCTCCCGAAGTGCTGTCCGAGGATTCGTCCGGTGGGACTATCCGAGGGAATGTCCCGAGGCCTCCCGAAGGGCTGCTCAGAGATCCGTCCGGGTAGCAGACGAGGGAGTACATCCTCGCGGTTGGGAGGTTGTAAATCCTAGCTACGGGGATCTGCACCACCGATCATCATCGACTCTACTTCCGCTGCGCTACGAGCCGGTAAGTAAAAGATCAAATCTTGTATGCAGTCTTCATAGTGGTCCTGGGCTGGTGCGTAGGTCAGAATTTTTTTGTTTTCTGCCGCGTTACCCTACAGTGGCATCATGAGCCGTGCTATGTGTAGATGCAGGTTGCGATCTAGAATACATAGAGATGTATGGGTGTTGCACAATATAATTAGGTAGTAGATGAGTTCTATTACTGAAAATTATTTGTGCGGGTAGCAGATGAAATCTGTTACCCGATGTTCCTGTTGCTTCCCTTGAATTTGCATAATCCTGATCTTGACGGCATGGTGGAATCTCACAAAGTTCTGGCAATCCACGATCCTTTCATGCTACTCCTCAGTATGCTGATTGACAGATCAACGAAGTGCTAACAGTTCTTTGGGTTCCACCATAGTTAAAGAAAGATGGATGTTTCGCAGACGAAAGGGCAATGCAGATTTGATCTGCACGGGGGTCAAGCGTATGATGAAGTTTAGTATGGGGCTCAAGATTTTATTATCTCGTGCTTCATACACCCTAAAAAGTTAATCTAGCGACTTGAATTATCATACTTGATGATGGACGTTGGTAGCTTCGGTTTGTTTCGAAACCTTAGAAGCCACGAAAAACAAGTTTTTGCATGAACCGATTAGAGACATCTAACTTGGTTTTGCAGGAGGGTTTGCATGTGCATGTGATGTGGTATAGCAGTGCTCAAAATAATTTGATTATGTATGAGATGACTATATGATGTAAATTGATTAAACATGACCTACGTGTCATGATTCGGCATGATGGCTGGAGCCATGTGATTGCACTTAAATGACCTGCGTGTCAACCTTGTGTAATGCACTTATTTTATTAGCTATAGAGATAGCAATATTATCTGGTGCATCGACAAGGTGGTGGCAATCTTCGCGAAGGTGGACACTGACGCGAATGCCGAAGAAGAAGAAATGAAGGACTTCTCCGTCAGAAAGGGCTATACCATATCATGCTATTATGAATTGCCTGAGATGTTTATCCCTTATGTTGCACCCTTCTTGATTGCACGGTAGTCGCTTTTTATTAGGGTGATCTCTCACAAAAATATCAAGTAGTTAGTGTTCTCCCAAGTGTAGCACCGTCACGGCACCTAACTTTTCGGGGTGCGCCATGCTGACATGGGTACGAACGATTAGGGATGTGTGAGGCGGGTGAGTTGAGACCTTGCAGCGAGATCACTTGGTTTTCTTGACGTTCAGGCATGAAAGTCATGAGCTCGGAACACACGCATCAAAAGATGAACAAGAGTCACATAGAGATGTGATTGGCAAGTTTGCCTAACGATTGAAGTTCTCGTCATCAGTGATGCTCACCATCAATGGCGTTGAATTGAAATTCGTGTCTTGAATCACTCCTAATCAATTATGAGAGATATTGATTTGAGTGGCAGGGCACTGTAGAATTGACTTGTTTAATTCTCAGTGCAATTAATTTTGAACACTGTCTAAGTGTTACTTGCATAATAGTTATAGAAGAATGGCTCGCGTTTCCACCTTCCCTGTTAAAATTGAATAGCTGTTAAATATCTGGTTAAAACTTTACGGTTGGTAACGTAATGTGAGGATTGTCCTCAAGAGTGCCGAGAAGGACTTTGTCCTATCGCATACTTTCGGTATTCTCTCGCTAATGCTATGGATCATGTGACTCTCGTCCTTCGATCCAAAAGCTAGAATTCCGTTTTCAGTCAAGTGCAATATGTTTGCTTCCATGAGACCCGAACTTCAAAAGTTTGGATAGTTATGTGATATTCATGGAATCTGAAAATCATTTTCAGAGACAGACAAAGGCTTCAAGATATGAGATATCCAAAGCAATGTTTGTTTGCAAACTATTAGTAAAGGTTTTTACTATGCATTAGACTGATAAAAGAGGGATCCAGAAGAACGCCTGCCATATGATGAAAGGTGAACAAAACAAAGAACTTAAAGAGAAAGGAAGTGTCCGAAGGGTGTTAGTGAAAACTTTCACGCCTAGGAAGTCCGGTGGCTAACGCCACTCTTAAGTTGGGTGCTTCCTCTGAGAGTAGGAGAAATACTAAAAGTTAAACTGTTAGAAGTATAAAGGCAAAAGAAAGAAGACTGGAATATCCAGCTCATGTATGAATGTCATACAAGTTTTTGATGTATAGAAGGCTGGTCAAAGATATAGTTCTTGGGAATTATGGTTAAACATGTTAATCACTAATTCTTGGGTATTGTGAGTTAATCACAAAGATACCCGCTCGATTGCATTCTGTTGCAACTCGATGTAAGAACTACTATGGCCTGAAAGACTGGCCAGGAATGAGGTTTTGATACACGCTGGGAACATAGTAATAGTTACTATACCTTCCATCGGTGTATTCCCTATGTATTCACTTTCATAATTCATTTCAGAGTTTCATACACTCTAGCCCTTTGCATAAGGTATCTTGCAAGAAGATTATTCATAAGAGAACTTTTTATGTTCGATGTTATGAATAACATAAGGGCCATACTTTCATTGAGAATGAGATGTATGTTATGAATAATGATAATAATATATTACCTCTGGATTTACTTTCATAATTCATTTTAGAGTTTCATACACTCGAGCCCATTGCACAATGTTTGTTGCAAAAGAGTTGTTCAATATTATGAATAACATGAAGGGCCATAATTCCATCCATGATGGGATGTATGTTATGAATATTGATAGTAATATGATACATCCATGACACTGACACTAAATGTCGCAAGACTAAAAGAATACCACACATGTGTGGCACTGCATTTGGTCACATTGGAGGAACCCGCATGGAAAATTCCATAATGATGGATTTTTGAAGTCGTTTGATTTTGAATCATTTGACACTTGCAACTTTCCTTCGAAAAGTGAAGTGACTGAAATACCGTTCATAGGCCATAAGGAACGAGCAACAAACTTATTGGTGATCATACATTTTGATGTGTGTAGTTCAATAAATGTTGTTGCAAGTAGTGGATTTATCTATCTTCAGAAATGACTCAGGTAGATATATGGATATTTACTTGATGAGACGTAAGTCTGGATCTTTTGAATTCATTCGAAAGGTTTTCAAAAATGAAGTAGAAGTTATTGTAACGAGAAAATTATGTTTCTGCAATTTGATTGCGCAAAGGAATATTTGAGTTACAAGTTTAGCGAATGTCTGATGAGTTGTGAAAAGAGTTTCATAACTTGCACCTCCTGGAACACCACTGCAAGTGGAAAGTCCGTGAAGATGTAATCGAACCATTTATGACATGGCAAGATCAAAGATGACATAAATAAATTTGCCATTATCCCTTTTAAAGAGTGATGCTTTAGAGACTACGGCTTTTACACTGAAAAGAGCTCCATCAGGTCTGTTGAAATGACGCCATGGTATGGTACGCCCAACCATGTTATATCTTTTCTTAAACATTTGGAATATGGGGCTTGTGTAAAAGGTTACAAACCTATTCCAAATCAGACAAGTGTTACTTTGTAGGTTATCCCAAGTCATTGGGTATTCCCCCACCACTATACCGAGGCAAAGGTTTTTGCCACAAAACGGTATGATTTTAAAGAGAATTGTTCTTGCAAAAGGTGAGTGGGAGGACAGTGCAACTCGACAAGATAACCAGTATCTTCGTCATCAGGTCAAAGGAAAGGAACCTTGGAAGTGATTCCGGAGTTTCCTACTGCGACTGATACGGAAGTCTCTACAATAAAATGTATTGACTTCGGTCGAACTTGCAGTTGAACCACGTAGGCAAGGCTCGTGCAAACCTCTCAGGTGCGCAAACGAGGTATTGTTGTTAGACAACAGTATACCTACGATACACAAGGAAGCATTGATGGGCCCTGACTCCGGAATTGGCTAAATGCCAATACAATCCGAGATAGTTTCCATATAAATGTTTCAAGATTAAAATTTTGATACACCTTTTGGAAGACTTAGAGTCTAACGAGTATTTATGGAACTAAAAACTGATACGGATAAAAATATTTTATCCATAAAGCTCGACTTGTTGAAATAACAAGTTTAAGGAGTTGACTATGATGAGGTTGTTTCACCGTAGCAATGCTTAAAGTCGGTTCGGGTTGAACTAGCAATTAATACATATTTCAATAATGAGATATGAAACAAGGATGATGAAAGGATTTCCATCTGATGGAAATGAAACCAAGGACTTGCGTGTGTTACAGTCCAAGGCATTTTGTCTATCCAGAGGATGCTAGTAAGGGTGCAAACTTCAGAGTTCCAGCAATGGACAGAAGAGAGCAAAATGGAGTTGGAATCTTCGTGTTTTGATGAAATGGGCAAAGGGGGTTGACTTCATCAATGGGTAACGAAGATGCTTGTAATTCAAGAAAGTAAGTGGGAGCATAATAATATTTTCTAAAAACATTGTGTGCTTGACACATTGTTAATTGGAAATAAATTTCTTGACACGAATTAGGACTTCATTTGAAAATAGTTTTTCGATGAAGTGCTTGGGCTAAATAGCCTTAATATTAGGCATGATGATCTATGGAGATAGATTTACCTAATGGGGCTGAGCAAAGATACATATTGACAAGATGCTAAAACTTTTTAGCATTTAAAACGCCAAGGAGTGATTCTTGCCGAAGTCACATGGAAAGAGTTTTTTGCAAGACTCGGTGTCCCAAAAACACTGATGAGCAAAATACATGATGGAGATTCCACACACCTTCGTGTTTAGATTAATCATGTATTCCATGGTATGTAAAAACAACCAGATATGTTTGATACTCCCAAGGTGTTGCGAGTATAGATACCAAAGTGATCAAAAGGACTGATCATGGGACACCAGTGAACAAGGGTCATTGAGTGCTGGAGTAGCACTGATGACATGTTTTCTCGCAAGCGGAAATCATGAAGAGTTCGTTGTAATATGTTACATCGATACAGTCTTCACCAATTCTCTGTGCGATTTTCGATTTAAATTGAGGGTTTTGTGTAACACACAATGTGGTGGCACAGTTAGTTGGAAAATGTTCCAAACAAGTTATTGTGGCGAATTCTATAACAGAGGCGAAGTATGTTGCCGCTTTTAAAGAGACAAAGAAGATGATTGAATCATATAGTTCATTCATGAACTTAGTATGGTGCCAAGATGGCTTTTGTCGATGGGACACTACTGCAAGTAGTTGCTCCATAACTCAGTCTGAGGAATCCAGGTTCGACCTGTGATTCACATACATACAAAGCCAAGTCCACACAAAATATGAATTTTGTGAAAGCATGAAAACGTGAGGATATGCAAAGATACACACGGAGCTGAAGTCATCAGATCTGTTGGACATTAGGCTATACCACAAGCGAAGCATATTTACACCAATGTGCCACAGGTGTAAAGTGCATTAGCATCAACTAGATTATTGACTCTAGTGCAAGTGGGAGTTTGTAGGAGATATGCCCTAGAGGCAATAATAAATATTATTGATTATCTCCCTATTCATAATTAGGTTTATGTTCCATGCTATAACTGCAATGATTCTCGAGTCTGCAAATAAAACGAGGCTTGGAGGGAAACTCATGTGCACGTGTGGGATAATAAACGGTAAAATGAATTCCCAGTCAAGCCTCTATGACCGGCTCAAGTATTGCATGATGATCCTGTTTTCCTGATCATGGGCATGACTATGCCGGCAATTTTGAGGACACAATTGTTGGCAGAACACTTGTGTTGAATCGACCCGAATTGATGTTATGCTATTAGATACATTCGTCACAAGTTAATGGTTAATAACACAGAGATGGTTAACGTTTGCATGATTCCTTAGACCATGAGAGTATCGAATTTCTTCATGCTTGCTTCATGAACTTTGGGGTTTATTAAACGTCATCCGTAAATGGGTGGCTATTACGGTAGCTTACGGGTTCATGGAAAAGTGTGTCAATTAACTTGATGGCTCAAGATTGGGATTTGATCCCCCAACGATGGAGAGATATCTTGGGGCCCTCTCGGTGTTACGGTATCCATCATCGTCTGGACAGAAACTTTGTGATTTGATCACGGGGATGCCGGAACACGATAACGAGAAAAGAGAACAATACCGGTAACGAGGTAACTGGCATAGTGGACAAGTTGTTGATCCACGGGGATGCCAACATGTCTCTCCTCGGGTATTTGTAACATTTCGCAAAGCAACAGGAATAGCACACGGCAACTGGAGGTTCACTCGAATATTCATTCATGTGGGTATAGGGGTCAATATGGGTGTCCACGGCTCCGATGTTGATCATTGATCGGAAAGGGTTCTGGTCATGTCTATACTTCACCGAACCTATAGGGTCACATGCTTAAGGGTCATCTATCTGCTGAATACTAGACAGGGAGTCTGAGAGAAATTCGCCGAAAAAGTTTCGGAGACAACAGAAGAGTTCCGGAGAGAGAATAGCGAAATAGTTTCATAAAACCGAAAAGTTGTTTCGGGATATACCATTAAGTCAAATTGGTTTTGGCACACGCCTGATAATTCTTGGAGGGTGCCAGAATCATTCTGGAATTTTCCGGGATGAAAACCGGAAAGGTTCCGGAGCTGTCGGAACCGCTTCAGATGCTTTTCGCAGATGAAAATCACTTATTTGGAATTGTTCTGGAATGCGTTGAAAATTATTTTAGTGGGTACTGCAAATGTTCTAAGCCCACATAAATATTTTCAGTTCGAACGGACGCTGAAAAATGTCATCGTGAATAGTGAAATCAGCTTTATGGTTACTTTTTGGAAAGCCACCTTTTTGGGCTTTTGCTCCAAAATATCTTGGAGATAACATGGATGGATGTGGCTGAAATTTCAGCCCCTCCACCCCTCCTTCTCCTATAAATAGAGGTGGAGGGGGCTGCCCAAACTTACTCTTTCTCACATACAAGTGCCATGCATGATCTGGCTTTCTCTCTCCCTCCCAGCGAAATAGTTTCGTAGAGCCGAAAGGCTGTCTGGGTTCCGGTGGGAACTAGTTCTGGACGGCGAAGCCCTGCCGGATAGATGACACCGTATGTGTGCAACTCTGTAGAGAGATCGTAGTTTCGGTCTTAGTTCGAGAGTGCCTCCCGAAGGGCTGTCTGAGTGACTGTCTGAGTTTTGAAGGTCCTCCCGAAGGGCTGTCCAAGTGACCGTCCGAGATTCTGAGGTCCTCCCGAAGGGTTGTCCGAGGATCCGTCCGGTGGGACTATCCGAGGGACTGTCCCGAGGCCTCCCGGAGGGCTGCCCGGAGATCCGTCCGGGGAGCAGACGAGGGAGTACATCCTCGCGGTTGGGAGGTTGTAAATCCTAGCTGCGGGGATCTGCACCGCCGATCATCATCGACTCTACTTCCACTGCGCTACGAGTATGTAATAAAAAGATCAAACCTTGTATGCAGTCTTCATAGTGGTCCTGGGCTGGTGCGTAGGCCGGAATTTTTTTGTTTTCTGCCTCGTTACCCTACAAAAGAAGGGCACCAACCACCTTACGGAGGGGCCACAAGCTTGCCAGGCATGCCTGGGGTAGGGGGCGCACCCCTCGGGCTTGTGGGCCCCTCGGGCATCGTCTCACGTTGATTCTTTTTCCCAAAAATTACTTATATTCCAAAATAAATCTTCATAAATTTTTATTGCGTTTGGACTTCGTTTGGTATGGATATTCTGGGAAACAAAAAACATGCAACAAACAGGAACTGGCACTGGGCACTGGATCAATATGTTAGTCCCAAAAATAATTTAAAATGTTGCCAAAAGTATATGAAAGTTGTAGAATATTGGCATGAAACAATCAAAAATTATAGATACGACGGAGACGTATCACACATGAAGAACGCTGGTAGTGAAGCAAGAATTGACTTGACTAAAAGTATCCTTCCTGCTTGAGTCATGAATGTGGCTAGCCCCATCATTTTGTTGGCAATCCTTCTAACTAGAGGCATACACTGCTCCACAATAGGTTTATGTAAACCAAGAGGTAAACCCAAATATTTGAATGGAAAATTGCCTCTCTTGCTATTAAGAGTGTTTATCAGAATTTCCGTCTTGTGCGCTGGCACATTAATGGGAACAAGGTTTGATTTGCAATAGTTCACTTTCAGACCAGTAGCAGCAGCAGAAGTGTTTAGCAAAGCCTTGAAAAAGACCAGTTCCTTAGCATCAGCTTTCATGAGGATTAATGTATCATCTGCATATTGCACTATTGAGTAATCAGGGCAAGAAGCATGTTGCAGAGGTGGGGAAATAACCCTTGCTGCATTGCTTTGTTCATCACATATTGTAGAAGGCCAGCAGCAATCACAAAAAGCAGTGGTGATAAAGGATCTCCTTGCCTCACCCCTTTTTTTGCAGTAGATTTTTTTTCAGGGACCCCATTTAATAGGACAACCAAGGATGCAGTATTGAATAATAGGTTCATCGACATAATCCACCTTTATCCAAAGCCCTTTGCCTGTAAAATGGTTATGATGGCCTTATACTCAATAGAGTCAAATGCTTTTTCAAAATCCAGCTTTAGTACCACAGCTTCACCCCTAGATTTCTGACACTGATTGAGGTATTCGAATGCCCACCCCAGGCAGTCATGTATAGCTCTGTCTTTGAGAAATCCATATTGATTTATATGCACCAACTTTAAAATAATCTTTTGTAATCTGTTGGCCAAAAGCTTTCTGATAATCTTCAAACAACAATTAAGCAAGGAAATTGGCCTGAAATCATTTGGATTTAAGGGGCTTGCAACCTTGGGAATTAGAGTTATATAAGAGGTGTTGATGCTTTCCAATTTCCCTCATAAAAATCATGAAGAAGCTTTTTGACATCAGGTCCAATAATATCCCAACATGCCTTAAAAAACTCACTGTTAAATCCATCTGGGCCAGGAGATTTGTCAGTAGGCAACTCTTTGATCACATTTTCAATTTCCTGACCAGTAAAAGGCATCTCAAGCTCTGTAAAGATATTGGGATCCTGTTGCTGAATATAAATGGTATTGAGATCAAAGTGCATCACTGTGTCCACATATACTCCCAACCTTTTTTTGAAAGCTTCCCATAAAATGGTTGTCTTTCCTTCATGATCATGGAATTCAACCTGTTCTTCATTCTGTAGCATTGCTATGTGATTGTGTATGTGGTTGATAGTAGCTTTAGTATGGAAGAACTTTGTGTTTTCATCCCCATATTTGACCCCTTTGATCTTGCCCCTCTGTTTCCAGTAAATATTTTAATTCTTCAAAAGTATGAATAATTCTTCTTTCAGCAGTGTTCTACAGTTCCACTCCAATTTGCTTAGATTTCTGAATTCCTCAAAAAGGTCCAATAGGAAAATGACATCATTCAATCTCTCAATCTTATTTTTTAAGTTAGACAAATCTTTTGCCCAGTTTTTTAGAGCTCTCCTCAAGTTCTTGAACTTAGCAAAATACTCTTAGCAGCATCAATGAAGCCCACTGGAATGTTCCAAGCATTTGTGACAATATCCCTGAATTCAATATGATCCAGCCAAAAGTTTTCAAACCTAAAGATCTTTGATTTAGGTATCAAAGTGCCAATCTTAATAACACAAGGGATGTGATCTGAAATTGGCCTTGAAAGAGGAAGCACCATAGTATCAGGATAAGTGGTCATCCAAGCAGCAGAAGTAAAGAACCAGTCAAGTTTTTCCAGTAAAGGGTTCTCCTGCATATTGCTCCAACTATATTTTCCGCCTGTAAGTGGAAGATCAACCAAACCCAGATTGCCAATGGCTTCATTGAAAAGCAACATTTCATTAACATCCCCTCCTGGTTTGTTTCTAGCAGAAGGATCTCTAATAAAGTTGAAATCACAATAATAATCCAGTCAACATCACTGGGCATGTGGGTATTAGAGAACCACTCAATGAATTCAGTTTTGCCACTGTGGTTACAGGGACCATAGATATTGGTAAGAATCTAATTTTGATTGGAGAGCTTGCAGGTGAATTGGATGGATAGGGAAAATCTGTTTTGGAACGTAACTTCTCCCTCTAAAAGAGCCCCATTCCAAGCAATTAAGAGACCCCCAGAAGCACCAATGGATGGAAGATACTCAAACTTAGTAAATCTGTTTGGGCAGAAATTTCTGATGTAGGCCAGATCAAACCGTTGTCTCTTAGTTTCTTGCAGACAGATAATAGTGCTATTACTCTCTTCAATTTTTTGAGTTAGAGCCAACCACTTATCCTTAGAATTTATGCCTCCAATATTCTAGTTTAGAATGTTCCACAGTCTGTTGTTACTCATAATAAAACCAGGCATGCATATTCAGGAAAGACAAGTACCAACCCTTGACCACAACAATATAGTAACAAAGCAAAGTGCATGACATCAACCAGATTTTAAAGTCTGTCATTACATCCCACAAAATTCTCTTATTACAGCAGAAAGTTCTCACTACAAAATAATAGCCACTAGCCATACTGACAACAGGGCTTAACTCTACTTGATATGATAGAAGGTCACAAATCATTTGTGGGCTTTTGGGATGTTCTCTTTCTCCTTGACCATGGGCACCTTGGTCAAGTCCTCCTGTGACTTTCTCTTTTGCTTCTTGCTCAGCTTGTCCTCCAGCTCTTCCTCGGCAATCTTGCAAAAATACTTAGTGCGATTTTTTACCACTTTTTTTGAAGCAACATGAGGTATAGCATTGCATGGTAGACACCTAGTATCAGAGCACGAGTGTCTTTTAAAACCATTATCCTCTTTGTTTTGTCTATCACTTCTTACCTCTGACACCAGCAGAGGAGTCTTTCCTCCCCTTCTTTTCCTTGCATTGTCAGCTCCAAATGGAAGCAGAAGAGCTTGCTCTACATTACCCCCCACCTGGGTGGAGCTATCACCCTTACAATTCTCTTCCTGATTATCATTAACAGCCTGCTGACATGCTAGAGCTTGTGAGGCCTGACATTTATCAGAAATATAGAAAAGTGATTGACTCTTCAGGTTTATCAGGTGAGGTCAACAGCTCCCATAAGGAGGATTTTAGCATGTGAATAGTCCATCAAAACTTATCAAGTGTCATTAACAAGTGAGTTATGAAGTTAAACCAACTTAGTGGAACCTGGACTATGAGAATGTTCTGTAGTTTGTCTGGTTTGGTTGCAAAATGCTGCTTCCACATCAAGATTCCTTCTTCAGACATAACTGTGTCAGAGGAAATGCTTTCCATGAGCTGAATGTTTTTTAAGACAAGCAAAGAGGCTCCATGGGAAGAATTGACAAACTGATTTTCAAGTAAATCTTTCCATGAAGAATGAGAGCACTCTCCCTTAGATTTTTCAGTGTTGGTCTCCTTGTCCTGTAGTATAGCATTTGCAAGCTTTTCTAGAACAGTCACTTCAGTTTCTGGCACCTTTGAAGTGGCGGCTACAGGGCTTTGAACAGTCAAAATCTCTTTACCCTTGACAAAATTGAGTGGATCTATAGGCACATAAGCAGTGA
Organism: Thinopyrum elongatum; assembly: GCA_011799875.1. NCBI lineage: Eukaryota > Viridiplantae > Streptophyta > Magnoliopsida > Poales > Poaceae > Thinopyrum > Thinopyrum elongatum. The sequence continues at coordinate 703,346,944 of CM022298.1, forward strand.
TTGAAGCAATCTCAGTATGCTCGTCTGCAGGTAATTCTTCAGCTACAGTGGTTTGCTTGTCCTGAATCTCCTCAGGTAAAGCACCCTCAGTCTCATGTGAAGTAACATGCATGTGTATTGGTTGCACTGCAACATTATCAAGAGCTATGACAACAACATTTTCTGCTAGAACAGTCAAAGGTGCTGCTAGAGGCAACAATACATCATCACCTTGCACATCCTCCTGCATCTGTGGATGGCGGGCACATCATCTACTGGTGCTTCATTATTTAGAGGGTAAGCTGCCATAATATTTATTAGTCCAACACCTAGCATGAGAACATTGTCTTGTGGTACCACTAGCTGATTCACTTCCTCATGTCCCTCGAAGATACCCTAAATAGCATTAGCAGAGCCATCACTGTCAGAAATTGAGACAGTAGTAGTGATGCTACTGATTCCATCCTGCACAGGAAGCTCAATATCCATCTCTTCCTGCTCAACCTGATTCCCTTGTACTGCCATAAGCTGTTGAAAAGCCCAGTGCCCCTCTTCCTCCCAATCTTCCTCATCATCATCTTGATCCTGTTCCATATCACCTCCAGGTTGGTCAACTGGGTTGACACCATCAAATGGTTGCAGAGGCAGTGGGTGCGGATCAACCTCAGGAGGAGGAATGGGATCTTCATCAGCTGGGCCTTCTCCCGGCATCCCTGCTGAATAATTTCCATAGAACTAGTCCAAGAGTCTTCTTCCAACACCTCTCCCTCAGACCACCTAATACTTCGAGCAATATCAATCAGTTCAGTCACTCTGACCTTTGCAATGATTCTCCCTCTTTCTCTTGGATTGTTTTCCCAAGCCACAAGCTTTTCCCACTTGTTAATTGCAGTGGCAATATCATCTGTGGTTTGGAACTCGAGCAGAACAGCCAAAATCAAGATCCAGCAAACTCTATTAAAATATACTCTCTTCCAATTCCTACCCTGATTGTGTCTGCGGAAAGTGATGAATACATCTCCAACTGTATGAGGGCTATCACTCACAAGCTTATCCCTATATCTCACATGCTGGAGTTGCACATAAGCTTCACCAATGGGGCACTACTGGATAGCCCTCACACCAACCCTCCTTTCAATCTGAAGAAACTCCTCTAAAACATCACGCACATTCAGAAAAAAATACCTCATCTGGCAGCGGATGAACGGTAGCAATAATCCAGTCTTCTTTGCGAGGGTTCCCGTGTGGCACAATCGCTCAAGAAACCCCATTCCTTCCTTCAACGTGCACGATGTTAAAACCATGAGGCACAAAAGGCAGCGGATCAAAGGGAATGTTAGCCATGATTGTGGAGGTGGAGTTAAGGTTTGTCTCCGGCAGGGAGATAGGAGAAATCTCGCTGGAGTCTGGAGCAGAGGAGGGTGGCGATGAGACAGAGGTTAGAACAGTGCTGGGAGTGGAATGTGAGGAGACGGGCACCTTTTTTGGCTGGAAATTAGGGAAGCAGCCTGAAACAAGCTGCCTAAAAGAGGAAGCTGGCGTGATCTTGGGGGCCGGCCCAGTGGCCGAGAACCAGTCCGCCACCACACCATCGGCCCGAGCAATTTTAGGTGGGCTCGAGAAAGTAGCAAAGGGCAACTAGGGAAGGAGCCCAATGAGTCTTGGCTGTGGGCAGAACATGGCCCGGTGGCTCAACATGCCACATGCGAAGCATGTAGGCTAAAAGCCAGCATGGTCACATTGATCATCACACACTGGATTGCCAGCCGGAGTAAAAGAGGAATTAGGCTTGTCATTAAATTGGTCATTAGAGGCTGTAATAATTTGCGTGGACTCCTGCCTAGGCACTGATTGCTCATGGTAGGAAAGACATTGGAAAACTGATCGTGGACGAGGTACCGAAGAAGGTTCACGTTGGCGATCACCGGAGAAAGGAACAACTCGACCATTACGCCCAATGAGAGACCATTCTGAATCTTGTTCTAAGTAAAATTTAAGCTCCTCACGACGCCACTGGGGGCCTTCGTTACCCCAAAGATTAAACTCCATGACAAAATCAACTTCGGAGATTCTACCAGCATTGTAAATCTCAAACCCCACGGATTTGGAGGCAACAGAGAAGCGAAATGACCTATCTCGCAGATGAAGAACGCGAAAACCTTGGGGATAACCACCAAAACAGGATTGAAGAGCTACACTGACCGTATGAATATCCAATCGAAAGGAGGCATGGCAGAAGGAGACCACCAGCGTGAATTCTTTTTGACAAAACCCAGTGGCCAAACTTTTTCCTCATATCCGCTTGAAACATCTTGCCACGAGCAAAGTTGAGCACGGGAGGGGCCATGGCGAGAGGCCTAAGGAGGTGGCTGCCAGGATCGGAGTGATCTTCGGCAGGAGAGGTGGCCGCTGGGGCCGGAGCGGCCACCGGCGCGAGGCAGAGCTGGAGTCGCCCGTCAGGACAATAAATATCAAAATGCATGCAATCCTAGAGAATTCAATAAAAAGGAAGAAAAACATGTTGGGGAACGTTGCATGGAAAACAAAAAATTTCTACGCACATGCAAGATCTATCCATGGAGATGCATATCTACGAGAGGGGCAGAGCTTCTTCATACCCTTGAAGATCGCTAAGCAGAAGTGTTTATCAACGCGGTTGATGTAGTCGTACACCTTCACGACCCGTCCCGATCAAGTACCGAACATACTGCACCTCCGCGTTCAGCACACGTTCAGTTTGATGACGTCCTCGCCTTCTTGATCCAGCAAGAGGGGCGAAGTAGTAGATGAGTTCCGACAGCACGACTGTGTGGTGACGTTGGTGGTGAAGAACAATCTCCATAGGGCTTCGCCAAGCACAACAGAATTTATGACGGAGGATAAACTAGAGGGGGCGGGGTTGCCAGCACACGGCTTGGTGAATCTTGATGTGTTCCGGGTGCTAGCCCTGCCCCTCTATTTATATGTTGAGTCCTGGGGTCGTTTCTTGGAGAAAGAGCCTCCTCAAAGCCGGTTTAGCCCGCAAGGCAAGAGTCCTTCTCAGACTCCAGGACCAGATGCCACAGTCCTCGGCGTCTGGCCCAGATGCCATGGGCCTCGGTGTATGGCCCAAGGCCAGACGCAAGGGTCCCTAGCGTCTGGTGCCTGACCTCCACAAAACTTCCTTTTGCACCAAGGTAAAGCCCCATGGGCTTTACCCCTTGGGCTAACCATATCATCCTATATATCAATCTTCACCTCCGGACAATTCCGGAGCTCCTTGTCATGTCCGAGATCTCATCCGAGACTCCGAACAACATTCGGTCACCAACATACATAACTCATATAGTACTATATTGTCAATGAACGTTAAGCGTGTGGACCCTACGGGTTCGAGAATGATGTAGACATGACCGAGATGCTTCTCCGGTTAATAGCCAATAGCAGGACCTGGATGCCCATATTGGTTCCTACATATTCTACGAAGATGTTTATCGGTCCAACCTTTATGACAACATACGTAGTTCCCTTTGTCTGTCGGTATGTTACGTGCCCGAGATTCGATCGTCGGTATCTCTATACCTAGTTCAATCTCGTTACCGGCAAGTCTCTTTACTCATTCCATAATACATCATCCTGCAACTAACACCTTAGTCACTTTGCTTGCAAGCTTCTTGTGATGCTGTATTACCGAGAGGGCCCAGAGATACCTCTCCGTCATATGGAGTGTCAAATCTCAGTCTCGATCCGTGCCAACTCAACAGACACCTTCAGAGATACCTGTAGAGCACCTTTATGATCACCCAGTTACGTTGTGACGTTTGATGGCACACAAGGCATTCCTCCGGAGTCCGGAAGTTGCATGATCTCATGGTCGAAGAAACATGTATTTGACATTAAGAAAGCAGTAGCAATAAACTGAACAATCATATGCTATGCTAACGGTTGGGTCTTGTCCATCACATCATTCTCCTAATGATGTGATCCCATTATCAAATGACAACTCATGTCTATGGTTAGGAAACCTTAACCATCTTTTGATCAACGGGCTAGTCTAGTAGAGGCTCACTAAGGACACGGTATTTGTTTATGTATCCACACATGTATTGAAGTTTCCGGTCAATACAATTCTAGCATGAATAATAAACCTTTATCATGAATATGGAAATATAATGATAACAACTTTATTATTGCCTTGAGGGCATATTTCCATTAGTCTCCCACTTGCACTAGAGTCAATAATCTAGATTACATTGTAATGAATCTAACACCCATGGATTGTTGGTGTTGATCATGTTTTGCTCGTGGAAGAGGCTTAGTCAACGGGTCTGCTAGATTCAGATCCGTATGCACTTTTCAAATTTCTATGTCTCCATCCTCGACATATTCACGAATGGAGTTGAAGCACCGCTTCATGTGTTTGGTTCTCTTGTGAAACCTGGATTCCTTCGCTAATGCAATTGCTCCAGTGTTGTCACAAAATATCGTCATTGGACCCGATGCACTGGGTATTACACCTAGATCAGATATGAACTCCTTCATCCAGACTCCTTCATGTGCTGCTTCTGAAGCAGCTACGTACTCCGCTTGACACGTAGATCCCACCACGACGCTCTACTTAGAACTGCACCAACTGAGAGCTCCACCATTAAATATAAACACGTATCTGGTTTGCGACTTAGAGTCATCCGGATCTGTGTCGAAGCTAGCATCGACGTAACCCTTTACGACGAGCTCTTCGTCACCTCCATAAACAAGAAACATATCCTTGGTCCTTTTCAGGTACTTCAGGATATTCTTGACCGCTGTCCAGTGATCCACTCCTAGATTACTTTGGTACCTCCCTTCCAAACTTATGGCAAGGCACACATCAGGTCTGGTACATACCATGGCATACATAATAGAACCTATGGCTGAGGCATAGGGAATGACTTTCATTCTCTCTTTATCTTCTGCCGTGGTCGGGCTTTGAGTCTGACTCAAATTCACACCTTGCAACACAGGCAAGAACTCTTTCTTTGACTGATCCATTTTGAACTTCTTCAAAATCTTATCAAGGTATGTGCTTTGTGAAAGTCCTATTAAGCATCTTGATCTATCCCTATAGATCTTGATGCCCAATATATAGGCAGCTTCACCGAGGTCTTTCATTAAAAAAATTCTTATTCAAATATCCTTTTATGCTATCCAGAAATTCTATATCATTTCCAATCAGCAATATGTCATCCACATATAATATTAGAAATGCTACAGAGCTCCCACTCACTTTCTTCTAAACACAGGCTTCACGATAAGTCTGTATAAAACCAAAGGCTTTGATCACCACATCAAATTGTTTATTCCAACTCCGAGATGCTTGCACCAGTCCATAGATGGATCGCTGGAGATTGAACACTTTGTTAGCACCTTTAGGATCGACAAAACCTTCTAGTTGCATCATATACAACTCTTCTTTAAGAAACCCGTTAAGGAATGCAGTTTTGACGTCCATTTGCCAAATTTCATAATCATAAAATGCAGCAATGGCTAACATGATTCGGACAGACTTAAGCATCGCTATGGGTGAGAAAGTCTCATCGCAGTCAACCCCTTGAACTTGTCGAAAACCTTTTGCGACAAGTCGAGCTTTGTAGACAGTGATATTACCATCAGCATCCGTCTTCCTCTTGAAGATCCATTTATTCTCAATGGCTTGCCGATCATTGGGCAAATCCACCAAAGTCCACACTTTGTTCTCATACATGGATCCTATCTCAGATTTCATGTCCTCAAGCCATTTGTCGGAATCTGGGCTTGTCATAGCTTCTTCATAGTTCGTACGTTCGCCGTTGTCTAACAAAATGACTTCCAGGACAGGATTACCGTACCACTCTGGTGCGGAGCGTGTCCTGGTCGACCTATGAGGTCCAGTAGTAACTTGATCTAAAGTTTCATGATTATCATCATTTGCTTCTTCTCTGGTTGATGTAGGCATCACGGGAACGGTTTTCTCTGATGTACTACTTTCAACCTCGAGAGAAGGTACAACTACCTCATCAAGTTCTACTTTCCTCCCACTCACTTCTTTCGAGAGAAACTCCTTCTCTAGAAAGGACCCAATCTTAGCAACAAAGATTTTGCCTTCGGATCCGTGGTAGAAGGTATACCCAATAGTTTCTTTCGGGTATGCTATGAAGACGCACTTCTCCACTTTGGGCTCGAGCTTATCAAGCTGAAGTCTTTTGACATAAGTGTCGCATCCCCAAACTTTAAGAAATGACAGCTTAGGTTTCTTGCCAAACCACAGTTCATACGGTGTCGTCTCAATGGATTTAGACGGTGCCCTATTTAATGTGAATGCAGTTGTCTCTAATGCATAAAGACATCATAGAACGCACCATATCTAATAAAGTACGGTTATGATGTTCGGACACACCATTACGCTGTGGTGTTCCAGGTGGCGTGAGTTGTGAAACTATTCCACATTGTTTTAAATGAAGGCCAAACTCGTAACTCAAATATTCGGCTCCGTGATCAGATCGTAGAAACTTTATTGTCTTGTTACGATGATTCTCCACTTCACTCTGAAATTCTTTGAGCTTTTCAAATGTTTCAGACTTGTGTTTCAACAAGTAGATATACCCATACCTACTCAAATCATCTATGAAGGTGAGAAAATAACGATACCCGCCGCGTGCTTCAACACTCATCGGACCGCATACATCGGTATGTATTATTTCCAATAAGTCATTAGCTCGCCCCAAGATACGTCTCCAACGTATCTATAATTTTTGATTGTTTTATGCTGTTTTATTATCATTCTTGGATGTTTTACAATCATTTTATAGCAACTTTATATCATTTTTTGGGACTAACCTATTGACATAGTGTCTTGACATGAAGATTTCAATACTCAAGCATATCAACAAGCAACCATGTCTTTCAAAATATCAACACTAAAGCAAGTTATCCCTAGCCCATTATGCTCAATCATTGATCCATTCATGAAACACACTCGCATATTAGCTACACCCAATGCTCAAGTACGATCATAGTGCCCCTTAGTTGGTGCTTTATAAGAGAAGATGGAGACTCAAAATAAAATAAAAATTGCATAAAGTGAAAGAAAGGCCCTTCGCAGAGGGAAGTAGGGATTTGTAGAGGTGCGAGAGCTCAAAGCGAAAAAAGTAGAGATAAAACATTTTGGGTGGCATGCTTTTCCTGTCAATGAAAATGATTGAGTAGTTCCCAATACTTTCCATGCTAGATATATCATAGGCGGTTCCCAAACAGAAAATAAAGTTTATTCCTTTTTCCACCAAACTTCCACATTCCACGGCTAACCGAATCCACGGGTGCCATCCATACCAACACTTTCCAAGGAATTTATTATTTGACAACATAAAGTAAATTCATTTTTCATTTCGGGACTGGGCATGCCTAATACCTTTGCCGTACTCTCGTGCAATGACAAGTGAATAAACACTCATCTTGAGAATAACACATCTAGCATGGAAATATATTAGCCACCCCCGTTTCATGAGCGGTACGAGCACACAAAAGAGAAATTTATTTTGAAATTAGAGTTGGCACATACAAATTTGCTTAGAACGGCATGGAAATACCGCATATAGCTAGGTATAGTGGACTCATATGGCAAAACTGGTTTAAGGATTTTGGATGCACAAGTAGTGATCATACTTAGTGCAAATGAAGGCTAGCAAAAGATTGAGAAGCATCCAACCAAGAAACGAAAAATCTCATAAGCGAGCATTAAGCATAACTAACACTGAATAATGCACCACAAGTAGGATGTAATTTCATTGCATAACTATTGACTTCCGTGCTTGCATAGGGAATCCCAAACCTTAACACCAATATTCTTACTAAAGCAAAATTACTCATCAACATGACTCACATATTATATCAACGTATTGCAAAACTATTACAAGGAATCAAGTTTATTTTGTCCAATGATCTTCATGAAAGTTTTTATCATATCCTTCTTGAATATCTATCACTTTGGGACTAATTTCATAAGTTGCTTTTGATAGCTCAAACAAATCTAAGTGAAGAACATGAGCATAGAATTTTCTTCTCTCAAAATAATTTAAGTGAAGCAAGAGAGAATTTCTAAAAATAAAAAATTTACTAACTCTCAAATAAATCTAAGTGAAGCATGAGAGCATTTCTTCAAAAATACTAAAGCACAGCATGCTCAAAAAGATATAAGTGAAGCACTAGAGCAATTCCATAGCTCAAAAAGATTTAAGTGAAGCATAGAGAGCAATTCTAACAAGTCATAGCATAATTTTGGCTCCCTCAAATAGGTGTGTCCAGCAAGGATTCATGACTTAAAATAAAAAGCAAAACAAGCAAAGACTCATATCATACAAGACGCTCCAAGCAAAACTCATGATATGTCACAAATAAAAATATAGCTCCGAGTAAAATATCGATGGTCGTTAGAAGAAAGAGGGGATGCCACTCGGGCATCCCCAAGCTTAGTTGCTTGCTTCTCTTTGGATAATGGCTTGGGGTGCCATGGGGCATCCCCAAGCTTAGGCTCTTCTTACTCCTTATTCCTTCATCCATCGTAATCTCACCCAAAACTTGAAAACTTCAATCACACAAAACTCAACAAAACCTTCGTGAGATCCGTTGGTATAAGAAAACCAATCTTTACTTTAAGTACTGTAGAAAACCCATTCAAATTTTGTTCTTACATTATATCTACTATATTCTAACTTTACCATGGCTTATAACCTCCAATACAAACCATAGATTCATCAAAATAAGCACACAATGCAAAGAAAACAGAATCTGTCAAAAACAGAACAGTCTGCAAAGATACGAATTGTTCTCATACTCCTGTAACTCCAAAAATTCTGAAAAATTAGGACAACAGAAGCAATTTGTATATCAATCTTTTAAAAAATTCAGAATGTTTTGTCACTTCTGTGAAATTTCAAAATTGTTTTACTGGACGCAAAAGTTTCAGTTTTCCAACAAAATCAAATCAACTTTCACCAAAGCTATCCTAAAGGCTTTACTTTGCACAAACACTAATTAAAACACAAAAAACACAATCATAACAGTAGCATAATTGTGCAAACAGAAATAAAAATACTAAAATAAATTTTATTCATTGGGTTGCCTCCCAACAAGCGCTATCGTTTTACGCCCTTAGCTAGGCATAATGCAAAGATCTAAGTATTGTCATCTTTGTTTCTAGATCCATAAGATGCCCTCATGATTGATTCATATGGTGGATTAATTCTTGTTCTAGGGAAGCATTCCATACCCTTTCTCAAAGGAAATTGTAATTTGATGTTCCCTCTTTCATATCAATCACGACACCTATAGTGCGCAAAAACGGTCTACCAAGAATAATTGGACAAGACGGATTGCAATCAATATCAAGAACAATAAAATCTATGGGCACATAATTCCTATTTGCAAGAATAAGAACATCATTAATTCTTCCCATAGGCTTTTTAATAGTAGAATCTGCCAAGTGCAAATTTAAAGAGCATTCTTCAATATCGGTAAGACCAAGCACATCACATAAAGATTTCGGAATTGTAGAAACACTAGCACCCAAATCACATAAAGCAAAACACTCATAATTTTTAATCTTGACTTTGATAGTTGGTTCCCATTCATCATGTAATTTTCTAGGAAATGAAATCTCTAATTCCAACTTTTCTTCCAAAGCTTTCATCATAGCATCAACAATATGTTTAGTAAAAGCTTTATTTTGTTCATAGGCATGGGGTGAATTTATCATGGATTGCAACAAAGAAATACAATCAATCAAAGAGCAATTATCATAATTAAAGTCTTTGTAATCCAAAAGAGTGGGCACATCACTAGTTAAAGTTTTGACCTCTCCAAACCCACTTTTATCAATTTTCTCAACAAGATTTTCACCCTCAAAATTATCGGGACGCCTTCTAGCTAAAGTTTACTCTTCTCCAGTCCCTTTATTATCAATCTTAATTTTACTAAACAAGGAATCAATAGAAGAAACACCAATCACTTTAAGATCTTCTTCATTTTTGTCTTCTACCGAGATTGGTTTAGCGGCCATTTGATTTACTAGGGTAGATTGTGCATCGGATATTTTCCCTAGCAAACTTTCAGCAAAAGCATACTTACATTGAAGATTATAAACTTCTCTACTAATATCATCAAGTTGTTTTGTTATAGCATCCAACACAACAGAGTGTTCCTTAAGTTCTTCGGTAAAATATTTATTGTGCTCAAATTGTGTAGTCATATATTCCTTAGTACTTTTCTCAATTTCAAGCAAAATATTGGGGTAAGGAACATCGTAATATGACAAAGATTGGCTAAGGACGAGGCATGGATGCATGTCAGAAATGGTTCCAAGGTTGATGTGATCGCCGTCGGCACGCTACCTCTACATCTACCTTCGGGATTAGTTTTAGACCTCAATAATTGTTATATTATATCTGGATCTTGTTTATTGCGAGACGGTTATTCATTTAAGTCAGAGAATAATGGTTGTTCTATTTATATGAGTAACATCTTTTATGGTCATGCGCCCTTAGTGAATGGTCTATTCTTGTTGAATCTCGATCGTAGTGATACACATATTCATAATATTGATGCCAAAATATGCAAAATTGATAATGATAGTGCAACATACTTATGGCACTTCTGTTTTGGTCATACTGGTGTAAAGCGCATGAAGACACTCCATGCGGATGGACTTTTGGAATCACTTCATTATGAATCATTTGATACTTGCGAACCATGCCTCATGGGCAAGATGACTAAAACTCCGTTCTCCGGAACAATGGGGTGATGTTTGCTTGAACTACGTTGGTATTTCCCCAAAGAGGAAGGGATGATGCAGCACAGCAACGGTAGGTATTTCCCTCAGTGATGAGACCAAGGTTATCGAACCAGTAGGAGAACCAAGCAACACTACGTAAACAGCACCTGCACACAAAGAACAAATACTTGCAACCCGACGTGTTAAAGGGGTTGTCAATCCCTTTCGGGTAACGGTGCCAGAAATTGGCAAACGGACGTGAGAAAGTTGTAATAGATTGATAGATGCAAATAAAAACAAATAAAATTCAGCGAGGTATTTTTGGATTTTTTTTTTATAATATAGATCTGAAAATAAAAGTGGTAAATAAATAAAAAGGCAAATAGCAATATAGATCTGAAAGTATATGATGAGAAAATAGACCCGGGGGCCGTAGATTTCACTAGTGGCTTCTCTCGAGAAAAATAACATATGGTGGGTAAAAAAATTACTGTTGGGCAATTGATAGAACTTCAAATAATTATGACGATATCCAGGCAATGATCATTATATAGGCATCACGTCCAAGATTAGTAGACCGACTCCTGCCTGCATCTACTACTATTACTCCACACATCGACCGCTATCCAGCATGCATCTAGTGTATTAAGTTCATGGAGAAACGGAGTAATGCAATAAGAACAATGACATGATGTAGACAAGATCTATTTATGTAGAAATAGACCCCATCTTGTTATCCTTAATAGCAACGATACATACATGTCGGTTCCCCTGTTACTGGGATCAAGCACCGTAAGATCGAACCCATCACAAAGCACCTCTTCCCATGGCAAGAAAAATCGATCTAGTTGGCCTAACTAAACCAAAGATTCGAAGAAGAAATACGGGGCTATAAGTAATCATGCATATAAGAGATCAAAAGACTCAAATAACTTTCATGGATAATAACATAGATCTGATCATAAACTCAAAGTTCATTGGATCCCAACAAACACACTGCAAAAAGAGTTACATCAAATAGATCTCCAAGAGACCATTGTATTGAGAATCAAAAAGAGAGAGAGGAAGCCATCTAGCTACTAACTACGGACCCGTAGGTCTACAATGAACTACTCATGCATCATCGGAGAGGCACCAATGAGGATGATGAACCCCTCCGTGATGGTGTCTAGATTGAATCTGTGGTTTCTGGAACTTGCGGCGGCTGGAATTGATTTTCATCGACTCCCCTAGGGTTTCTGGAATATTGGGGTATTTATAGAGCAAAGAGGCGGTGCGGGAGGCGGCCGAGGTGGGCACAACCCACCTGGGCGCGCCTGGGCCCCCAAGCGCGCCCTGGTGGGTTGTGCTCCCCTCGAAGCCCCCCTCATGTACTTTCTTAGCCCAACTTGTGTCTTCTAGTCCAGAAAAAATCACCAAAACGTTTCGCTGCGTTTGGACTCTGTTTGGTATTGATTTCCTGCGAAGTAGAAAACAAGCAAAAAACAGAAACTGGCACTGGGCACTATGTCAATAGGTTAGTCCCAAAAAATGATATATAGTTGCTATAAAATGATTGTAAAACATCCAAGAATGATAATAAAACAGCATAAAACAATCAAAAATTATAGATACGTTGGAGACGTATCTTGGGGCGAGCTAATGACTTATTGGAAATAATACATACCGATGTATGCGGTCCGATGAGTGTTGAAGCACGCGGCGGGTATCGTTATTTTCTCACCTTCATAGATGATTTGAGTAGGTATGGGTATATCTACTTGTTGAAACACAAGTCTGAAACATTTGAAAAGTTCAAAGAATTTCAGAGTGAAGTGGAGAATCATCGTAACAAGACAATAAAGTTTCTACGATCTGATCACGGAGCCGAATATTTGAGTTACGAGTTTGGCCTTCATTTAAAACAATGTGGAATAGTTTCACAACTCACGCCACCTGGAACACCACAGCGTAATGGTGTGTCCGAACATCATAACCGTACTTTATTAGATATGGTGCGTTCTATGATGTCTTTATGCATTAGAGACAACTGCATTCACATTAAATAGGGCACCGTCTAAATCCATTGAGACGACACCGTATGAACTGTGGTTTGGCAAGAAACCTAAGCTGTCATTTCTTAAAGTTTGGGGATGCGACACTTAAAGTTTGGGGATGCACCGTCTAGATCGTTTTTTCTCGCCATGGGAAGAGGTGCTTTGTGATGGGTTCGATCTTACGGTGCTTGATCCGAGTGACAGAAGGGGAACCGACACGTATGTATCGTTGCTATTAAGGATAACAAGATGGGGTTTATTTCTACATAAATAGATCTTGTCTACATCATGTCATCGTTCTTATTGCATTACTTCGTTTCTCCATGAACTTAATACACTAGATGCATGCTGGATAGCGGTCGATGTGTGAAGTAATAGTAGTAGATGCAGGCAGGAGTCAGTCTACTAATCTTGGACGTGATGCCTATATAATGATAATTGCCTGGATATCGTCATAATTATTTGAAGTTCTATCAATTGCCCAACAGTAATTTTTTTACCCACCGTATGCTATTTTTCTCGAGAGAAGCCACTAGTGAAATCTACGGCCCCCGGGTCTATTTTCTCATCATATACTTTCAGATCTATATTGCTATTTGCCTTTTTATTTATTTGCCACTTTTATTTTCAGATCTATATTATAAAAAAAATCCAAAAATACCTCGCTGAATTTTATTTGTTTTTATTTGCATCTATCAATCTATTACAACTTTCTCATGTCCGTTTGCCAATTTCTGGCACCGTTACCCGAAAGGGATTGACAACCCCTTTTAGACGCCGTGTTGCAAGTATTTGTTCTTTGTGTGCAGGTGCTGTTTACATAGTGTTGCTTGGTTCTCCTACTGGTTCGATAACCTTGGTCTCATCACTGAGGGAAATACCTACCGTTGCTGTGCTGCATCATCCCTTCCTCTTTGGGGAAATACCGACGTAGTTCAAGGAAACATCACCCCATTGTTCCGGAGAACAGAGTTTTAGTCATCTTTCCCATGAGGCATGGTTCGCAAGTATCAAATGATTCATAATGAAGTGATTCCAAAAGTCCATCCGCATGGAGTGTGTTCATGCGCTTTACACCAATATGACCTAAACAGAAGTGCCATAAGTATGTTGCACTATCATTATCAATTTTGCATCTTTTGGCATCAATATTATGAATATGTGTATCACTACGATCGAGATTCAACAAGAATAGACCATTCACTAAGGGCGCATGACCATAAAAGATGTTACTCATATAAATAGAACAACCATTATTCTCTGACTTAAATGAATAACCGTCTCGCAATAAACAAGATCCAAATATAATGTTCATGCTCAACGCTTGCACCAAATAATAATTATTGAGGTCTAAAACTAATCCCGAAGGTAGATGTAGAGGTAGCGTGTCGACGGCGATCACACCAACCTTGGAACCATTTCCGACGTGCATCCTTGCCTCGTCCTTAGCCAATCTTCGTTTATTCCGCAGCTCCTGTTTCGAGTTACAAATATGAGCAACCGAACCAGTATCAAATACCCAGGCGCTACTACGAGCACTAGCAAGGAACACATCAATAACATGTATATCAAATATACCTTTGTCCACTTTGCCATCTGTAAGACCCTGGTTTTTGCTCTTTTTCTTTTTCTGGACTTCATTGCCTTTTTTATTTGAATTTGGAGTTTTGAATCAACTCAGTTGGACTAAACCACTTGGGCATTTCTTTGATTTTCACCCAAGTGACTCACCTCCCTCTCAAACACCTCATTTCCTCTCTGATATATCAAAATATGGCCATAGGAATATTTTTCTTAAATGAAAAATATCCATTTTCTCTCTGAAATCACACTTCAGTCACATTTGCTCCAAAGCAACCCTCATTTTTTTGGCCCACAAAAATCTGAGAAAATTCCTGAATATTCTTTGGACCTTGGCACACCTCTCTGTGCAAAAATATTTCATGGTTATTTGGAATATTTTTGCTACAGAAAATCTTTTCTGTTCTGGCCAGAAAATGCACTTTGTACATGAAGTGTATTTTTCCTTGATCCAATGAAGCTGAAATTTTTAGGGCTTCATTACCCTCCTAAGAAACCCTTAACCACCAAAAATTAGCTCCTAACTCCTTCTAGATTCTTCTCTTTTAAGCTCACAAGTTTCTGTCCAGAAACTTGCCAGGATGCTACACTCTCACCCAGTCGACCTGTGCTCAACTCAAGTGCTTGGATCGACCAAACCTTGCAAGGACTACATGCCAGACATAGTGCGCACATACCAGGTCGTGTGATGCCAGAGTTCACGCGGTGACCGCGTTCGTCCAAGTGTGCTGGCATGCGGCCGACGCGCTCTGGATGCCGCCGATGCCTCTGTTGCGTCCGTGCTCGCTTCCCCGGTCGCCGCAGCATGCCGCACTGCGCCACCATCCTCGTCTCAACGCCATTAACTCCTCCCTGGCGCTCGCTGATGCCGAAGCTCGCCGCAGCGAGCACGGGCACGACGCGGCCAAGCGCACAGTGCGCCTGTGCCCCTGTGCTCATCGCCACCCGAGCCCTGTGCTCATCTCCGCCCTCCTACAGTGGCCGCGTGAGCCGCGGCCTCTTCTCCCCCTCTCACTGATGCCCTTCGTCGCCGTACGCCGCTTCCAGAGCTCTCCAGCGAAGCTCGATCCCCTCCTCCCCTCCGCCTATAAATAGAGCCCTCCCTCGCCTCTCCGAGCTCCTCACCACACTCACCCAACCACCACAGCACCGTAGTTAAGCCGCAGCCTGGCCGGGCAGGCCTCTGGCCGCCGTCCCCGACCCGAGCTCGCCGGCGATCCCCTCCTGCTGCTCCCCACCCCTCCAGAGCATCTCGAGCTCGTCCGACTAGTCCGGCGTGTCCCTGGTGGTCCACTGGAGCTAGCCGACCCCGCTAAAGCCCCTGGAATCGCCTAACCTCACCGTCTTCTTCATCTTCGATGAACCCCGTCCGCAACCACCGCTGGAGACGCTGTTTCCGAGCACCTTCGACCACCTCTCGCCGTGTTTCGGGTACGTGTAGACTCGCTGTAGTCTTGCGCATCCACCCCTCCCTCTCAGACCGGTAGCCGACCTCTCCTCGCCGGAGAAACGCCGGTGACTCGCCGCCCCTCCTCTGTTTCTTCCCCCCTCTCTCTAAATCTAACAGGCGGGGCCCGCTGTCAGCCACTCAAGCCGCCCCCGAAGCGGTATAAGTGGAGGTGCCCCGCGGGTTTACGCCTTCGACGTCACCCCCCTCTGGTTTTTCTTTTTATTTAAATTTAGCTCATTTTGACCAGAAACTTTGACCAGCTCTAACTCCTAAACCATGAATCCAAATGAGTTGATTCTTTTTGCATTGTGTTTGTATTGAAATATTCTAGCCGCACACCAAATTTGAGATTTTTCCTTGCCGTCTAGAATTTCTGGTGAATTTCAGAGTGGTTCTTGATATATTTTTTGTTGTTTTAAATATTTTCAGAAGAAGAAGCTTGCCTAGAGGAGAACCAGGAGGAGTGTGACCCTCCTCTGTGCTAAGGCAAGCCACACAAATATTTGCATGGTGTCATTTCAGTAACTATGATTTTTCCAACTTGAATATGAATTATTTCATGCCTTTAAATCATTTAAATAACTTTGCTTAAGTTATTTCATATGTCTTGCTTGATATGCTTCGCTTGCTGTAGTATTTGATTGCATTTACTAGTTGGATGCAGTAGTGATACTTTGTTAGCATGACTTTGGTTGGAGAATAACCGGAGTTATTTTTATATGATGCTTTATTATTCATATACTCATCATGCAATTGTGATAACTAAAAATGATGAAGTTAAAACCAGTGCTTCAAGATGATTAGTAGTGCATGCCTAAGTGATTTTATGATGTTGATCCATTCCATTTCGGTGATATGTGCTTACAGTTGCACGTCATATAGTTTCATGATCATGGCATACTATGGCTCGAGTTCATTTACTTTCAAGTTAAACCTGATGATAATCCAACTTGAACATAACTATTGATCGAGTCATGGTGCCACCGAATCGAGCTTCCCAATGCAACCACATTTGCCTTTATGGGAAGGCCCTTATTCGGTCCGTTGTCATGCCTCTGGTCGGTGCCTCCAATGAGGGAAGGTTATGGGCGTGCGGTACCCTGGCCCGGTAAGCAGACATAACCTTGTGTGCCCGTTGTTGTTATGGTACCTTGTCCCCGTTTGGGACCGTTTAAGTTTTGCCACGACGGTGGCCGTTGGATGTCATTGGTTGACATCGGGGCCACCCAGGACTTAGCCCAGAGGGGAGTTGGTCGGAGTGGCCGAGAGAGTGTCATGGCAATGGGTTGGTTCTGTCGGAATGCCGTTGGTCCACCCGAATGGGAGTGCGAGGCCATGGGTTCCGTGGTGTGGGTACAGTGTGCTAACCTCTGCAGAGTGTTTATTAAATCTATGGATAGTCACGTCCTCGGTTACGGACACAGCTCGTAAGTAGGTCACACCATGGATCAACATAATTACATTAATCTTGCACACTAAAGTATATGGTTGGCATTGGTTATGTGATGAGATTGTTGAGACCATGAAGATGGTAGTTGTTGTGGGAACCAAAGTGTTAGTTTCGTTCGTGATCCAGGAGTGATCACCGTATTGATGATGTTGGTTACGAGGTAACCCATTTGGTAAGAGAGTCCGAGGGACTCGGTGCACACGCATGATTCACTTCATGAGTAGTCTGTTGTAGACTTGCATTTAACCTGCTTAATAATCATGTTATTGGTTGCCATTATGCTTTTACTTGTTGTGAGCTTGCAAGTACATTCAATGTACTGACCTGGCGTGTCATGCCATATTTCAGGAAAGTCTTACCGGATCGGAGTGCTTCCCGTGTCTAGACCGTGTCCACATCGGTGTCCCTGTGCTATGGAGTTCCGCTTCGTCGTCGTTCTGCTGCCGCGTAGTTGTCGTGATCGAGGCCCCCTTCATGTTCATTAAACAATGTACATACTGTTCAGCCGCACCGTGTGTGCCACTTGGCTTCGCTATCTGATGTAATATCAAACTATGTTTTCGCTAGCATCAATAAAGCGGTTGTTTTCTGTACCAATTTGTTGTGTGTTGCCAGAAGACTAGATCTCTGGGCTGGCAATGCAAGGTAAACCGGTCGCTCTGAGCCAGGGTGCCACACCATCCTTCTTATCCGCCAAATATTTGGGGCAATTCCGCTTCCAGTGACCATTACCCTTGCAGTAGAAGCACTCAGTATCAGGCTTGGGTCCAGCTTTGGGTTTCTTCACGGGAGCGGCAACTTGCTTGCCGTTCTTCTTGGAGTTCCCTTTCTTTCCCTTGCCCTTTTTCTTGAAACTGGTGGTCTTGTTAACCATCAACACTTGATGCTCTTTCTTGATTTCTACCTCTGGCGATTTCAGCATTGCGAAGAGCTCGGAAATTGTTTTCGTCATTCCTTGCATATTATAGTTCATCACAAAGCCTTTGTAGCTTGGTGGCAGTGATTGAAGAACTCTATCAATAACACACTCATCTGGGAGCTCAATTCCCAGCTGAGTCAAGTGGTTATGATACCCAGACATTTTGAGTATGTGTTCACTGACAGAACTGTCTCCTCCATCTTACAGCTAAAGAACATGTTGGAGACATCATATCTCTCAACCCGGGCATTTAGATTGAGATATCAATTTCATTGGAACATCTCACATGCTCTGTGGCGTTCAAAACACTTTTGAAGTCCCGGTTCCAAGCCGTAAAGCATGGCACACTGAACTATCGAGTATTCATCAGATCGAGCTTGCCAGACGTTCACAACATCTGCAGCAGCTCCTGCAGCAGGTCTGTCACCTAGCGGTGCATCAAGGACATAATTCTTCTGTGCAGCAATGAGGATAATCCTGAAGTTACGGACCCAGTCCGTGTAATTGCTACCATCATCTTTCAACTTAGCTTTCTCTAGGAACACATTAAAATTCAACGGAACAATAGCACGGGCCATTTATCTACAACATAGATTTGCAAAGACTATCAGGACTAAGTTCATGATAAATTAAGTTCAATTAATCAAATTACTAATGAACTCCCACTTAAATTAACATCCCTCAAGTTATATAAGTGATACATGATCCAAATCAACTAAACCATGTCCGATCATCACGTGAGATGGAGTAGTCTTCAATGGTGAACATCTTCATGTTGATCATATCTACTATACGACTCATGTTGATCATATCTACTATACGACTCATGTTCAGTCTCCAGTGTTCCGAGGCCATGTCTGTACATGCTAGGCTCGTCAAGTTTAACCCAAGTATTCTGCTTGGGCAAAACTGGCTTACACCCGTTGTATGTGAACGTAGAGTCTATCACACCCGATCATCACGAGGTGATTCGAAACGACGAACTTTAGCAGCAGTGCATACTCGGGGAGAACACTTTTATCTTGAAATTAAGTGAAGGGATCATCTTATAATGCTACCATCGTTCTAAGCAAAATAATATGCATAAAGGATAAACATCACATGCAATCAAAATATGTGACATGATATGGCCATCATCATCTTGTGCTTTTGATCTCCATCTCCAAAGCAACGTCATGATCTCCATCGTCACCAGCACAACACCTTGATCTCCATCGTTGCGTCGGGGTCATCTCGCCAACTATTGCTAACACATAGCAATAAAGTAAAGCAATTACATGGCTCTTAATGATTGACACGTAGGCCATACAATAATTAAAAACCAACCCTAAGGCTCCTGCCGGTTGTCGATATTACAAAACATGATCATCTCATACAACAACGTATATCACATCACGTCTTGACCATATCACATCATAACATACCCTGCAACAACAAGTTAAAAGTCTTCTACTTTGTTGTTGCAAGTTTTACGTGGCTGCTATGGGTAACTAGCAAGAACCGTTCTTACCTACGCAAAACCACAATGGTGATTATCAAGTTTGTTGTTTTAACCTTCTGCAAGGACCGACCGTAGTCAAATTCGATTCAACTAAAGTGAGAGAAACAGACACCCGCCAGCCACCTTATGCAAAACAAGTTTCATTAGTCAGTGGAACCGGTCTCATGTACGTGGACATGTAAGGTTGGTCCGGGCCGCTTCATCCCACAATACCGTCGAATCAAAATAAAACGTTGGTGGTAAGCAGTATGAACATCACCGCCCACAACTCCTTTGTGTTCTACTTGTGCATATCATCTACGCATAGACCTGGCTCATGATGCCACTGTAGGGGAACGTTGCATGGGAAAAAAAATCTAAGCACACGCAAGATCTATCCATGGAGATGCATAGCTACGAGAGGGGGAGAGCATCTTCATACCCTTGAAGACCGCTAAGCGGAAGCATTTATCAACGCGGTTGATGTAGTCGTACACCTTCACGATCCGTCCCGATCAAGTACTGAACGTACGACACCTCCGTGTTCAGCACATGTTCAGTTCAATGACGTCCTCGCCTTCTTGATCCAGCAAGAGGGGCGAAGTAGTAGATGAGTTCCGGCAGCACGACGACATGGTGACGGTGGTGGTGAAGAACAATCTCTGCTGGGCTTCGCCAAGCACAATGGAAACTATGACGGAGGATAAACTAGAGGGGGCGGGGTTGCCAGCACACGGCTTGGTGAATCTTGATGTGTTCCGGGTGCTAGCCCTGCCCCTCTATTTATATGTTGAGTCCTGGGGTCGTTTCTTGGAGAAAGAGCCTCCTCAAAGTTGGTTTAGCCCACAAGGCAAGAGTCCTTCTCGGACTCCAGGACCAGATGCCGTAGTCCTCGGCGTCTGGCCCAGACTCCATGGGCCTCGGCGTCTGGCCCAGGGCCAGACGCCAGGGTCCCTGGCGTCTGGTCCCGGACCTGCGCAAAACTTCCTTTTGCACCGACCTAAATCCCCATGGGCCTTACTCCCTGGCCTAACCATATCATCCTATATATCAATCTTTACCCCCGGACCATTCCAGAGCTCCTTGTCATGTCCGTGATCTCATCCGGGACTCCGAACAACATTCGTTCACCAACATACATAACTCATATAATACTATATCATCAACGAACGTTAAGCGTGCAGACCCTACGGGTTCGAGAATGATGTAGACATGACCGAGGCGCTTCTCCGGTCAATAAGCAATAGCGGGACCTAGATGCCCATATTGGTTCCTACATATTCTACGAAGATCTTTATCGGTCGAACCTTTATGACAACATACGTAGTTCCCTTTGTCTGTCGGTATGTTACTTGCCCGAGATTTGATCATCGGTATCTCTATACCTAGTTCAATCTCGTTACCGGCAAGTCTCTTTACTCGTTCCGTAATACATTATCCTACAACTAACTCTTTAGTCACTTTGCTTGCAAGCTTCTTGTGATGCTGTATTACCGAGAGGGCCCAGAGATACCTCTCAATCATACGGAGTGACAAATCCCAGTCTCGATCCATGCCAACTCAACAGACACATTCGGAGATACCTGTAGAGCATCTTTATGATCACCCAGTTACGTTGTGATGTTTGATGGCACATAAGGCATTCCTCCGGAGTCCGGGACTTGCATGATCTCATGGTCGAAGAAACATGTATTTGACATTAAGAAAGCAGTAGCAATAAACTGAACGATCATATGCTATGCTAACGGTTGGGTCTTGTCCATCACATCATTCTCCTAATGATGTGATCCCGTTATCAACTGACAACTCATGTCTATGGTTAAGAAACATTAACCATCTTTTGATCAACGAGCTAGTCTAGTAGAGGCTCACTAGGGACACGGTATTTGTTTATGTATTCACACATGTATTTAAGTTTCCAGTCAATACAATGTAGCATGAATAATAAAACTTTATCATGAATAAGGAAATATAATAATAATAACTTTATTATTGTCTCTAGGGCATATTTCCATCAAAACGATCCATGCCAGAATTTGACAATGAGTCCATTGGAGTGCATCTTTTTACTGGTTGATGGGAAGGCGGAGCCAATGGTTGGTCTGGGGTTGTGGTTGTGTGGGGGTTAGGAGAAATCACTGTCGGTTGTTGCCAGTACCGACGCGGTGATGCCTGTGGGTACTGCTGACCTTCTTGAAGGGCGTCGGGTGTACCCACCCCCTCTCCACTCCCCTCCATGTTCCGGGAGAAATCGTAGGATCAGTCCGGTCAGCAACTCGTTGTCGTCGCGGTCCTTCTTGAAGGTGTTGCCTGGTACACGGCAATTCGGAGGCATAGGAGCGTGGTGGGAATCTTCCAGAGGGCGCATCAGTTGGGGGAAATCGTCGCTTTCGTCGATCTGGCGTTGTTGGCATTTGTTTCTCTTATTTTTTTTCTTTTGGGTTTGATTATGCTGTTTGCTCCAGCGATGGTCTCGCAGTTGTATCGGATTGTTGCTATATTAATATAGCAGGGCAAAAGCCTGTTTTGAGTCTACTGGCGTGCTCCTCCTCCGTCGCTGCCTTGCGACAATTGGGAACTGGTGTGGGCGTTGAAGACGGAAAAGAAAAATGAGACGTGGGTGTTGTATGTTGTATTGCGGAGTACATGGGAGGGCTTCGATTGTCAAGCCGCCAGTGTGTAGGGCCAGGCCCAGTATCTCCACATGGATCATACATGTATCATAAATATGTTGTTTATAGTTGTCGTTGGATATTGTGATTTGTTATATAGACCTAATAGACTAGGGCATATTCATTCAATCGATTTGGTTGACGATCTATTAGTAGGATTAGTGATGCATGAGGACGCACTTGCGTCATGGGCGGCAGCCTGCGGTTTTTTAACCTTCGATAAACTTGAATTTTCTGCATCTTTGTATTATAAATTATAGTTTGTATGCATCGCTTGATTCATAGGCCGAGAATGCTTCCCTATTTATGAAAAAGTAAAAACAATGCTACACATACGGACGGGCAGTTTACGGAATTAACTTACGGACTTGTGTGGCCTTTTCTCGTTGGAGGAAAATCAGGGAAGGTGGCCCACAGTTAAATTCACGGGGTGGAGTGATTGGTTAGAGGGAGAGGTCCATAACTCAAGTGCGTACTAGGTAACTAGGTACTAATCTCTCAAGAAAAAAAAAAGGTAGATAGGTACTACCTTCATCCTGGTTTATAAGTCTCCTTTATATTTTGTGTCAAATTTTGACTAGAGATTTAACTAACAAAATATTAATACATGTCATAAAAATTATATCGTTGGATTCGTATTTAAACATACTTCCTCCGTTTCTAGATATAAGTATTTGTAGAGATTCTAATATAAACTACAAACGAAGTAAAATGAGTGAATCACACTCTAAGCTACGTTTGAATACATCCGTCCATATTGAAATGTCTAAAAAGACTTATATTTAGAAACGGAGGGAGTAGTTTCCAATTGTATTATTTTTTATGACATGCATTGACATTTTGTTAGTAATTAAATTTAAGGTCAAAATTTTGTCTGTAAGTGTATCATTTTCGAAAAAGAAATAGAGGAGGGCATATACGTAGAGTCCTCTCGCTGACGAGATGAAATCGGGTCAGTGGAGGATTGGAGGGCCCCTGCCACCAAGAAACCTCCGCGGCGCGAAAAGATCAACGGGACGAAGGCCGGACCAGGAAAGCGAATTTGACCAGCTAGCAGGCGGGGCGATCGGGTATACTCATCTTCTCGATGGATCGAATGATTGGGTGGCCCGCGCGGCTGATTTTTGGATGCCGATAACCCTGCCATCGATGCTAATTTCATAGCCTTTCCATCCACAATTCCCGTCCTTCCCAGTTGCAGCGCCGAGAGAACCTTTTCCTTTCTCTCTTTTGCGGAGACGATGGAGGGGACTCAAGAAGGATCGCTGGATAGGTGGGATCGCTGGATAGGTGATACCCACGCACGCGCACATCATAACTGATGCTCGTTGATTCTCAAAAAAGAAAAAGAAATTTAATAAAAACAAAAAACAAAAAACTGATGGTCGTTGCAAGCATGGATGCATGGCACTCACCGTTATTTTTTTAACATAGTACAGAAGCAAGCGCTCATATACACGCGCATACACTCACCCGTATGAGCGCACACACGCGCAACCTACCCCTATGAGCACCTCTGAAAGACTGAGCCGGCATATCATCTTGAAATTTACGAAGTCGCCGTAGGCACCTCGTCGTCGACGGGAACTTCTCCTCCCACTGAATGCGCATCGCCGGAAATCCTGAAATGAATGCAAGCATCAGGACTTGAATTTTGATGGGCTAGGAATACCACAGTCCCTCTAACCATCCAACCACATGTTGGTTCGCGGCACTCACCGTTAGATATTGATACTCTTTCCGTTCCTAAATATTTGTTTTTCTAGAGATTTTAAAAGTGACTACATATGAAGCAAAATGAGTAAATCTACGCTCTAAAATATGTCTATATACATCCGTATGTGGTAATACATTTGAAATCTCTAAAAAGACAAATATTTAGAAACGGAGGGACTACATCACAAGCGGTCACTGCACTAGCGATGTGGATTGATCAATTCGCAAGATATGCGCCTCTTTCCAAAATACAAGGTGTATTAGAGACAGCTGAACGCCCTAAACCCGCCTCAAACGCCCGGGCGAACAGCCCGGTCAGTGACCGGTCACAAAAACTAACCTAGACGGGCGCCTCAAACAGGCCTCATACACCCAGGTTGACCAGCACCCCTCATATCCAGCCCAAATGTAGGACGGATATAGGGCGCTCGCGAGCGTCCGGGCGCGTCCGCCACGTCGGACTGACAATGGGTCCCACATGGAATCGCCCGGAAACCCGGCGGTCCGACGGACGTCTCCTCCGATGGGTGGTGTAAAAGCCGCGTGGTGCCACTCCGGCTCGCCGCCCTCGGCTAAATTTGGCTATTTAAGCCGGCCGGCGTCTGCCAAACCGTAACCACATCCACCTCCTTCCTCTCCACGCCACCACTCCGAGCCCATCCACCTCTCTCCCACTCCGCCGCTCTTCCCACGCCCTCCGGCTTTGCCATGGTTCGGCAAAAGAAGACCATGTATGCTATGATCACACCGAAGCGCCAGTTCCACATTGAGCAGGAGAACCGGGCAAGGCGCGCCGTCCGCATCGTTGCCGGCCTGCCTCTGGACTCGCCGGAGCCGGAGGAGGAGGAGAGGGCGAAGAAGGAGGAGGAAGATGAGCAGTAGCCAGTTACGATGGAGGTGGCGGATCCGTAGGAGGACGAGGCAGAGCAGCCGAAGGAGGAGCTAACGCCGTCTCCGGGCTTCAACATGGAGGACGCGGAGGCGGAGTCCGTAGTCGCCCAAGCGGCCGAGATGGCGGAGCAGCAAACCATCCTGGAGTCCATCCAGAATGAGGCATATGTGAAGGCCAACCGGCAGTTCATCCAACAAGAATTGGCGGCGACCGACGCGCTCTTCGTCGAGGTAGAAACAAAGATGGAGGCGGAGGCCGAAGCGGAGCAGCCGGAGCTGCGGCTGCCGCCCATGTACCCGGAGCCAGGCACGGAGATAGTGGACATCTCCGACGAGGATTAGGGTAGTATAGGTTACTTGATGTACGTAGTATGTGGATTTCCTCATTTGCATGCATTTGTATGGATCTAACGTTTGTAGTATGAGGTATCTGGATGCACAGCAACAAATTTGAGGCGTGACCGGTCACTGTCCGCGGACGCGCCCGAGTGCATCCACGGGCGTTTGGGGGTCGGATTTGCGGTCCACGGCTGTAGATGCTCTTACCTTTTTCAAAAGTGAAATATATGCATGTTTGATCAAATTTTTAGAAAAAATATTAATATATACAATACCAAATTTGTATCATTCGGTCCATCGTGAAAAGTATTTTATATCCCAGCTAGATGCACGATCGAAAACATAGCAAAACAAATAAAAAAAAGCTGGAATTTTGTAGCTTCAATTATGACCAGATGTTTTAAGTGTTTACAAAATTTGGTGGCCAAATGGCGTTCGAGGAGCTTTGTACAAAAACAAATTGTGCTCAAACGTATGTGCACTGTTTGAACAGAATTTGTATTTCATATGTACAACATTTGTTCATAATCAATGCCACAAAATTTTAGATTATTCTTTCATTTTTTATATTTATTTTAATTGTACTGTTCATTCTCGGGTGCACCGAACTTGGGTGTAACCACCCCTTTCCCCAGGAGCTAGCCCTAGGTAGGTAGGCAACATAGGCTCAAGTTTGTAAGCTCGCGGGTTCTATCATTGTGTTGTTTGATGAATGTTATGGTGCAATTGCATGTGCAAATTCATGCATCTCAAAAATATTTTTGTGTGCAGTCTATACTATATATAGTGTTGAAAAACCAATGCTTCCACTTTCAAAACTGAGGATAAATAAACATAAATTGGTCAATTGCTTCGAGTTCCGATCCAATAGACATCGATGTTGTGAGAATAACTAATCGTGCCTACGACCCGGCTTAGTACTACATGGAACTGACATGACACATTGTCGAAGTCTAGTCAACCAAAGTCTAAGAAATTAGTAATGCTCAACAAATCAAAGAAGAATATACACCTAAACGGGGGCAAAGCTTCAAAGCCCAAGAGAAAGATGCCCATTAGGTGGGTAATCATGTGGGCTAGACGATGATGGTCATGCTGTAGGATCGAAAGTATGTCTAGAGGGGGGTGATTAGACTACTTGATCAAATAAAAATTTATCCTTTTCTCAATTTTAGTTGTAGGCAAGTTTTAGAAATTCTACCAAGTCTAGCAACATCCTACACATGCATGCCTAAGAGTTGAGCAGCGGAATGTAAAGACTTTGCATATGGTCGTTAAGGAGGGATCGGAGAAATCAAACGCAAAGAAGACACGGTGATTTTTGGCGTGGTTCCGATAGGTGGTGCTATCGTACGTCCACGTTCATGGAGATTTCAACCCACAGACGGTAAGGGCTGCACGAGTCCACGGAGGGCTCCACCCACGAAGGGTCCACGAAGAAGCAACCTTGTCTATTCCACCATGGCTTATGTCCACGAAGGACTAGCCTCACTCGGGGTAGATCTTCACGAAGTAGGCGATCTCCATGCCCTTACAAACTCCTTGGTTCAACTCCACAAGATCTTGGAGGCTCCCAAGTGACACCTAACTAATCTATGAGACACCACTCTCCAAAAGGTAATAGATGGTGTTGTTGATGATGAACTCATTTCTCTTGTTCTTCAAAAGATAGTCTTCTCAACACTCAATCACTCTCTCATAGATTTGGCTTGGGTAGGAGAAGGATTGAAGTGCAAAGCAACTTGAGGAGGCTAGAAATCAAGGTTCAGATGGTTGGATTAAAATGTCTTGATCTCAACACATGAGTAGCTGGTTCTCTCTCAAAAAATGAATGGTGGAAGTGTAGTTTCATTCTGATGGCTCTCCTTAGGACAAAGTGGGGGTGGAGGGGTATTTATAGCCTTCACCCAAAATCTAACCGTTACAACCTTTTGACTCAACTCGGTGACACCGAACTAAAAAATCGGTGAGATCGACCTGTATGAAACATTCGAACGTTAGGCATTTCGGTGAGACCGAACCAGAAATCTCGGACGGACCGAATGCGATGACCTAAGCAAGACTGCGTTTCAGTAATTCCGATCGGTTCAACTCGGTGATTCCGAAATGAACTAATTGGGTTAGAAAAACTTGGTCAGTGCAACTCGGTGAGACCGATCATCATCTCGGTACAACCCAAATTCTAGGGTTTGGATTAGGCACTGTCTAGGATCAACTCGGTGAGTCTGGGTGTATGGAATTCAGTGGGACCGAGTTGGCTTTTTAGGGTTTGGACAGATATAACTTGGAGAAAGTGGTTCAGGGTTTTTGGAGCAATATACTCAAGCACTTGAGCAATTGAGCCATGATCAAAACCTCATCCCCTTTTAATAGTATTGTCTTTCCTATGGAATTAAAATATAGTGTTGAAGCGTGTGCCAATCCATGTCCTTAGCATATTGAGGGGTCCACATTCTCATGTCCTTGCCATGCCAACATTGGACTTTCTTGAAGTCTATCTTGAATAGGCATTAGTTCAATTACATATATGTTGTTATAAATTACCAAAACCACGCGAGGATTAGATGCACTTTCAATCCTCCCCTTATGGTAATTGACGACAACATATAGATCAAAGCTTCGACAAATGATATAATCAATGAATGACATCATCTCTTTGAGAAGTATGTGATAAACAAGAGCTCCCCCTAAATTTGTGCATTATTAAAAATTTGCGTTTGAATGCAAATGCACAATCGATTAGGATCATGCATGGGTCACTCTTCCATGTCACATACATCTTGGTGGAGCACTCAAAATGATATGAATGAGATATAACAGCACTCATCACCAAGCATACAAATAAATGATCATACAGGGAGCATCTAGATAGATAGATAGATAGATAAACATGCATATCCTCAAAGTACAGTATGATCAAGCACCAAAGTAATATAGTCACATACAAGCATCAAACAAATGTGGCACGAACTAACAAAAACTCAACGAAAGTCAAACGAGCAAAGCAAAACTCTCTCTCTCAAATCCCTAATGATCTATACTAATTCTCCCCCTTTGGCAACAAGTACTAAAAAGTTCGAATCAATATAGAGCTAAGCGTTGCTCTGGGCTCGATCTCCAATAACTCCTAGTGAAGAAGTCTTCTGACTTGCAGCTCCGGTGTGCGTATGCCGTTGTTGGAGTAGAGAGAATTATGTCTGCAAAAGATCTTGGCTGACGTCTGCTGGGAAGGTGGAGTAGAGACAGCTGGAGGGACTGTAGGAGCAACTGAAGGTGCAGCAGCTGGAGCTGAGAATGTGGCTCTGGTGTCGGTGAGTGGCATGGCTGTTGACCTGGGCATCGTGTGAAACTGAGTGGTCATAGGAAGACCAGTGCCCTGGTGCTCATCATCACTGCTTGAATGCAACCTTGCACCATCCACTTCCTTCTTCAGACTCTCTACTATGGTTTTCGCCTCAGTGACTTTAACATCCAGGTCATGGAATTTAATCTCTATGATCCTCTCGAAGCTCTCTTGGTTCTTCACGAGGTTGTCCAGTCTCGCTCAATCGTATGAGTAGCATGGAGAAGATATAGGATCTGATCAGCTTTGGTCTTCAGAACTGGAACTATGGAAGAGCAAGGACCAGCACTCTTTGCAGCCTCTGCCGCTGCCTGAGACGACTTAGAGGATGCAGATGTAGGATGGGTCTCATCCATGGTCACTATGTAGTCCTCTAGGTCTGGCTGGAGTGGCAGGTGCGGACGGTCAAACAAGTAGACTTTGCTTCCAGCCTTGGAGTTGATAAGCATCTGAATGTGTGGTGCAAAGCCACATGATTGTTTCTGATCTGCAACTGTCCTCTTGATTGTCTCTACAGTCACATCCATCACCTTGAATTTTGTGAAGCTATCCACCAAAGGCAGCATGTTGATTGAGTGTCCTCTTATCATCTTGTCATCACCTGACTTGGGCATTAATGTATGCCTCTGAATAGTGTTGGTAGTAGCGAAACCTGGCGAGAGATGATAGACTAATCCGAACTTGAGACTTGACATATTCCTTGGGAATCAGTCCATACATGTCTGTCATGGATTTGTGGTCCATCTTGGGCTTGGCATAGACATCAACATCATTTTCCTTATCTTTTGGCACATTCAGCAGTTGTGCCCACTCAGCAATGCTTGACTCGAATCTAGAGCCCTCATTCATCCAAACAATCCTCCCATCGGGGTAAAAGTGTGATGTGGAGTAAAACTGCATGATGAGCTCATCTGTCCATGGTGTCAATTTTGTGCCAATGAACTCATCAATGCCAATGGTCTTGAAGTTCTCATGCACATTGGGGAAGTTGTCTTCATTTGCATCAATGAATTTCCAATCAACCCATCTCATGTCACTCACAATGGGTTTCTTGTCAAGCAGCACTGTCTCATAGAAGTCCTGATGCTCTTTAGTGTGAAAGAGGTAGTCAACATCAGTCCTTCTCCTGAAAGCGTAGGGGCCTGACTCTCTCCATCTTCTCAGTCCCTTGTCTTTTCTCTCCTTCATATTTTCTGCCTCTGGATGTGAATCATCATGTTCTGGTAGTCTTGGTCTAAGCTTTTTGAGCATTGTGGCCTCATCATCATCATCAACTCTCTCAGGCACTGGGGCCTTGTTTTTCTCAGCAGTTGATATGTTTATAGTTGTCTTGCCTTTGGGTTTAGTGGTAGCTGCAGTCTTGGCCTTCGAAGTTGTGACTCCCTTCTTGGGCATTGCATCAGCCATCAACTTCCCTTGCTTGGAAGATGTCTCATCTGCAGCTGGTTCCTCCTCTTCAACAGCTGGTTCTTCCTCTCTTCTCATAGATTTGGGCTTGAACACCACATGAGCAGTTTGCTTCCTCTCACTCTTCTTCCCTGCTACCTTGGGCATAGATTTTCCTTGACCTTGGTTGGAGGTAGCAGTAATCTCAGAAAATTTCCTAGGCCTCTCCTTTTGAGCATTGCCATACTCCTTGGCAACTACTGCCTTCTTCTTCTTTGAGGCGACCTCCTATGGATGGAAGTCCTCATCCTCATCATGAGAATTCTTCTTCTTCCTAGCCCTGGCGGCTGCCTTTGGCAAGCTGGGAGAACTACGCCCACCTTCATCATAACTCTCTTCTGGACTTGATCCAGCATCAAGATCCACACTGGCCTCAGGAGACTTATTCTGGCTCTCACTTGCGTCTGACATGATGATCACTAACCGTGTGAAGTAGAGTGGGTAGAGCATAATGGATGAGCATCACAAAACACAGCTGATTTTTAATAATAATTGAGTTCAAAATTTAGTTTCAGGTTTTCAAAGTATGCATTTCGGAATGACCGGGTTGTAAATTTTGGAAGTACCGAGGCTACAACAGAGACTAGGTCACACTTTTTCGGTGGAACCGAAGTGAGACTTAATCATTCCGAAGAGCCCATGGCACTACAGAAATGCAGAATCGGTCTCACCGATTAGTAACTTTCGGTGGCACCAAAAAGTACTATGTGCTTTGGCTGAAGCCAAATTAGTGACTCTGATTCTATCGCATCGGTCCGTTCGAGATGAATACTGCGGAACCCTAAGCCTATTTTTTTTGCTCGAATCTACCTCTAGCGATTTGTTTGCTGGATGGGGATTTCATACCGCGGCAAGAATATAGGCGCAAACACTAGTGCATTGAATCAGATTTGGGAGCACTAGGGCGACGGACCTTACCCTAACTTGGCGAAGATTCACTATGGCGGTGGAGATTACCGCTAATGGCAAAGGATTCCGGTGGTGAGGGTGTGCTTGAGACAACGAGGACGATCCGTGGACCAAAGCGATGGCAGCAATGGAGTGCAGGAGACATGACGATTGAAGAATTTTTCAATGTACGCCCCGTTGGGATATATGTACCCATTTGCTGTCAATACCACCGAACAAAACAAATCGGTCTCACCGAAGTGTATAACTGGCCAGTGAGTCAGTGACAGTGCACATCGGTGACTCCAAGATTTTCAGATCGGTTTTACCGAGATTGAAAAATAGACCGGTCCAAGTGCAATTGATGAGACCGAATGAGAGTGTGTTGGTCTGACCGAAAAGCACTTAGAGGGTTTTGGAAGTTAGCCCTAATTAGATCGGTGGCTCGAGTGCTCCTCACCCGGAGGGTCCGAAAAGGAATTTTTCAAGTTTTGTGATATAGCAAGAAAGAATTTGAGACAAGTTGAGATAGATAGCTAGAGAAGGTTCTTAGGCATTCTTGCACATCCAATTTGCCAAAATATCCAAATCAACCAAACAACAATTGGATGTCCTCGAATGAGAAAAATGCATTGCAACATGCTCACACAATAGAAATAGCAAATGAAATCTTCTATATCTAAATAGCTTGCCTCCACTAACCTATTTCTCTCAACATGCAAGCATGACACCTCATCAAGCAACATGCATTAGAAAAGGCCCACCTCAACATTCAATGAGTCATAGGAAAAGGTTCACCTTAACATGCAAACATGCATGATATATTTAGTATATTTTACAAAAACAATAATCAAACACAATAAACTGTATCTATTTTTAGTTTTAGCTCTCATATTAGTTCTCCGGATATTCTTATTTCCATAAAATCAATAAATTTGAAATATATTGCAAAATATTCCCGCAACAACGTGCGAGACATTATCTAGTATGTCAAACATGCACAACCAATTCTAGCAACTATCAAGCAATGGGAAATGACATAGTCATCTATATATGAGTATATTAACTTAGGAGCCAAATGAGAACATTTGATCATAGGTTATACTCATCGTTTAAGCACAAATGGGGTTTCCACTTTTACATAAAGCATTAATGTGTTCACACAACGAGAGTTGCTTTAGCTCAAGTCTTAGAGCAAAGCTCCCCCTAGATGTGATATCCCCCAAAGAGGGATGAACTAACCTTGGGTTTTGTCTATGAAGAGTTAATATAGATATTGTAGATGTGGATGCTCAATGTTGATGTAGACCATCAAGAGTTGGGAGAAACCCTTTGAATTAAGCACTTTAAATACCTACATGGGATAATCCCACAAGATACAAACAAGGATATCCATGGACATAGAGTGAAATGCACACAAGATGATGTCCATGAACGCATTGAATACCTTGTCCCTTGACTTGCCAACAAGAGGGTTTGTGACTCCATGAACTAGTGCATGATGTTGAAGTTGATTGCACAAGTTCTTGCGATGAATGAATATGTGTGAAGTTTTTTGGCGGAGTCACCCTCAAGAACTCTCTAGTTCTTCTTCTTTGGGACCCACATCAGCTCGATGGGAATCCTTGGAGTTGTAGTTGTACTTGATGAAGTCCCACTTCACCAAGGCTTGAGGTGGATCATCTTGAGCTTGTGTCCCCTCGAAAGAAGTAGGATCATACTTCTCTTGTTGAGGAACAAACTTCGTCTTGGGGTATTGATCTTCTTCCTACTGAACTCCATTGGCATTGAACTTTCGTTCAAAACCAACAACTTAGTTCTTCCGGTGTCGTCCTTGCTTGCGAACAATTTCCTCAAATTGCTTACTCCCGACAAGGCTCTTGTAGACACCCTTTTCTATAATTCCTTTTGGTAAATTGTTTTCTTGCTCAAGTGTAACTTGTGTCGTGGGTTTAACACGACAGATGCCCTAGCGAAAGGACTTAGGTGTGGAGCCATCGCTACGATGATTACCTTGAAGGGGTTGAATGGGACGAGAAACACGAGTTTACCCAGGTTTGGCCCCTCACCAACGAGGTAATAGCCTACGTCCTGCTTTGTGTTGTATTGATTGAGTATCGATTACAAGGGAGTGGGATCGCTTAACCTAGCTATTGATTGATTGTAACTTAAGTTTAACCTGCCACAGGGACTCGCCTTTATATACACAGGTCGAGGCCCTGGGCTTACAAGAGTCCAGGCCGGGTCATACAACGTGACCGACCCTGATTCTAAGTCGCCTTGCCTTGCTAGGCAAGTCGCCATTGGTCGGCGGCTTATTCCTCCGGATCACGAACCACCTCCGGGTCTTGGGCCTTCAGCTGGCCCGCGTTGTAAGCCGCCTTCAGACCTTCATGTCTTGGCTCCTTGGGCCTTTCTAAGCCTCATAGTTGAATCGCCAACAGTGTAACCCGGCCCCTCCTGGGCTGGTTATATCGTGGGGTTATATCCCCAACATTAGGCCCCAGATTGATTTGAACCTGTTCATGTCAATCTTCACTCTCCGGTTGGCGAGTCTTCGTTAATTCTTCTAAAGCTTGACCTTGAACAGATCTCCATGACACGCCATAAGAAAAGATGACGTCATGTTATTAAATTCAGAAAAAAACCTTATGACGTCACAACGGATCTTTGCATTAACTAGCCATTCCAAAAATCGAGGCGCCCCTCACGCTATAGTAATTACTGTGCCTCCTCGATCTTCGCGCATGTCGTTTCACTGTTCCATTTTTTTCCCTTATAAATAGGCACGGGGGCCCTTCCTTTTCACTTTTTACCCCCGTCACCTCTTCTTCTTCTTCCTCGCGTCGTCCGTCGCAACCGGAGCTCCGCTGCCCCAGCCGAACTTCACAATCAACTCTGTCAAGGCCACTGCATCGACCTGTGGGGACCAGAGATCTGCGGCGCTCGTCCGCTCTTCATCAACACCGTCAGGTACCGTTCTTCTCCTTTCCCAGATCCACATTAGGGCACCCGAGTTCATAAAGTTCATCAGTGTTATCTGAGTTCATCCATCTTGCGCATAGAACCCATATTTCAATCCAAAAATTCTATGAGGGTAGCGCGGTAGCGGTTTGGCCTTCATCTCGTATCCAGAATAGATCCCTTCTTTTTCAAAATCCATACACAGCTTGCCAGTTCTTCCACTGCTGCGCTCTAGGTTTAATAATTTTCATCTTTTCTAAACTGCTTAGATCCATGAATATAGCTGCAATCTGTGAAACTTGTTTGCCCCACACTTAGCAAAATTTCAACAACCTTGGATCCATAGATAATTGACCCACCCTTCATTGTTCGGGCGGCTTAATAATGACTTTGTAACCCGCCAAGAATTCCAAAGATGCTTCTTTCATTTAACCCGCCAACATGCTGCTGGCTCATACTTTCATAACTTAACCCGCCATATTCTGATAGTCTGATAATTACTCCACCCCATGGCTAGGGTGGCTCATAATTCCTTAATGGTTCATCGTAATATGTAGTTTTTTAACCACAGCTGGCTCATTATTGCTGAAATATTATATAATCACTTAGGCGGCTTACCATTGCAATTTTAACCCGCCATACTCTTACTCCTTGGTCACAGTCTTTGAACCCGGTCAATCATGACTAAGGCTCCCACTTCTTGCGATTGGGTAGCTTCCAGAGTCTCCGAGCTCTCACTGAATGAGTATGTGGACATGGGGGTCTTGCCAGCTGATACGTCTTCAACGTATCTATAACTTTTGATTGTTCCATGCTATTATATTATCTATCTTGGATGTTTTATATGCATTTATATGCCATTTTATATGATTTTTGGGACTAACCTATTAACCTAGAGCCCAGTGCCAGTTTCTGTTTTTTCCTTGTTTTTGAGTTTCGCAGAAAAGGAATATCAAACGGAGTCCAATTGAGCTGAAATTTTACGACGATTGTTTTTGGACCAAAAGAAGCCCACGGAGTACCGGAGATGCACCAGAAGAGTCCCGAGGCCACCACAAGGGTGGAGGGCGCCCCCACCCCCCTAGGGCGCGCCCTCCGACCTTGTGGGCCCCTTGTGGACGCCCCTGACTTGTTCTCGACGCCAACACCTCTTATATATCCCCAAACCTCCAGAACAAAACTTAGATCGGGAGTTTCGCCGCCGCAAGCCTCTGTAGCCACCAAAAACCAATCGAGACCCTGTTCCGGCACCCTGTCGGAGGGGGAAATCATCACCGGTGGCCATCTTCATCATCCCGGCACTCTCCATGATGAGGAGGGAGTAGTTCACCCTCGGGGCTGAGGGTATGTACCAGTAGCTATGTGTTTGATCTCTCTCTCTCTCATGTTCTTGATTTGGCACGATCTTGATGTACCGCGAGCTTTGCTATTATAGTTGGATCTTATGATGTTTCTCCTCCTCTACCTTCTTGTAATGGATTGAGTTTTCCCTTTGAAGTTATCTTATCGGATTGAGTCTTTAAGGATTTGAGAACAATTGATGTATGTCTTGCATGTGCATATCTGTGGTGACAATGGGATATTCACGTGATCCACTTGATGTATGTTTTGGTGATCAACTTGCGGGTTCTATGACCTTGTGAACTTATGCATAGGGGTTGGCACACGTTTTCGTCTTGACTCTCCGGTAGAAACTTTGGGGCACTCTTTGAAGTTCTTTGTGTTGGTTTGAATAGATGAATCTGAGATTGTGTGATGCACATCATATAATCAAACCCGCGGATACTTGTGGTGACATTGGAGTATCAAGGTGACATTAGGGTTTTGGTTGATGTGTGTCTTAAGGTGTTATTTTAGTATGATCTCTAGGGCTGTTTGTGACACTTATAGGAATAGCCCAATAGATCGATCAGAAAGAATAAATTTGAGGTGGTTTCGTACCCTACAATAATCTCTTCGTTTATTCTCTGCTATTAGTGACTTTTGAGTGACTCTTTGTTGCATGTTGAGGGATTGTTATATGATCTAATTATGTTATCATTGTTGAGAGAACTTGCACTAGTGAAAGTATGAACCCTAGGCCTTGTTTCGAAGCATTGCAATACCGTTTTCGCTCACTTTTATCGCTTGCTACCTTGCTGTTTTTATATTTTCAGATTACAAAAACCTATATCTACCATCAATATTGCACTTGTATCATCATCTCTTCGCCGAACTAGTGCACCTATACAATTTACCGTTGTATTGGGTGTGTTGGGGACACAAGAGACTCTTTGTTATTTGGTTGCAGGGTTGTTTGAGAGAGACCATCTTCATCCTATGCCTCCCACGGATTGATAAACCTTAGGTCATCCACTTGAGGGAAATTTGCTACTGTCCTACAAAACTCTGCGCTTGGAGGCCCAACACGAGTCTACAACAAGAAGGTTGCATAGTAGACATCAAGCTCTTTTCTGGCGCCGTTGTCGGGGAGGTTAGTGCTTGAAGGTATATCTTTAGATCTTGCAATTGAATCTTTTAGTTTCTTGTTTTATCAGTAGTTTAGTCTATAAAAGAAAACTACAAAAAATGGAATTTAGGTTACCTCATATGCTTCATCTTTTTAATGTCTTTCGTGAAAATAAGGATTCTGATAATTGTGCTCAATTGCTAGAGGAAGAAGTCTATAAAATGTTTGGCACTAAATTTTTGAATGATGAGCATGATTGCAATGTTGTTAGTATGAATTCCTTGAATATCCATGATGCTAATTATATGCAAAGCCACAAGCTTGGGGATGCTATGTTTGATGAAGATGATATTTTTAGTCCCCCAAGTTGTGATGAGAAAATTTCTTATGATGATAGCATACCTCCTATTTATGATGATTATATTGATGAAAGTGGGTTTGGAAGAGTGTCAACTCTAGGTACTAATGATCCCACTATTTTGGAGGGTGTTGAATCTTTTCACAATATTGATAAAAGTGGATTTGGAGAGGTCATGACTTTATTTAGTGATGAATCCACTATTTTGGAAGAGGTTCCAATTGATTATGAGAACAAAGTTGCTATCTATGATGATTATTGTGATGACATGTATGCTATAAATAATAATGATAACCATGAAACTTGTCATCATGATTTTAGTTTTCAATTGGATTATGCCTCACATGATAGTTATTTTGTTGAGTTTGCTCCCACTACTATTCATGAGAATAAACTTGCTTATGTGGAGAGTAGAAAAATTTCTATGCTTGTAGATCATGAAAAGAATGCTTTATGTGATAGTTATATTTTAGAATTCATTCATGATGCTACTGAAAATTATTATGAGGGAGGAGTATATGCTTGTAGGAATTGCAATAATATCAAGTTTCCTCTCTATGTGCTTAAAATCTTGAAGTTTTGCTTGTTTTACCTTCCTATGCTAGTTGATTCTTGTTCCCATAAATTGTTTGCTCACAAAATCCCTAGGCATAGGAAGTGGGTTATACTTAAATGTGTTATTCATATGCTTCATGATGCTCCCATTATGTTTCAATTCTTATCTTTTATGTGAGCATCATTGAAATCATCATGCCTAGCTAAAAAGGCATTAAAGAAAAGCGCTTGTTGGGAGACAACCCAATATTTATAACTACTTTTTTTGTGTGTTCAAATGATTATGCTACTGTAGTAATCATGTTTTATAGCTTTTGTTTGAATAAAGTGCCAAGTAAAGCCTTTGGGATAGTGTGGTTGATAGTTGACTTGATTCTGTGCAAAAACAGAAACTTTTGCGTCCAGTTACAGAATTGTTTAAATTCACTGGAACGTGGAAAAACTCTGAATTATTTACAGAGGATTTATATACAAGTTTTATACGTTTTCCTAATTTTTCAGAATTATTGAAGTTACAAAAGTATGATCTTAATTCAGATATTTACCGACTGTTCTGTTTTTGACAGATTCTGTTTTCGATGCATAGTTTGCTTGTTTCTTAGTTTCTATGGCTTATATTGCTCAATATAAATTGTAGAAATGATATAGTACAGTAGGTATCAGGTGATAAAAAAAATTAATCTTGTCTTGACAGTACCAAAGTGAATGATTTTTTTTATCATACTAACCCATCTCACGAAGTTCTGTTAAGTTTTGTGTGATTGAAGTTTTCAAGTTTTGGGTGAGATATCGATATGAGGAGAATAAGGAGTGACAAGACCCTAAGCTTGGGGATTCCCAAGGCACCCCAAGTTAATATTCAAGGAAGATCCAAGCAACTAAGCTTGGGGATGCCCTGGAAGGCATCCCCTCTTTCGTCTCCAACATTATCGGTAACCTTACTTGGAGCTATATTTTTATTCGTCACATGATATGAGTTTTGCTTGGAGCGTCATTTTATTTTATTAGTATTTGCTTTATGTTATTTAGAGTAATGTCTTGCATATTTTAGTTCAATAAAAGATCAAGTTTAGCCTTTACCATGCTTATTTTGCAAGTCTATATGTTGCTGTTTTGAAAACAGAAAGTTTTCTATCATTGTCTGAATTCTTATGGAAATTCAGAACGTGGTAAAATCTTGAAATTTTTACACAATGAGTAACAACAAAGTTTCTACAGTGTGGTAAATTTTCAGAATTTTTGGAGTTAGTGAAGTATAAGTAAAATTGCACTCTTTACAGACTGTCCTGTTTTGACAGATTGCTGTTATGTTTGCATTGTTTGCATATGTTTGCTTGTTTAATGATTCTATTTGAGGATAGGAGTATTAAATATGAAGAGGCATTTAGTATGCAATGTCAAATTATAATTTTAGTGATTTGCTACAGTAGAGAATGATAAGGTTGTGCATTGATTTATACTAACTTATCTCACGAGTTCTTGTTGAGTTTTGTGTGGATGAAGTTTTTAAGATTTAGGGAAACCGTGATATAAAAGGAATTAAGGAGACACAAAATCTCAAGCTTGGGGATGCCCAAGGCATCCCTAGTTAATATTTTAAGAAGTCTCAAGCATCTAAGCTTGGGGATGCCCCGGTTGGCATCCCACCTTTCTTCTTCAACAATTATCGGTTAGTATCGGTTGAGCCTAAGTTTTTGCTTCTTCACATGATGTGTGCTATTTTTAGAATGTCATTTTATTTTATTTTGCTTGCTGTTTGAATAAAGTACTTAATATCTAAATTATTATTTTTGAGAGAGAGTCTTCACATAGTTACATAATTATTCGACTACTCATTGATCTTCACTTATATCTTTTGGAGTAGTATGTCATTTGCTCTAGTACTTCACTTATATCTTTTTAGAGCACGATGGTAGTTTTATTTTGAAGAAATTGTTGAACTGTCATGCTTCACTTATATTATTTTGAGAGTCTTTAAACAGCATGGTAATTTGCTTTGGTTATGAATTTAGTCCTAATATGATGGGCATCCAAGAGGGATATAATAAAAACTTTCATATAAAGTGCATTGAATACTATGAGAAGTTTGATTCCTTATGATTGTTTTGAGATATAAAGATGGTGATATTAGAGTCATGCTAGTGAGTAATTGTGGATTGTAGAAATACTTGTGTTAAAGTTTGTGATTCCTGTAGCATGCACGTATGGTGAACCGTTATGTGATGAAGTCGGAGCATGAATTATTTATTGATTGTCTTCCTTATGAGTGGCGGTCGGGGATGAGCGATGGTCTTTTCCTACCAATCTATCCCCCTAGGAGCATGCGCGTAATACTTTGTTTCAATAACTAATATTTTTTTTCAATAAGTATGTGAGTTCTTTATGACTAATGTTGAGTCCATGGATTGTACGCACTCTCACCCTTCCACCATTGCTAGCCTCTCTAGTACCGCGCAACTTTCGCCGGTACCATACACCCACCATATACCTTCCTCAAAACAGCCACCATACCTACCTATTATGGCATTTCCATGGCCATTCTGAGATATATTGCCATGCAACTTTCCACCGTTCCGTTTATTATGACACGCTTCATCATTGTCATATTGCTTTGCATGATCATGTAGTTGACATCGTATTTGTGGCAAAGCCACCATTCATAATTCTTTCATACATGTCACTCTTGATTCATTGCACATCCCGGTACACCACCGGAGGCATTCACATAGAGTCATATTTTGTTCTAAGAATCGAGTTGTAATTCTTGAGTTGTAAGTAAATAAAAGCGTGATGATCATCATTATTAGAGCATTGTCCCAGTGAGGAAAGGATGATGGAGACTATGATTCCCCCACAAGTCGGGATGAGACTCCGGACAAAAAAAATAAATAAATAAAAAGAGGCCAAAAAAAAAGAGAAGGCCCAAAAAAAATGAGAGAAAAAGAGTGAAGGGGCAATGCTACTATCCTTTTACCACACTTGTGCTTCAAAGTAGCACCATGATCTTCATGGTAGAGGGTCTTCTATGTTGTCACTTTCATATAATAGTGGGAATTTTTCATTATAGAACTTGGCTTGTATATTCCAATGATGGGCTTCCTCAAATTGCCCTAGGTCTTCGTGAGCAAGCAAGTTGGATGCACACCCACTTAGTTTCTTTTGTGCTTTCATAAACTTACAACTCTAGTGCATCCGTTGCATGGCAATCCCCACTCACTCACATTGATATCTATTGATGGCATCTCCATAGCCCGTTGATGCGCCTAGTTGATGTGAGACTATCTCCTTTTTGTCTTCTCCACAACCACCATATTCTATTCCACCTATAGTGCTATGTCCATGGCTCACGCTCATGTATTGCGTGAAAGTTGAAAAAGTTTGAGAACATCAAAAGTATGAAACAATTGCTTGGCTTGTCATCGGGGTTGTGCATGATTTGAATATTTTGTGTGATGAAGATGGAGCATAGCCAGACTATATGATTTTGTAGGGATAACTTTCTTTGGCCATGTTATTTTGAGAAGACATAATTGTCTTGTTAGTATGTTTGAAGTATTATTGTTTTTATGTCAATATTAAACTTTTGTTTTGAATCTTATGGATCTGAACATTCATGCCACAATAAAGAAAAAATTACATGGATGAATATGTTAGGTAGCATTCCACATCAAAAATTCTGTTTTTATCATTTACCTACTCGAGGACGAGCAGGAATTAAGCTTGGGGATGCTTGATACGTCTCCAACGTATCTATAATTTTTTATTGTTCCATGCTATTATATTATCTATCTTGGATGTTTTATATGCATTTATATGATTTTTGGGACTAACATATTAACCTAGAGCCCAGTGCCAGTTTCTGTTTTTTCCTTGTTTTTGAGTTTCGCAGAAAAGGAATATCAAACGGAGTCCAATTGAGCTGAAAATTTACGACGATTGTTTTTGGACCAAAGGAAGCCCACGGAGTACCGGAGATGCACCAGAAGAGTCCCAAGGCCACCACAAGGGTGGAGGGCGCCCCCACCCCCCTAGGGCGCGCCCTCTGACCTTGTGGGCCCCTCGTGGACTCCCCTGACTTGTTCTCGACGCCAACACCTCTTATATATCCCCAAACCTCTAGAACAAAATCTAGATCGGGAGTTCCGCTGCCGCAAGCCTCTGTAGCCACCAAAAACCAATTGGGACCCTGTTCTGGCACCCTGTCGGAGGGGGAAATCATCACCGGTGGCCATCTTCATCATCCCGGCGCTCTCCATGATGAGGAGGGAGTAGTTCACCCTCGGGGCTGAGGGTATGTACCAGTAGCTATGTGTTTGATCTCTCTCTCTCTCTCTCTCTCTCTCTCTCTCTCTCTCTGTCTCTCTCGTGTTCTTGATTTGGCACGATCTTGATGTACCGCGAGCTTTGCTATTATAGTTGGATCTTATGATGTTTCTCCCCCTCTACCTTCTTGTAATAGATTGAGTTTTCCCTTTGAAGTTATCATATCGTATTGAGTCTTTAAGGATTTGAGAACACTTGATGTATGTCTTGCATGTGCTTATCTGTGGTGACAATGGGATATTCACGTGATCCACTTGATGTATGTTTTGGTGATCAACTTGCGGGTTCTGTGACCTTGTGAACTTATGCATAGGGGTTGGCACACGTTTTCGTCTTGACTCTCCGGTAGAAACTTTGGGGCACTCTTTGAAGTTCTTTGTGTTGGCTTGAATAGATGAATGTGAGATTGTGTGATGCACATCGTATAATCAAACCTGCGGATACTTGTGGTGACATTGGAGTATCTAGGTGACATTAGGGTTTTGGTTGATGTGTGTCTTAAGGTGTTATTTTAGTATGATCTCTAGGGCTGTTTGTGACACTTATAGGAATAGCCCAATAGATCGATCAGAAAGAATAACTTTGAGGTGGTTTCGTACCCTACAATAATCTCTTCGTTTATTCTCCGCTATTAGTGACTTTGGAGTGACTCTTTGTTGCATGTTGAGGGATTGTTATATGATCTAATTATGTTATCATTGTTGAGAGAACTTGCACTAGTGAAAGTATGAACCCTAGGCCTTGTTTCGAAGCATTGCAATACCATTTTCGCTCACTTTTATCGCTTGCTACCTTGCTGTTTTTATATTTGCAGATTACAAAAACCTATATCTACCATCCATATTGCACTTGTATCACCATCTCTTCACCGAACTAGTGCACCTATACAATTTACCATTGTATTGGGTGTGTTGGGGACACAAGAGACTCTTTGTTATTTGGTTGCAGGGTTGTTTGAGAGAGACCATCACGGATTGATAAACCTTAGGTCATCCACTTGAGGGAAATTTGCTACTATCCTACAAAACTCTGCGCTTGGAGGCCCAACACGAGTCTACAAGAAGAAGGTTGCATAGTAGACATCACCAGCTAAAGAGGTTATCCACTGGCGGGTTCCAGGTCCTGAAACTACTCCTCAACCTAAAAAGGGTGAAGTTGTTATTTTTGCGGATCACCTTCTCCGTGGCTTTTCACCGCCCGGGTCAAAATTCTTCCGAGACACTCTGCATTTTTACAACCTTCACCCCTAAGACATTGGTCCCAACTCTGTCTCCAATCTATGCCACTTTCAAGTGTTCTGCGAAGTGTATCTTCAAGAAGAACCCACTGTTGACCTCTTCCGAGATTACTTTTATATCAACCGCCAGACTGAAATGTCAGATGGGCCCAATATTGAGCTTGGAGGTGTTTCTATCCAGAGGCGGAGAGATGTGACCTTTCCCTCAGCTGCACTGCCCAGCCATCCCGAGGACTGGAACTAAACCTGGTTCTATTGCATGGACACCTCCCTAGCTGGA
The DNA here is from genome assembly GCA_011799875.1 of Thinopyrum elongatum. Lineage (NCBI taxonomy): Eukaryota > Viridiplantae > Streptophyta > Magnoliopsida > Poales > Poaceae > Thinopyrum > Thinopyrum elongatum. The sequence continues at coordinate 703,390,062 of CM022298.1, forward strand.
GAAAACCCCTTGCCGGGTTACCGCCCGTACCGGCTCACCACCAGCGGCGTGCTTTCAGGTCGATTGACTGCCACAGAGCACGCCCAGTATGCCTCCACTTTTTCAAAGATACGGGCTTTGATTGCCAATGGCTTAACTAGAGTTGATCTGGTCCGCTGCTGGGTCGCTTGGAGAATTTTACCGCTGAGCCGGCGCAACGGTTTAATGTGCCAATATACCGGTGATACAAAGGACTCACAGCGTTACAACCAAGCACATCTGACTGATAAAGAGATCAACGACACAGTTAAAATGATGCTTGGGGAGTCTCTGGAAAACTGCAGCAAAACAGGATTGAATCCTTTCTACACTCTTAACCCGGCTCCTGATGTAAGTATTCTGAACAAATCTTCATCTTGTTTGTCTATCTCTTATACTTCATATCCTTTAAATTATTGCTCATGTATATATATAGGTCGACTCTCCTTTCTGGAGGAAGAAACTAACAACTGCCCCGCCCACTAAGAAGCCTAGAGGAGCAAAGTCTCGTGGCATGGGTCATCGTAAACAACAAGCAGCACAAGAGCTTTTTGAGCTAGATGAGTCGGAGGTAGAACTTGACTCCCTTGGCCTTTTCTATATGCAACTTATTGATGCTGATTCCTCTCAGGACCAAGTGGAGACAAGCCACGCTGATGCAGCAGAGGTAATTCCTGTCTCCTCCGACTCAGAACCTTTGCCAAGAAAGAAAACACGGCAGGTCATCCGGAAAGTAAGATTTTCTCATCCACTTGCCCATTTGGACCCCAACTTTCTTTTGAAGCAACAGCAGCACGAATCAATGCGTCAGACCCGGAACGGCGGCACTGAAGACTTAATAGCCGGCTTATCCAACACGCTGGCTCCCTAGAAATGTCATAATGAGGTGCCTCACAGCCCGACTTTATCCCTTCCAAAGGCTGGTCTCACACGTCAACCTCTTAATTCTTCTGATTCAAACTATCAGGGAACGCCTCCATCCTCTGGCGACTCAACCGGAACACAACTTCCTGTCTTTGTTGTTGCCCAAGGGTAAGTACTTTCATCTGTTGATAAAAACCTTGTTGTTATATACTCATAAACTTTTGTATTCTTGTCGCAGAGGGAAAGCAAAGGCGGGTAAGAAACAAAAGGTGGGCGGCACTTCCAAAGACCCCAAGGATTCTGAGCTAGAGAAGCAGGTGCCGAAGGCCCCTGAGGCCTCAATTCAAAATCCTGAAGGCCCTACGAACCAGCAAGATGACCCGCCTCCACAGACTGACGCTGCAACATTTGAGCCTTGGACATTGAGGTTAACCCGGCAATCAGCCATGACCCGCCAAGTCCTAAGCCGCCCTCTCCTGCCAAATCAACTGAAGAGATCCCTCCTGAGAAGAATTCTGACGATATTAGTATCACTGGGACGGCTTATACAGCCCCAGGAGCCTCCACTGTGCTAACCAAGCATAGTACCAAAGAAGAATCACCTTCATTGGAGAAAGGCAAGTCCAAGTTAGATCTGGAGAGCTATTCCTCATTCAATGCAAGTGAGGTGTATGCGGGCTATTTGAGCCACCTTCACACAAGCCGGGACATGGAGGCTGGGTTAGTCCATCTTATGAAGCCGAAATATGAGGTATGAATATATCAAACTCCGCTTTAGCCTTGCATATATATATATCCATACTAGCCCCCAAGTCTTAAGTATAGGAGTAACATTGAGTATGCTTGAGACTTGTGAAAATTTCCAAGGTGTAGCCCCTAAGGGCTGGCTTATCTTGATAAGATGAGTCGGATCTTTTTAATCATTTGTGAGAGTCAAATATGTAGCCCCCAAGGGCCGGATTATCTTGATAAGATGAGCCGGGTCTTGTAACCGCTTATGAGAGCCAAATATGTAGCCCCCAAGGGCCGGCTTATCTGGAGCTGGGTCATAATATAAATTGAAATGACCTACATTAGCCCCCAAGTGCCAAGTATATTGCTTGCAATGTGCTTGGGAGTTGAAAATCATTGTGAATATGACCTTTACCATCTTAACATTTCTTGTTACCATTGGCAGGAAGCTTTGAGTTTGGGCGAGTCAAACATCGCCGAGTTAAAGAAAAATCTGGAGACGCAGCAAAGTGAATGCGCCAAGGCTGAATTAAGCCTAAAATCGTCATTGGAAAATATTGAGAAGATCAAGGCAAGCTTTGATGCTGAGAGAGCCGCCTGGGACGCTGACAAAGCTGCACTTCTGAAGAGAGCGAAAGAGGCTGAGAAGCAACTTAAGCCGGTCACTGACGAGCTTGCCGGCTTAAAAAAGCATATATCCCAAATGACAGCCGCCATCTTTGGTAAGTTAAAACATGTTTTCAATTGAAGCTAGTCATATATCAATGGAAATGTTGTAACCCGCCTGGCGACTCAAAACACTTGATTGCTTAACTCAACTGACTTGTTTGGCAATTGTATGACAGGTGCCAGGAGTGCCAACCTTGGCCAAAACATGCTGTTGAAACTTAAAGTTGTTTACTCATTAACGGAGCAACTTTATTCTGGGAGCCTGCGAACCCTTGTGGCCGTAGAAAGTTTTAAGAAACCTCCAACTACTATCAAGACTGTGCTGGAACATCTGTCAACTGTGCCATCACAGATTGAAGAAATAAAACTATCAGCCGCCCACGCAGGAGCCCTTAATGCTTTAAGCCGGGCTAAGGCTTGGCAATCAGAGCTAGGCCCGGCAGAAATGGCCAGCGGGTGTCCAGAGTTCAATGCCGATGGCTCGGTCTTCCAAGAGGAAGACTTGCCAAATATGCTAGGGAGATGCGGCCTCTAGCATGTCAACTTGCGCAAGAGGTGGATATGTCCAAATATCAAGCGGCTTATGACAACAACAACACCCGTATCAAGCCGCCATCTCATGAAATTGTGGATTTAACTCCTCCAAGGCGTAAGCACGATTTTGCCCCTGACCTTGATCCTTCACTTATTCTTAACGACGAAGCTACCTTCAAGGCTTTAACCGGCATCGACTGGACATCAGCTACTCTCCAGATGCCAGACGAGGGAGAGCCGGCATGGGATGACCCGGAGGCCTCTACCTCAAGGCGCCAGGATGACAATAATCCACCAGGCCAGAACCCGGACAGCAGTGATGCTAGCTCAATGGAGTGATGTAACTCCGGAAACACTTGGTCAAAAACTTTTGGGCTCAGCTATAGCCTTGTAATAGGTAGCTGAAAAACAATTATCTGCTCTGTCATGCCTTCGTGCATGTTTTTCTAACTATGCTTCAACAACGCAATCTCTTTGATCTTCTCTTATATTTAATCTTTCAACTTTGCCAAAGTTTCTTGACAGCTTGATATATAATCTGTAAAAGATCCAATAGTGTCTTGTACTGGCGACTTATGGTCACAATCCAGGGTAAGTCAAATAACCCAACAATCCAAAGCGACTTACAGCCATATCCAGTCTTGAAAAGATCACTGTGGCCGCTTATAGCCTTAGTAATCCCAATGTAGAGCAATATAACCTGGATCTTATATGACCCGGAAAATTTTCATCTACAAAAACTTCTGCAAAACAGAAACATAGAGTATGTATGACTCAAATATATGTTAAGCCGGCTGATAAAGCACGACCAAAACAGATTGGTTTTTGAAAACCTCATTTTTTTTTGCTTCAAAGAAGCTTGGCATGAAAGCCTATCATCCCGTAATACGGCTCTCACATGACATAAATCCATCGTTTAAACCTTAACTAGTTCAGGGTCTTATTGACAAGATTGACTGTTAAGAGTACGAACAGGCCACATAGCGGGGAGACTACAGCAGACATGTGGGTTTGTCCTAGCTCACTGTAAGCCAGCTCTCACGTGACATAAGCCGCTGTTTTAACCTTGACAAGTTCAGGGTCGTATATAAAAGATTGACTATCAAGAGTACGACGGGTTGCTAATTCTTGAGCTTGCATTGGTTTTTTCCCTTGAAGAGGAAAGGGTGATGCAGCAAAGTAGAGATAAGTATTTCCCTCAGTTAGAGAACCAAGGTATCAATCCAGTAGGAGGTACAAGCAAGTCCCCAATCTATGCACCTGCACAAACAATCAAACACTTGCACCCAACGTGATAAAGGGGTTGTCAATTCCTTCATGGTCAATTGCAAAGGTGAGATCTGATAGAGATAGGTATATAAGATTGCCAAAACATAAAAAATAATAAAAGTAAATAAATTGCAGCAAGGTATTTTTGGTGTTTTTGATATATAGATATGAAAATATATGATGGAAAATTGACCCGGGGGCCATAGGTTTCACTAGAGGCTTCTCTCTTGAAGGCAAATAATACGGTGGGTGAACAAATTATTGTCGAGCAATTGATAGAAAAGTGCAAAGTTATGACGATATCCAAGGCAATGATTATGCATATAGGCATCACGTTCGTGTCAAGTAGACCGAAATGATTCTGCATCTACTACTATTACTCCACACATCGACCGCTATCCAGCATGCATCTAGAGTATTAAGTTCATAAAGAACGGAGTAATGCCTTAAGTAAGATGACATGATGTAGAGGGGTAAAATCAAGCAATATGATGAAAACCCCATCTTTTTATCCTTGATAGCAACAATACAATACGTGCCTTGCTACCCCTACTATGTCACTGGGTGAGGACACCGCAAGATTGAACCCAAAACTAAGCACCTCTCCCATTGCAAGAAATACCAATCTAGTTGGCCAAACCAAACCGATAATTCAAAGAGAAATACAAAGATATCAAATCATGCATATAAGAATTCAGAGAAGATTCAAATAATATTCATAGATAATCTGATCATAAATCCACAATTCATCAGATCTTGACAAACACACCGCAAAAGAATATTACATCGGATAGATCTCCAAGGACATTGAGGAGAACATGGTATTGAGAATCAAAGAGAGAGAAGAAGCCATCTAGCTACTAGCTATGGACCCGTAGGTCTGAGGTAAACTACTCACGCTTCATCAGAGAGGCAATAGGGTTGATGTAGATGCCCTCCATGATCGAATCCCCCTCCGGCAGATCACCGGAAAAGGCCCCAAGATGGGATCTCATGGGAACAGAAGGTTGCGGTGGTGGAAAAGTATTTTCGTGGCTCTCTTCTACGGTTTTGGAATATATGTGAATATATGGGATGAAGAAGTAGGTCGGTGGACTCCCAAGGGGGCCACAAGCCAGGGGGCACCCCCCTAGGGCACGCCCCTATGGCTTGTCGTCGCCTCGTGGGTCTTCTGACTTCGACTCCAAGCCTCGTAGGTGTCTTCTGGTCCAAGAAAAATCATCGTAAAGTTTTATTCCGTTTGGACTCCGTTTGATATTCCTTTTCTGCGAAACTCAAAAACAAGGAAAAAACAGAAACTGGCACTGGGCTCTAGGTTAATAAGTTAGTCCCAAAAATAATATAAAATAGCATATTAATGCATATAAAACATCCAAAACAGATAATATAATAGCATGGAACAATCAAGAATTATAGATACGTTGGAGACGTATCAAGCATCCCCAAGCTTAATTCATGCTCGTCCTCGAGTAGGTAAATGATAAAAACAAAATTTTTGATGTGGAATGCTACCTAACATATTTATCCTTGTAATTTTCTTTATTGTGGCATGAATGTTCAGATCCAAAAGATTCAAAACAAAAGTTCAATATTGACATAAAAACAATAATACTTCAAGCATACTAATAAAGCAATCATGTCTTCTCAAAATGTCATGGCCAAAGAAAGTTATCCCTACAAAATCATATAGTCTGGCTATGCTCCATCTTCATCACACAAAGTATTAAATCATGCACAACCCCGATGACAAGCCAAGCAATTGTTTCATACTTTTGATGTTCTCAAACTTTTTTAACTTTCACGCAATACATGAGTGTGAGCCATGGATATAGCACTATAGGTGGAATAGAATATGGTGGTTGTGGAGAAGACAAAAAGAAGGAGATAGTCTCAACTCAACTAGGCGTATCAATGGGCTATGGAGATGCCCATCAATAGATATCAATGTGAGTGAGTAGGGATTGCCATGCAACAGATGCACTAGAGCTATAAGTGTATGAAAGCTCAAAAAGAAACTAAGTGGGTGTGCATCCAACTCGCTTGCTCACGAAGACCTAGGGCACTTTGAGGAAGCCCATCATTCGAATATACAAGCCAAGTTATATAATAAAAATTCCCACTAGTATATGAAATTGACAAAATAGGAGACTCTCTATCATGAAGATCATGGTGCTACTTGGAAGCACAAGTGTGGAAAAAGGATAGTAGCATTGCCCCTTCTCTCTTTTCTCTCATTTTTTTATTTGGGGCTCTTTGGCCTCTTTTTTTTCTCTTTTTTTTCGTCCGGAGTCTCATCCCGACTTGTGGGGGAATCATAGTCTCCATTATCCTTTCCTCACACTAGATGACTCGTTGCGCCAATGCGCAAAGGGCGAGAGGGAGCCAACTGTTGTGAGAATATTCAGACACCCAAGTCTTTGCTGCTGGTACATAGATGCTTAGTTACAATGTGATACACAAAGGAAGTAGATAGGAAGGGATACTTTATTAGCTTATGAAAACCAAACGTGGCCAACACTGCCGCATCCTCTGCTTGGAAGCCGCCTTTTCTCACCGGATCTAACATAGATACATGATCACAAAAGGAAGCAAGACCATCATATATAATGGTCTACTTACTCATTCAGGTTAGTGATCAGGTGGCTGGAACCGCAAAGTATAATGGGGCTTGACGGACAATAAAAATAGGTGTTGCTCCTTGTCTCCTCCTCCTCCTGAGTCTGGATCGAGGCCTTGCTCCTCTCTTCTCTTGAATGACAGCTTGAAGGAAAGGACACACAAAAGCGCAGTCCTATACATTGACTAACCTGACAGAAAACAGAGACAAATGTAGATATGGTTATCTATTATGCCGCTGATAAAAAAAGTAAAACACTAAACAGAGACAAATAGAAGAATAGTGAGGGCTGGAGTAACCACTACATAATAATTCAGATTGCATCACTGAACATATGATTGACAGAGAGCCCCAAAGAAATTGGCTTTATCAGGTATATGAATGACATTACAGAGAGAATTACCAAATTATCAGGTAAGTGACATGATAGAAAGAAGAAGGTGCTCCATGCTTGTTGCTTGATACTCCATCAACTACCAGTGCATACACTACATAGGTTAATAATAAACTAATCCTTGAATTCCTCTCTCGTTATATTATCACTGGACACATACTTTTTTGTGTGGCTAGTGGATGCTGGAATTTTGCTACTGCGACGCTGCAAATCTTGTTTTGTTTTTACCGAAGGACCTTATTATGGTTTGAAATGTAGTAGTAGTATAGTACTTCGCTAGTTAGCCTCCTCTCCTCTCCTCTCAAGAGAAAAGAGAGAAGAAATGGGTAGGTGTCTCAACTGGAGTGGATCTGACCACCACGCTTAAATCAAACAGAGTGGAAGCAAAAAAAAAACAAAAAACCTGAATCGGCCTAGAACAAGACGGACTTAACACAGAGGTTAGGGAGGTGAAAGGGATTTTGATGAGCACAAGAGCGGTTTTGGCTGTCAGGGGTGGGGAAGGAGCTTTCTTTGGCTGTCAGCGTCTTCCCGGCGGCTGGCCGCTGTAGCTCCAACCCAACCTTGACCCAACAGAGATGAGACGTGGTCAGGGAAGCGAAGAGAGGAAATCGAGAGAGGGTGGGAGGGGGAAGACCATGATGATGCTGCTTATCATGGGACTGGAACAAGGAGCAGCGGACCTTGATGAGCACAAGAGCGGCGTCCATGGCGCCTACCTACAGAGACAAGACGAGACCAGTTATAGGTGACACCAAATAGTACATCATTTTTATAATACACAACCTCCAGTTATCTAGCTTTCAATAATTTAAGAAAACATCCAATTATATGTATACCAGCTATCTTTTGCTATCATATACCTCCAATTATATGTATACCAGAAAAAATCAACCTCAAACTGCAAGCACACTCAGTCAGTCTCTGGTCACCGAGTCAAAGCACTACCATAGAGCAATTCTTTTCCTATCATATACCTCCTATGGCCGCCTCTCCCGCCTCTCCCATTTCACACCGGCTCTCACCGCCATCCTGAAATATAAAGAGGCTGAAGAATAGAAATAGATAGGAAAATATGTTTACCTATGGCACACAAGGTCAACAGATATAGATGAAAATTTTGTGTTTTCTATATTAACAAATCTACGATATCTTCACCGACACAACTATATAATGAATTCCGAAGTACTTCATGGGCACCAATCAAAAGCTAATATATAGTTCAATATATCCACATGCTGCTCCCACTCACCAGAAGAGTAGAGGAGAGATCAAAATTGAGAGAGGGTCAGTGGGGGGTTGAGGGCGCTAGGAGCCGCAAGACCTGCAATCCATGTTGTCGGTCTGCACATTTCACTTATTTTCTGCAAGAGCAAACCAAACCAAGATAGCATTAGCATGTTGTATCTTACGCAAGTGACCAGAAGATGAGAATGCTTGCCGGCAAAGGGGAGCAAGGAAATAATAACCTGAAAACATCCAAGGAAGTAGTAATCCACCTAGCAAGAAAAACAAAGGCCATGGAATATTCAGTCAGCATTCCGAGACCTGACTTGCCCTCTGGATACATATCTTGAGAGTCACAAGAGATGATCTATTTTACCTGTGCCTCTTGTCAAGTCTTTCCAGCCAGCCGAGAACCCTGTATATCTGTTAGAGCAGCCAAAATAGAACAAATACAATTGACTTCAAATTATAGAAGTTGACAATTGCATAGCACATATGTAATAAGCTGTCAAAATCGTAAAGTAGGTATTAAAGAAGATAGAATCATGAGTGTGAGTGTACTGTCTGAAAGTGCATTGATGCCTATTTTGTATAGTGACCTAGAGAAAACACCAGTACATAAAAAGGAAGGCTAACACATTACGTGTGATTAATGGATGACTTGTTAAGATGTAGGGACATACACTGATTACAATTTTTTTGCCAATTCAAGCTGTAGAAAACAGATCATCTCATCATTAATCAGGTTATCCTTGTGTAGCCCATCGTTATACGTAGATATTAGAGGTAAATTGTTATCCAAAAATATATAAATGGTTCAATCTATTTTCAGATACTAAAATTTCTATTTTTTATGTGATCCACATTATAGAATAAGTGCTAACCTTTTGACGAGTCCTCTGCAATATCAAGAAGCTGGATCCAACTAATGCGCTCGACTTGCTTTGCAAATATATACATGGTTCAGCCTTATTTTTAGAAATTAGGATTTCAGTCAGAGTTGCAACTCCAACACCAAAAAGAATTGACTATTCATTTTCTGTAAGTTTAGACAGAAACAAAGAACAATGCTTACCTGATAGAAACCAACAGAGTTGAAACCTAGACTCTGATTGAGAAGTCCAATTAAGATGCCATTGAGCACTCCAAATCCCATGACGGTCCTTGCGTCGAAAGGTTTGTGCTTAAAGGGCTTCATACATAATGCCACATGAAGTAAATAGAATAGAACAAAGAGATGCCAGCTTGTCAACATGGTTGCGGCACAATAAAGAATAAGGGTGTTCTTATTTGTAGGGATAACATTTCTGCCAAGTTATACATGACTTTCAAAGATCAATAAACTGAATTCGAAATTTACAGGTTGTAGAGGAAAAAAATGGTAGTCATAACATGAGACACAAAATGATACTACAAACAGGGGATATGCAAACGTCAATGATCTGAACAGAAGCTCTAATTAAATAAAGAAACATTAATTCGTAAGAATTGAAACTCACTGCCTCCAGTTCCATAGACCAATACTCAGTTTTATGTGAGTACAGTTTTCTAACACGTGAGAATCCTTTGATCAAAATGTTGACTACATAAATAAAATAAAACAAGAGCAGTGAGTTCTCCATGATGGCATCAGTAGTGCTCACTGGATGTTCACGTTATCTTTCCATTTTGACTATTGGAGAACTGGAGGTGAGCATGCTTGGACATTGCTGAAATTGCATCAAACACCTTATAGGCATAAAAAAAAGAATTTGCACAAGGAAATAGATGAGCTGAAGAGAGAGGGTAGGAGGCAGGGGGAGAGATTAGATTCTACAGCAGGCAGGGGAATAGCCAGGCGTGACATCTCCTGCCTTGCCATGGCCGGTTGCACCTCGGGGTTGGCAGCTGCCCTCTAACGGAGAGAGGGAGAGATGTAGAAGGAGAGAGAGAGAGATAGAGAGAGAGAGAGAGATGTAGAGAGGGGAGAGAGCCTGATTGAACCTGGGACTCACCGACGATGGCGCCGGTGCTGTGGACCAGCGCTGCGGCTCGAGCTCATCCTGGGGTCTCCGCTGCACGCGTGGAGATGCTCCGTGGACCAACGATGCGGCTCGAGCTCCTCCCGGGGTCGCCACAACACGCATGGAGATGGACACGGGGGCGGGGGCTCGTGGCCAGATGGAGGAGGTGCCGACAACTACAACGACCACGTCCGGGTTGAGCTCGTCCTCCCGCGGCTTCCTCATAACGGCAGCTCTCGGCGCCGCTCACCTGCGAGCGCAGCGGCGACGACGGGGCCAGCGGATCTGCGAGCACCATGGCCATGGCCGTCACCTGACCCGCTCCCTCTCCCTCTTCTCTTCCCTTCCCGTCGCCTGACCCGCTTGCTCTCCCTCTTCTCTTCCCTTCCCTTCCCTTCTGAAAATAGGAGGGGGGAGGTTGCGGGCGGAGGCTGGCCAGAGGAGACGGCTGCGAGTGGCGGCGGCTGGCCGGGTGGAGGAGGTGCGGCGGCGGCTGGCCGGGTGGAGGAGACGACGGCGGCGGGGCAGGGAGGCAGGCACGGTCTAGCTAGGGTTTGGAGGGAGAGAGAGGAGAGGGGCGCGGCGCGAGTGCGGGATGGGCAGAAGGCTAGGTTACCTCCACCGGAGCGGCTGCCTTTTATACGCCCGTATGCGAAATGATGAAAATGCCCTCGGCGGTGGCATGAGTACTATTCATAGCGTTTATAGGGCGACGTGGATGGCTCGGTTCTGCCTAGCAGTTCTTCAAGGTTTATATGTTCAATGGCTAAGGGACCCTCCTTCTCGAGCCACAGAAGTGGAAGCGGGTGACGGAATCCCTCCTCATAAACTGGCCGCTCGGTCTCCCGTCCCCTCATCTATCTCTCCCCAAACGACACAATCCCCACGCAGCATAAGACCCAATGGAATCCAGCTCCCTCTAGGATTTGCGACCGTAGTTGGGTAGGACTAGCGGCTACAACGACGATGGCAGGGCAACGACAGGAACGCATGACGATTGATCTGGAGGGGATGGATGAAACTTCATGCAAAAGGGCTCAACATACTTGAGGGCAAGCCGGAGCCGCATCTCCGAGGACTACATGATCCTCTGCACGTAAGTTGCCTCCCTCCGCGCCTTCCTCCAACGCTCCAACCATACCTAGGCTTGGCCCGATTTGACATTATCTGGCGCTGATCTAAGGTTTCCACCCCCTGTTAGAGTACATCCAAGCCACAGTGATTTGATTCGCCCGCTCCTCTCGCTAACACGCACATCTTTATTGTGTGTCCAGATTATCCACTGTTTTGTGTGTGTGTGCGAGTGCTGCTGGTTTCCAGATTCAATGAAAGAAGCAAATCTGATTGTGTTTTGGTCTCGAACATGAAGATATGGGTTTGCATTTGTGTATTCCTTTTGGGTTTAGGTGGAGCGTGAGGGTGGGTTGTCTTACTGGCTACGAGTGATTGCATTGGCAGATTGTCTTAGTGGATGCGAATGATTACTTTTCATCCTTCACAAAATCAGACCCCATTGAATTATTTTGTTCTTTCATCTTTGGCAATTTGAAACATACTATTATGACCTCATCGCCACAGAACATATGTAATAAACTGTCAAAATCATAAAGTAGGTATTAAAGAAGATAGAATCATGAGTGTGAGTGTACTGTCTGAAAGTGCATTGATGCCTATTTTGTACAGTGATCTAGAGAAAACTCTAGTACACAAAAAGGAAGGCTAACACATTACGTGTGATTAATGGATGACTTGTTAAGATGTAGGGACATACATTGATTACAATTTTTTTTGCCAATTCAAGCTGTAGAAAACAGATCATCTCATCATTAATCAGGTTATCCTTGTGTAGCCCATCGCTATACATAGATATTAGAGGTAAATTGTTATCCAAAAATATATAAATGGTTCAATCTATTTTCAGAACCTAAAATTTCTATTTTTTATGTGATCCACATTATAGAATAATTGCTAACCTTTTGACGAGTCCTCTGCAATATCAAGAAGCTGGATCCAACTAATGCGCTCGACTTGCTCTGCAAATATATACATGGTTCAGCCTTATTTTTAGAAATTAGGATTTCAGTCACTGTTGCAACACCAACACCAAAAAGAATTGACTATTCATTTTCTGTAAGTTCAGACAGAAACAAAGAACAATGCTTACCTGATAGAAACCAACAGAGTTGAAACCTAGACTTTGATTGAGAAGTCCAATTAAGATGCCATTGAGCACTCCAAATCCCATGACGGTCCTTGCGTCGAAAGGTTTGTGCTTAAAGGGCTTCATACATAATGCAACATGAAGTCAATAGAATAGAACAAAGAGATGCCAGCTTGTCAACATGGTTGCTGCACAATAAAGAATAAGGGTGTTCTTATTTGTAGGGATAACATTTCTGCCAAGTTATACATGACTTTCAAAGATCAGTAAACTGAATTCGAAATTTACAGGTTGTAGAGGAAAAAAATGGCAGTCATAACAAGAGACACAAAATGATACTACAAACAGGGGATATGCAAACGTCAATGATCTGAACAGAAGCTCTAAATAAATAAAGAAACATTAATTCATAAGAATTGAAACTCACTGCCTCCAGTTCCATAGACCAACACTCAGTTTTATGTGAGTACAGTTTTCTAACATGTGAGAATCCTTTGATCAAAATGTTGACTACATAAATAAAATTAAACAAGAGCAGTGAGTTCTCCACGATGGCATCAGTAGTGCTCACTGGATGTTCATGTTATCTTTCCATTTTGACTGTTGGAGAACTGGAGATGAGCATGCTTGGACGTTGCTGAAATTTCATCAAACACCTTATAGGCATAAAAAAAAAGAATTTGCACAAGGAAACAGATGAGCTGAAGAGAGAGGGTAGGAGGCAGGGGGAGATATTAGATTCTACAGCAGGTAGGGGAATAGCTAGGCGCGACATCTCCTGCCTTGCCATGGCCGGTTGCACCTCATGGTCGGCAACAGAGAGGGAGAGATGTAGAAGGAGAGAGAGAGAGATGTAGAGAGGGGAGAGAGCCTGACTGAACCTGGGACTCACCGACGATGGCGCCGGCGCTGTGGACTAGTGCTGCGGCTCGAGCTCATCCTGGGGTCTCCACTGCACGCGTGGAGATGCTCTGTGGACCACCGATGCGGCTCGAGCTCCTCCCGGGGTCGCCACAACACTCGTGGAGATGGACGCAGGGGTGGGGGCTCGTGGCCAGATGGAGGAGGTGCCGACGACCACAACGACCTCATCCGGGTTGAGCTCGTCCTCCCGCGGCTTCCTCACGACGGCAGCTCTCGGCACCGCTCACCTGACCCGCTCGCTCCTCTTCTCTTCCCTTCCCGTCGCCTGACCCGCTTGCTCTCCCTCTTCTCTTCCCTTCCCTTCCCTTCTGAAAATGGGAGGGGGGAGGTTGCAGGAGGAGGCTGGCCGGAGGAGACGGCCGCGAGTGGCGGCGGCTTGCCGGGTGGAGGAGACGACAGCGGCGGGGCAGGGAGTCAGGTGTGGTCTAGCTAGGGTTTGGAGGGAGAGAGAGGAGAGGGGCGCTGCGCGAGTGCGGGATGGGTAGAAGGCTAGGTTACCTCCACCGGAGCGGCTTCCTTTTATACGCCCGTATGCGAAATGACGAAAATGCACTCGGCGGGGCACAGAATTAACAGGCGATGGCATGAGTACTATTCATAGCATTTATAGGGCGACGTGGATGGCTCGGTTCTGCCTAGCAGTTCTTCAAGGTTTATATGTTCAATGGGACAATGCTCTAATAATGATGATCATCACACTTTTATTTACTTACAACTCAAGAATTACAATTCGATACTTAGAACAAAAATATGACTCTATATGTATGCCTCCGGCGGTGTACCGGGATGTGCAATGATCAAGAGAGACATGTATAAAAAAATATGAATTGTGGCTTTGCCAAAAATATGATGTCAACTACATGATCATGCAAAGCAATATGACAATGATGAAGCATGTCATAATAAACGGAATGGTGGAAGTTGCATGGCAATATATCTCGGAATGGCTATGGAAATGCCATAATAGGTAGGTATGGTGGCTGTTTTAAGGAATGGTTATGGTGGGTGTAGTGCACCGGCGAAAGTTGCGCGGTACTAGAGAGGCTAGCAATGGTGGAAGGGTGAGAGTGCGTATAATCCATGGACTCAACATTAGTCATAAAGAACTCACATACATATTGCAAAAGTCAATTAGCTGTCGAAACAAAGTACTACACGCATGCTCCTAGGGGGATAGATTGATAGGAAAAGACCATCGCTCGTCCCCGACCGCCACTCATAAGGAATACAATCAATAAATAAATCATGCTCCGACTTTATCACATAATGGTTCACCATACGTGCATGCTACGGGAATCACAAACTTTAACACAAGTATTTCTACCAATCCATAATTACTCACTAGCATGACTCTAATATCACCATCTTTATGTCTCAAAACAATCATAAGGAATCAAACTTCTCATAGTATTCAATGCACTTTATATGAAAGTTTTTATTATATCCCTCTTGGATGCCCATCATATTAGGACTAAATTCATAACCAAAGAAAATTACCATGCTGTTTGGAGACTCTCAAAATAATATAAGTGAAGCAAGAGAGTTCAACAATTTCTATAAAATAAAGCCACCGTCGTGCTCTAAAAAGATATAAGTGAAGCACTAGAGCAAAATTGCCTAGCTCAAAAGATATAAGTGAAGCGCATAGAGTATTCTAATAAATCACGATTCATGCGTGTCCCTCTCAAAATGTGTGTACAGAAAGGATGATTGTGTCAAACTAAAAAGCAAAGACTCATATCATACAAGACGCTCCAAGCAAAACACATATCATGTGGTGAATAAAAATATAGCCTCAAGTAAATTTACCGATAGACGAAGACGAAAGAGGGAATGCCTTCCGGGGCATCCCCAAGCTTAGGCTCTTGGTTGTCCTTGAATATTACCTTGGGGTGCCTTGGGCATTCCCAAGCTTAGGCTCTTGCCACTCCTTATTCCATAGTCCATCAAATCTTTACCCAAAACTTGAAAACTTCACAACACAAAACTCAACAGAAAACTCATGAGATCCGTTAGTATAAGAAAATAAATCACCACTTTTTGGTACTGTTGTGAACTCATTATTTATTTATATTGGTGTAATATCTACTGTATTACAACTTCTCCATGGTTCATACCCCCCGATACTACCCATAGATTCATCAAAATAAGCAAACAACACATAGAAAACAGAATCTGTCAAAAACAGAACAGTCTGCGAAGATCTGAATTGTTCTAATACTTATGTGACTCCAAAAATGCTGAAAATCATGAAAACATAGGCAATTTGTATATAAATCTTGTGTAAAAAACTCAGGGGTTTTACACTCTCCAGTGAATTCTAACAATTCTGTTACTGGATGCAAAAGTTTCTGTTTTTCAGCAAGATCAAATCAACTATCACCATAAGCCATCCCAAAGGTCTTACTTGGCACAAACACTAATTGAAACACCAAAACACAATTACTACAGAGGTAATGATGTGTATTTTATTAAATAACAGAAGCAAAACAAAAAACACAAATATAAAATTGGCTTGCCTCCCAATAAGCGCTATTGTTTAACGCCCCTAGCTAGGCATATTGCAATAGATCTAGGTATTGTCATCTTTGGTATGCAATCCATAAGTAGCTCTCATAATAGATTCATATGGCAACTTAATTTTCTTTCTTGGAAAGTGTTCCATGCCCTTCCTTAATGGAAATTGAAATCTAATGTTTCCTTCTTTCATATCAATAATTGCACCAATCGTTCTAAGGAAAGGTCTACCAAGAATAATAGGACATGTAGGATTGCAATCTATATCAAGAACAATGAAATCTAAGGGTACATAATTCCTATTTGAAACAATAAGAACATCATTAATCCTTCCTGTAGGTTTCTTTATTGTGGAATCTGCAAGATGCAAATTTAAAGAACAATCATCAAATTCACGGAAACCTAGCACATCACATAAAGTTTTTGGAATCGTGGAAACGCTAGCACCCAAATCACACAAAGCATGGAAATCATAATCTTTAATTTTAATCTTAATGGTAGGTTCCCATTCATCATAAAATTTCTAGGGATAGAAACTTCCAACTCAAGTTTTTCTTCTGAAGATTTCATCATAGCATCAACAATATGTTTAGTGAAAGCTTTATTTTGATTATAAGCATGAGGAGAATTCAACATGGATTGCAACAAGGAAATACAATCTATCAAAGAACAATTATCATAATTAAAGTCCTTGAAATCCAAAATAGTGGGTTCAATGCTACTTAAATTTTTGACCTCTCCAATCCCACTTTTATCAATTTTTGCATCAAGATCTATAAACTCCGAATCATTGGGACACCTTCTAACTAAAGTTGACTCATCTTCAGTACCATCTTTATCAAGATTTATATTAGAAAAAAAAGATTCAATAGGAGTCACACCAATCACTTTAAGATCTTCATCATTATTTTCATGAAAACTAGAAGAACACGCTTTCATAAACCAATCTCGCTTAGCACGCATCTTAGCGGTCCTTTCTTTACACTCATCAATAGAAACTCTCATAGCTTTTAGAGACTCATTAATATCATGCTTGGGTGGAATAGATCTAATTTTCAAAGAATCAATCTCAAGAGAAATTCTATCCATGTTCCTAGCCAAATCATCAATCTTAAGCAATTTTTCTTCAACCAAAGCATTGAAATTCTTTTGGGAACTAATAAATTCTTTCATATTGTTCTCCAGATCAGAGGGCATCTTATTATAATTTCCATAAGAATTGTTGTAGGAATTACCATAATTACTAGAGGAATTACTAGGAAACGGCCTAGGGTTGAAATTACCTCTATATGCGTTATTACCAAAATTGTTCCTACCAACAAAATTCACATCCATAGATTCATTATTATTTCCAATCAAAGTGGACAAAGGCATATCATTAGGATCAAGAGGAGCACTCTTACTAGCAAATAATTTCATTAATTCATCCATCTTTCCACTCAAAGTATTTATTTCTTCAATTGCATGCACTTTTTTACTAGTGGAAGATCTTTCGGTATGCCATTGAGAGTAACTTGCCATAATATTATCTAGGAGTTTAGTAGCTTCTCCTAACGTGATTTCCATAAAAGTACCACCCGCGGCGGAATCCAACAGATTTCTAGATGCAAAATTCAATCCCGCATAATTTTTTTGTATAATCATCCATAAACTCAAACCATGCGTAGGACAATTTCTTATCATCAATTTCATCCTCTCCCAAGATTGTGCAACATGCTCATGATCAAGTTGCTTAAAATTCATTATATCGTTCCTAAGGGAGATGATCTTAGCGGGTGGAAAGTACTTGGAAATAAAAGCATCTTTACACTTATTCCATGAATCAATACTATTTTTAGGCAAAGATGAAAACCAAGTTTTAGCACGATCTCGTAGTGAGAACGGAAATAGCTTCCATTTAACAATATCATTATCCACATCTTTCTTGTTTTGCATATCACACAATTCAACGAAAGTATTTAGATGAGATGCGGCATCTTCACTAGGAAGGCCAGAAAATTGCTCTTTCATAACAAGATTCAACAAAGCGGCATTAATTTCAAAAGATTCCGCACTAGTGGCGGGAGCAATCAGAGTACTAATAAAATAATTATTATTAGTGTTGGAAAAGTCACACAACTTAGTGTTCTCTTGGGTCATCGTGACAAACCAAGCAATCTAGCACACGAGCAAAAAAAAAGCAAACGAAAAGATGAACGGAAGAAGGGCGAATAAAAAGGCAAATCTTTTTGTATTTTTCTAAAAATCATTTTAGAAGTGGGGGAGAGGAAAACGAGAGGCAAATGGCGAATAATATAATGCAAGAGATGAGAGTTTATGATGGGTACTTGGTAGGCTTGATGTAGACCTCCCCGGCAACGGCGCCAGAAATTCTTCCTGCTACTTCTTGAGCTTGCGTTGGTTTTTCCCTTGAAGAGGAAAGGGTGATGCAACAAAGTAGAGATAAGTATTTCCCTTAGTTAGAGAACCAAGGTATCAATCCAGTAGGAGGTACAAGCAAGTCCCCAATCTATGCACCTGCACAAACAATCAAACACTTGCACCCAACATGATAAAGGGGTTGTCAATCCCTTCACGGTCAATTGCAAAGGTGAGATATGATAGAGATAGGTATATAAGATTGCCAAAACGTATAACAAAATAAAAGTAAATAAATTGCAGCAAGGTATTTTGGGTATTTTTGATATATTGATCTGAAAATATATGATGGAAAATAGACCCGGGGGCCTTAGGTTTCACTAGAGGCTTCTCTCTTGAAGGCAAATAATATGATGGGTGAACAAATTACTGTCGAGCAATTGATAGAAAAGCACAAAGTTATGACGATATCCAAGGCAATGATTAAGCATATAGGCATCACGCCCGTGTCAAGTAGACCGAAACGATACTGCATCTACTACTATTACTCCACACATCGACCGCTATCCAGGATGCATCTAGAGTATTAAGTTCATAAAGAACAGAGTAATGCCTTAAGTAAGATGACATGATGTAGAGGGA
Source organism: Thinopyrum elongatum (assembly GCA_011799875.1). NCBI lineage: Eukaryota > Viridiplantae > Streptophyta > Magnoliopsida > Poales > Poaceae > Thinopyrum > Thinopyrum elongatum. The sequence goes on from CM022298.1 coordinate 703,408,991, forward strand.
TAAACTCAAGCAATATTAGGAAAACCCCATCTTTTATCCTTGATGGCAACAATACAATATGTGCCTTGCTACCCCTGCTATGTCACTGGGTGAGGACACCGCAAGATTGAACCCAAAACTAAGCACCTCTCCCATTGCAAGAAATACTAGTCTAGTTGGCCAAACCAAACCGATAATTTGAAGAGAAATACAAAGATATCAAATCATGCGTATAAGAATTCAGAGAAGATTCAAATAATATTCATAGATAATCTGATCATAAATCCACAATTCATCGGATCTCGACAAACACACCGCAAAAGAATATTACATCGGATAGATCTCCAAGAACATCGAGGAGAACATGGTATTGAGAATCAAAGAGAGAGAAGAAGCCATCTAGCTACTAGCTATGGACCCGTAGGTCTGAGGTAAACTACTCACGCTTCATCAGAGAGGCAATAGGGTTGATGTAGATGCCCTCCGTGATCGAATCCCTCTCCGGCAGATCGCCGAAAAAGGCCCCAAGATGGGATCTCACGGGAACAGAAGGTTGCGGTGGTGGAAAGGTATTATCGTGGCTCTCTTCTAGGGTTTTGGAATATATGTGAACATATAGGACGAAGAATTAGGTCGGTGGACTCCCGAGGGGGCCACAAGCCAGGGGGCGCCCCCCTACGGCTTGTCGTCGCCTCGTGGGTCTTCTGACTTCGACTCCAAGTCCCGTAGGTGTCTTCTGGTCCAAGAAAAATCATCGTAAAGTTTTATTCCATTTGGACTCCGTTTGATATTCCTTTTCTGTGAAACTAAAAAACAAGGTAAAAACAGAAACTAGCACCGGGCTCTAGGTTAATAAGTTAGTCCCAAAAATAATATAAAATAGCATATTAATGCATATAAAACATCCAAAACAGATAATATAATAGCATGGAACAATCAAAAATTATAGATACATTGGAGACGTATCACGGGTCACCTGGTGGAGTAGCAAGTTGCAAACAGGCAGGTTTAACCCATTCATGGCATGAAAGCCGGTCAAGTGGGTTATAAAAGCTATGCTCATAGAGCAGGAAGCCCCCAAGCGACCTATGGCATGAAAGCCGATCAAGAGGGTTATGAAGTTATGCTCATAGAGTAGGAAGCCCCCAAATGACCTATAACATGGCATAAAAGCCGATCAAGGGGGTTATGAAGCTATGCTCATAGAGCAGGATGCCCCCAAATGACCTGATGACTAATCAATAATGACTCTTTCTCAGAAAATTTGAGATGAAATGACAGAGGCGCCGAAATTTGGGGATGCCGGCTTTATTATGCTGATCATAAAAAGGTATGTACATCAATGAAGGTATATACAATGATGAGAGCCAATGACTCAAGTGTAATAAGGCCAAAGATGAGCAATATTCAATGGCCTGTTGGTCTCCTTCTCAGATGTGCGGGAATCTTTGTTCTCTCGTATGTCGATGAGGTAGTAAGACCCGTTGTTGAGATTTTTTTCTGACCACAAAAGGTCCTTCCCATGGTGGTGAAAGCTTATGCATCCCTGTCTGATCTTGAATCAAATGGAGCACTAAGTCGCCCTCTTGAAAAGTCCAACTTCGGACCCTACGGCTGTGATAGCGACCTAGGTCTTGCTGATAGATTGCTGAACGAGCCACCGCTAGATCACGCTCTTCATCCAAAGCATCAAGTGCATTCTGACGTGCCGTCTCATTATCAGCTTCAACATAAGCCGTCACCCTGGGTGAGTCATGACGGATATCACTTGGGAGAACCGCCTCTGCGCCATAGACCATGAAGAAAGGCGTATAGCTTGTTGATCTATTGGGGGTGGTTCTGATACTCCAAAGGACTAAAGGGAGCTCTTCAACCCAACAACCCAGCATTCGCTCCAAAGGAACCATAAGCCAGGGCTTAATGCCTCTCAAAATTTCTTTGTTAGCCCGTTCTGCTTGACCATTAGACTGTGGATGAGCCACTGAGGAAACATCAAGACGGATATGCTCTCTTTGACAGAACTCTTTCATAGCACACTTAGACAGATTAGTGCCATTATCAGTGATGATACTATGGGGATAACCAAAACGGAAGATCAGCTTTTTAACAAACTGAACTGCAGTCGCCGTGTCACAATTGCTAACCGGCTCTACCTCAACCCACTTGGTAAACTTGTCAACCGCCACCAGAAGGTGGGTCTTCTTATCCTTAGATCTCTTCAATGGTCCAACCATATCAAGCCCCCAGACCGCAAACGGCCAAGTTATTGGGATCATACGCAATTCCTGAGCCAGCACATGAGCTTGTCTAGAAAATTTCTGACACCCATCACACTTGCTAACAATATCCTCTGCATCAGCATGAGCCGTTAACTAGTAAAACCCATGACGAAAAGCTTTTGCCACCAAAGACTTTGAGCCGGCGTGATGACCACAATCGCCTTCATGAATCTCTCGTAAAATTTCACGGCCCTCCTCAGGAGAAACATAGCGTTGGAACACGCCTGTCACACTGCATCAGTGTAACTCTCCGTTGATAATAGTCATAGACTTAGACCTCCTGGTAATCTGTCGTGCTAAAGTTTCATCTTCGGGTAACTCACCCCGAGTCATATAAGCCAAATAAGGCAATGTCCAGTCATGAATAGCATGAAGATCCGCCACCAACTGCGCCTCCGGGTCAGGGACAGCAAGGTCTTCTTCCGACGGTAACTTGACCGAAGGATTATGTAACACATCGAGGAATATACTAGGGGGCACCGGCTTACGTTGAGACCCAAGCCGGGACAGTGCATCAGCCGCCTCATTCTTCCGTCGATCAAGGTGATCCACCTGATAACCCTTAAAGTGACCAGCAATATTATCAACCACCCGGCGATAAGCTGCCATGAGCGGGTCTTTAGAGTCCCACTTGCCAGAGACTTGTTGCGCCACAAGGTCTGAGTCGCCCAGGCACCTGACCCAGCTTAAATTCATTTCCTTAGCCATACGAAGGGCATGGAGCAAAGATTCATACTCAGCTGCATTGTTAGTACAACGAAACACTAATCTTAAAACATAACAGAATTTGTCACCTCGTGGGGAAGGCAAAATAACTCCAGCCTCCGAGCCCTCCAACTGCCTGGACCCATCAAAGTGAATTGTCCAATATGTGTTGTCGGGCTTCTCCTCAGGTGTCTACAACTCCGTTCAATCATTAATGAAATCCACCAAAGCTTGAGACTTGATGGCTGTTCTTGGCACATACTTCAAATTATGAGGGCCAAGCTCAATTGCCCACTTAGCAACCCGGCCCGCGGCTTCCCTGTTTTGAATAATATCTCCTAAAGGAGCAGAGCTGACCACAGTAATTGGATGTCCAAGAAAGTAATGCTTCAGCTTGCGACTCACCACGAACACCCCAAACACCAGTTTCTGCCAATGTGGATATCGCTGCTTGGACTCAGTCAACACCTCACTGACATAATAAGCCGGTCGCTGAACTGGGTACTCCTTACCTGCCTCCTTACGCTCCACGACAACTGCCACGCTGACTGCCTTGTTATTAGCAGCCACGTACATGAGCAAAGGCTCTTTTTCAATGGGAGCAGCAAGGATGGGCGGCTCAGCTAATTGTTTCTTGAGCGCTTCAAACGCCTCATTGGCAACATCACTCCAAACAAAGTGATATGTCTTCTTCATCATCTGATATAAAGGAATTGCTTTCTCTCCCAGGCGACTTATGAACCGGCTTAAAGCCACGATGCGACCCGCCAAACGTTGGACGTCATTGACACACGCCGGCTTAGAAAGCAAAGTGGTAGCCTTTATCTTCTCCGGGTTAGCCTCAATACCCCGCTCAAAAACTAGGAACCCCAACAGTTTACCTGCAGGCACACCAAAGACACATTTGGCCGGGTTAAGCATCATTTTGTAGACCCGAAGATTGTCAAAAGTTTCTTTCAGATCATCCAGGAGAGTCTCCTTCTTCCTAGACTTAATCACAATATCATCCACATAAGCATGAACGTTGCGCCCAATCTGACTGCGAAAATAATTCTGAACACAGCGCTGGTAAGTTGCTTGAGCACTCTTGAGCCCAAAGGGCATAGAAACATAGCAGAAAGCTCTAAAAGGCGTGATGAAAGTTGTCTTCTCTTGGTCTTTGACTGCCATCTTGATCTGTTGATAACCAGAATAAGCATCCTGGAAGCATAAGCTCTCACAACCCGTCGTTGCATCAATGATCTGGTCAATACGGGGTCAGAGCGAACGAATCAGCTGGACAAGCCTTGTTGAGATCTATATAGTCAACACACATACGCCATGTGTCGTTCTTCTTGAGTACAAGCACAGGGTTAGCCAACCACTCAGGGTGAAAAACTTCCACGATAAACCCAGCCGCTAAGAGCCGGGCCACCTCTTCTCCAATAGCCTTACGTCGCTCTTCATTGAAACGACGGAGGAACTGTTTGACCGGCTTAAACTTAGGATTCGCATTAAGAGTGTACTCGGCGAATTCTCTCGGTACACCCGGCATGTCAGAAGGTTTCCATGCAAAGATGTCCCGATTCTCATGAATGAACTCGATGAGCGCACTTTCCTAATTAGGATCCATATTAGCCCCCACAGTGAACTGCTTAGATGAGTCACCAGGGACAAAATCAACCTGTTTGGTATAGTCAGCCGACTTAAATTTCAACAAAGGGTCTTGCTCAGTGGTAGGCTTCTTCAGAGGGGTCATATCAGCCGGGTCAACATTATCTTTGTAGAACTTCAGCTCTTTAGTGGCACAAGCTGACTCTGCATAAGCTGCATCTCCTTTCTCGCACTCCAAGGCGGTTTTCCGATCACCATGGATCGTAATTGTCCCCTTTCGCCCTGGCATTTTGAGCTGTAGATAAACATAACAAGGGCGAGCCATGAACTTAACATAAGTCGGCCGTCCGAACAAGGCATGATACGGACTCTTGATTTTGACCACCTCAAACCACAGCGTCTCTGCTCTGTAATCATAGTCATCACCAAAGGCTACTTCTAGGGCAATTTTTCCGATAGGATATGCCGACTTACCAGGCACCACACCATGGAAGGCTGTGGAAGATGGCTTAAGATCCTTGTCAGTTAAATTCATCCGACGAAAAGTGTCATAGTACATGATGTTGATGCTACTGCCACCGTCCATACGCACCTTAGTAAACTTATAACCACCAACTTGAGGGGCCACCACAAGGGCTAATTAACCCGGGTTATCAATCCGCCGTAGGTGATCCGCCCTGCTCCACGATATCGTGTGCTCAGACCATGTCAAATACTGCAGAACAGCCAGGTCTACCACATGAACCGCCCGCTTACGAACCTTCTGATCTCGTTTGCAAAGACTTGTGGTGAAAACATGGTACTGGCCACCATTGAGCAGCTTTGGATTACTCTGATACCCTAACTGATTACCTTGCTGATGGTTACCATGACCAGACGGTTGGTTATAACCACCCTGGTTACCTTGATCTTGATAGCTGGAATTTGAACCGCCGCCACCAAAGCCAGACCCCTGTGAACCGGATCCTGACCCACCGGGCGGCCCATTATTATTGCCATGATTTTGACTGAGGCTGTAATTCCTGAACTCTCGCATAACTCAACAATCCTTCCAAGCATGAGTGGATGGCTTATTGGGAAGTGATACGTCTCCAACGTATCTATAATTTTTTATTGTTCCATGCTATTATATTATCTGTTTTGGATGTTTTATATGCATTAATATGCTATTTTATATTATTTTTGGGACTAACCTATTAACCTAGAGCCCAGTGCCAGTTCCTGTTTTCCCCCTATTTTTGAGTTTCGCAGAAAAGGAATACCAAACGGAATAAAACTTTCGCGATGATCTATCTTGGACCAAAAGTAAACCAGAGGACTTGGAGTGCAAGTCAGAGAAGCCACGAGGTGGCCACAAGGACGGAGGGCGCGCCCCCACCCTTGTGGGCCCCTCGTGTGTCTTCTGACCTAATTCTTTCGCCTATATATACTCTTATATGCCCAAACCACCAGAAGCATCCATGAAAAGACTTTTCCATCGCCGCAACCTTCCGTACCCGTGAGATCCCATCTAGGGGCCTTTTACAGCATCCTGCCGGAGGGGGATTCGATCACGGAGGGCTTCTACATCAACATCATTGCCCTTCCGATGAAGCGTGAGTAGTTTACCTCAGAACTACGGGTCTGTAGCTAGTAGCTAGATGGCTTCTTCTCTCTCTTTGATTCTCAATACCACGTTCTCCTCGATGTTCTTGGAGATCTATTCGATGTAATACTTTTTTGCGGTGTGTTTGCCGAGATCCGATGAATTGTGGATTTATGATCAGCTTATCTATGAATATTATTTGAATCTTCTTTGAATTCTTTTATGCATGATTTGATATCTTTGCAAGTCTCTTCGAACTATCGATTTGGTTTGGCCAACTAGATTGGTTTTTCTTGCAATGGGAGAAGTGCTTAGCTTTGGGTTCAATCTTGCGGTGTCCTTTCCCAGTGACAGTAGGGGCAGCAAGGCACGTATTGTATTGTTGCCATCGAGGATAAAAAGATGGGGTTTTCATCATATTGCTTGAGTTAATTCCTCTACATCATGTCATCTTTCTTAATGCGTTACTCTGTTCTTCATGAACTTGATACTCTAGATGCAGGCAGGAGTCGGTCGATGTGTGGAGTAATAGTAGTAGATGCAGAATCGTTTCGGTCTACTTGACACGGACGTGATGCCTATATTCATGATCATTGCCTTAGATATCGTCATAACTTTGCGCTTTTCAATCCATTGCTCGGCAGTAATTTGTCCACCCACCGTATTATTTTCTATCTTGAGAGAAGCCTCTAGTGAAACCTATGGCCCCCGGGTCTATTTTCCATCATACAATCTCCTACTTTCCAATCTACGAGTTTCCGATCTACTATTTTGCAATCTTTTACTTTCCAATCTATAAAACAAAAATACCAAAAATATTTACTTTACCGTTTATCTATCTTTATTAGATCTCACTTTTGCAAATAACCGTGAAGGGATTGACAACCCCTTATCGCGTTGGGTGCAAGTTTGGTGTTTGTTTGTCCAGGTATTCGGTGACTTGCGTGTTGTCTCCTACTGGATTGATACCTTGGTTCTCAAAACTGAGGGAAATACTTACTCTACTTTGCTGCATCACCCTTTCCTCTTCAAGGGAAAAACCAACGCAAGCTCAAGAGGTAGCAGGAAGAATTTCTGGCGCCGTTGCCGGGGTGATCTACACCAAGTCAAGACATACCAAGTACCCATCATAAACTCTCATCTCTCGCATTACATTATTTGCCATTCGCCTCTCGTTTTCCTCTCCCCCACTTCAAAAATGATTTTCGAAAATATTTGCCTTTTTATTCGCCCTCTTTTTCATTTGCCTTCTTACCGTTTGATCTTTTGTTTGCTTGTGTTACCATGTGCCTTCTTTTTGCTTGCATTTTCGCTTGCTAAAAGTTTATGGGTCCTCATCCACTTGCTAATCTTTTTAAGAGATCCAATTATGAAGAACCAATTGCTAGTGAGTTTTGTGCACTAGATTATCTTTATGAAGTTTTGTTTGAAATTCATGAATCTGAAAATTGTGATGAAGAAATCTATGAAGTGATTCACGACAGCTCCTTGAATAAAAAGCATGATTCCAATGGTTTTATTATAAATTCTATTGATGTCAATTGTGCTAATAATATGCAAAACCCTAAGCTTGGGGATGCTAGTTTTGCTATGTCCACTACTTATTGCAATGATCATGATTGGGGTGATTTTTCTTATGATCTTGAAAATTTATTTAAGCCCCATGATGAATATGAGATTGATAATAATGTTTGCAATAATATTGAAAGTGGGTTTGGAAGAGTGTCAACTTTAGATCCCACATATTTGGAGGATGTTCAATCTTATGAATTTTTTGATAAAAGTGGGTTTGGAGAGGTCATGACTTTAGTTAATGTTAATCCCACTATTTTGGAAGAGTGTCAACTTCGCATGCATGTGGATCATGTTGAGAATATGTTATGTGATAGCTATATTGTTGAATTTTCTTATGATCCTACATGTAATTATTATGAGAGTGGAAAATATGGTCGTAGAAATTTTCATGTTATTAAATTGCCTCTCTTCATGTTGAGATTGCTATCGTCTCTTTCTTCTTCCTTGCATATGCTAGTTTTTGCTCGCCTTGGTAATTTTTTTGTTTATAAAATGCCTATGCATAGGAAGTATGTTAGACTTATATGTGTTTGTCACGTGTTTTATGATGCTCTCTTTGTGCTTCAATTCTTCTCTTTTATGTGAGCATCATTGAAATTATCAATGCCTAGCTAAAAGGCTTTAAAGAAGAGCGCTTGTTGGGAGACAACCCAATATTTTTCCTTGCAGTTTTGCAATAAATAATTCATCTAGCCTCTGGTTAGATGTGGTTTTATGTTTTAATTAGTGTTTGTGCTAAGTAAGACCTTTGGGATAGCTTACGGTGATAGTTGATTTGATCTTGCTGAAAAACAGAAACTTTTGCGCCCAGGAAAATAATTTCTATAATTCACAGAAGAGTGCTTTTGATTTAATTATTTTGCAGAATATTAATAAACAAATTTATTAGGTCGTCCTAATTTTTCAAAAAAACTTGAGTTACAGAAGTATTCGAGATTTCCAGATTGCTACAGACTGTTCTGTTTTTGACAGATTCTGTTCTCTATGTGTTGTTTGCTTATTTTGATGAATCTATGGGTAATATCGGGGGATATGAACCATGGAAAAGTTGGAATACAGTAGATATTACACCAATATAAATAAAGAATGAGTTCACAACAGTACCAAAAGTGGTGATTTATTTTCTTATACTAATGGAGCTTATGAGATTTTCTGTTGAGTTTTGTGTTGTGAAGTTTTAAAGTTTTGGGTAAGGATTTGATGGACTATGGAATAAGGAGTGGCAAGAGCCTAAGCTCGGGGATGCCCAAGGCACCCCAAGGTAATATTCAAGGACAACCAATAGCCTAAGCTTGGGGATGCCCCGGAAGGCATCCCCTCTTTCGTCTTCATCTATCGGTAACTTTACTTGAGGCTATATTTTTATTCACCACATGATATGTGTTTTGCTTGGAGCATCTTGTATGATTTGAGTCTTTGATTTTTAGTTTGCCATAATCATCCTTGCTCTACACACCTTTTGAGAGAGACACACATGAATTGTGATTTATTAGAATACTCTTTGTGCTTCACTTCTATCTTTTGAGCTAGGCAATTTTGCTCTAGTGCTTCACTAACATCTTTTTAGAGCACGGCGGTGGCTTTATTTTATAGAAATTGATGAACTCTCATGCTTCACTTATATTATTTTGAGAGTCTTTAAAACAGCATGGTAATTTGCTTTGGTTATAAATTTAGTCCTAATATGATAGGCATCCAAGAGGGATATAATAAAAACTTTCATATAAAGTGCATTGAATACTATGAGAAGTTTGATTCCTTATGATTGTTTTGAGATATGAAGATGGTGATATTAGAGTCATGCTAGTGAGTAGTTGTGAATTTGAGAAATACTTGTGTTAAGGTTTGTGAGTCCCGTAGCATGCACGTATGGTGAACCATTATGTAACAAAGTTGGAGCATGAGATATTTTTTGATTGTCATCCTTTGTGTGGAAGCCGGGATCGCGCAATGGTTAACTCCTACCAACCCTTCCCCTAGGAGCATGCGTCTAGTACTTTGTTTCGATGACTAATAGATTTTTGCAATAAGTATGTGAGTTCTTTATGATTATACGCACTCTCACCCTTCCACCTTTTCTAGCCTCTCTAGTGCCACGCAATTGTCGCCGGTACCATAAACCCACCATATACCTTCCTCAAAACAGCCACCATACCTACCTATTATTGCATTTCCATAGCCATTCCGAGATATATTGCCATGCAACTTTCCACCGTTCCATTTGTTATGACACGCATCATCATTGTCATATTGCTTTGCATGATCATGTAGTTGACATCGTATTTGTGGTAAAGCCACCGTTCATAATTCTTTCATACATGTCACTCTTGATTCATTGCACATCCCGGTACACCGCCGGAGGCATTCATATAGAGTCATATTTTGTTCTAGTATCGAGTTGTAATTTTGAGTTGTAAGTAAATAGAAGTATGATGATTTTCATTATTAGAGCATTGTCCGATGTGAGGAAAAAAAAGAAAGAAAGAAAAAAAGGAAGAAGAAAGAAAAAAAGAAAAAGAAAAAAGAAAAAAAAGGAAGAAGAAAGAAAAAAAGAAAAAGAAAAATGAGAGAAAAAGAGAGAAGGGGAAATGTTACTATCCTTTTTCCATACTTGTGTTTCAAAGTAGCACCATGATCTTCATGATAGAGAGTCTCCTATGTTGTCACTTTCATATACTAGTGGGAATTTTTCATTATAGAACTTGGCTTGTATATTCCAATGGTGGGCTTCCTCAAATTGCCCTAGGTCTTCATGAGCAAGCAAGTTGGATGCACACCCACTTAGTTTTCTTTTTTGAGCTTTCATAAACTTATAGCTCTAGTGCATTCGTTGCATGGCAATCCCTACTCACTCACATTGATATCTATTGATGGGCATCTCCATAGCCCGTTGACACGCCTAGTTGATGTGAGACTATCTCCCTCTTTTTGTCTTCTCCACAACCACCTTCTATTCCACCTATAGTGCTATGTCCATGGCTCACGAATTGCGTGAAAGTTGAAAAAGTTTGAGAATACTAATGTATGAAACAATTGCTTGGCTAAAACCGGGGTTGTGCATGATTTGAGTATTTTGTGTGATGAAGATGGAGCATAGCCAGACTATATGATTTTGTAGGGATAAGCTTTCTTTGGCCATGTTATTTTGAGAAGACATAATTATCTTGTTAGTATGCTTGAAGTATTATTGTTTTTATGTCAATATTAAACTTTTGTTTTGAATCATACGGATCTGAACATTCATGCCACAATAAAGAAATTACATGGATAAATATGTTAGGTAGCATTCCACATCAAAAACTCTGTTTTTATCATTTACCTACTCGAGGACGAGCAGGAATTAAGCTTGGGGATGCTTGATACGTCTCCAACGTATCTATAATTTTTTATTGTTCCATGCACTAGTAGAAAAAGGGCCTAATGTGAAGCTCATTAGTCCCGATTTGTAATTGAACCGGCACTAATGTGACCATTAGTGCCGGTTCCAACGGCTAGGCGGGCGGCGCTCATTAGTACCAGTTCGTGGCGAACCTTTAGTACCAGTTCGTGCCACGAACCGGTACTAAAGAGGTGGTGGCAAGCTGTTGTCAGGCTGGGCCCCACCAGCACCTTTAGTACCAGTTCATGCCACGAACCGGGACTAGAGATGCACCTTTTGTCCCGGTTCGTCTAACCAACCGGGACTAAAGATATCACTATATATAGTGCTTCGTCCAGCCCAAGCCGAAGCGCTCTATTTTTTCCCTCCTCTTTGTTTTTCTTCCCCTCTTGCTCGAGCTCACCTCCATTTTTGCCAAAATTTGTGAAGATTTGAAGGCACCCCATCCATCCAAGTGATCACAAAGATTAGCAACTTTGTCCTTTTATCTCTCATTGCTAGATTAGCTCTTGCATGCTCTATAAGTATAGTGATTTGTGGGTTTTTTAGTTTGGGAGGAGTTATATGTGGTAGTTTATTTGATTTATATGCAATTTGAGGTCAAATAACTCTTAGTTTGCATATGTAGGTGTGGTTTACTTAGTGCCTTCCCGTCTCCCTCCTAACCACCGTCGATCGTCCGCACCGTCCCGTCACCGACACCACCTTGTGGTGAGCCTCTTGTTCTTATCTTTTTTATATAAAAAAATCATGTTTGTGTGATTTATATATATACTTACTTGTATAATTATCTTACCCGGCCCGTACGTTGTTTGTTATACATAGTGCCATGGTTTTGATATCCGTCCCCATCGGCCCTCGTCCAGGTTATGATTCGGATGTGGTATTTTCTCTTTTAAAACTATTTGTTGCATTTCATGTTTATGACAAATTATGCCCATCAAGTTGACATAGATATTTTTATCTAGGAGGTATGTGAACCGGAAATTCCAACCGACCCTATTGTCAAGAGGTTAAATTTAGTTGAAAAAGAAAATGAGTATTTAAAAGAAAAATTGAAAAGAATTGAGGGGGAGAAGATGGAATTGGAGTTGCATGTTGCCGATGTCGTCGATGATCACAAGATCAAGATGGAGAAAATGCGCTTGAAGATTAGAAAGATTAGAAAATATGCCATCGATAGTGAGGCTTGGTATCATTATGCTGTTGGATCAATTGTTACCTTAGTTGCGATCTTGATCGCATTTGTTGTTGCATTTAAATGCTTTAGCTAGAGAGTTATTTGTATGTTGTTTTATGAGAATAAGTGTTGTATGAACTTTATGTATGAACTTGTATTAATTTGGTTTTTTCGGTGCTGTGTAATGAAGATGAGCCGGCAATGGATGTACGATGACCGATGCTCTCCCCAGTTCGTTAATGGCGTGCGTACTTTTCTGCTTGCGGCTGAGGCAAACAAGCGGGCGGATGGTTTTATGCCTTGTCCATGTGCTGGCTGTAAGAATGATCGGAATTACTCTAAGTCAAGAACCATTCAGGTCCACCTGTTTGAGTCCGGTTTCATGCCCCACTATAATGTTTGGACCAAGCACGGAGAAAGAGGGGTTATGATGGAAGACAATGAAGAAGAAGAGGACGACGACGACAGCTATCCTGGGCATGGGTTCCCTGAATACGATGGTACAACAATGGGGGAAGAAGCTGAGACGGCAATGCGGGAAGAAGCTGAAGAAGAGGCATCAGATGAGCCCACTGATGATCTAGGTCGGGCCATTGCCAATGCAAAGAGAAACTGCGCAAGTGAAAAGGAGAAGAAGAAGTTGCAGCGCATGTTAGAGGATCACAAGAAATTGTTGTACCCGAATTGCGAAGCTGACAAGAAAAAGCTGGGCACCACACTGGAATTGCTGCAATGGAAGGCAGAGAATGGTGTATCTGACAAGGGATTTGGAAAGTTGCTGATAATGTTAAAGAAGATGCTTCCAAAGGACAACGAATTGCCCGAGAGTACGTACAAAGCAAAGAAGGCTGCTGCCCTCTAGGATTAGAGGTGCAGAAGATACATGCATGCCCTAATGACTGCATCCTCTACCGCGGTGAGTATGAGGATTTGAACGCATGCCCGGTATGCGGTGCATTGCGCTATAAGATCAGCCGCGATGACCCTGGTGATGTCGAGGGCGAGCGCCCCGGGAAGAAGATTCCTGCCAAGGTGATGTGGTATGCTCCTATAATACCACGGTTGAAACGTTTGTTCCAAAACAAAGAGCATGCCAAGTTGATGCAATGGCACAGAGAAGACCGTAAGAAAGACGGGAAGTTGAGAGTACCCGCTGACGGGTCGCAGTGGAGAAAAATCGAGAGAAAGTACTGGGAGGACTTTGCAGGTGACGCAAGGAACGTATGGTTAGGTCTAAGCGCAGATGGCATTAATCCTTTTGGGGTGCAGAGCAGCAATCATAGCACCTGGCCTGTGACTCTATGTATGTATAACCTTCCTCCTTGGTTGTGCATGAAGCGGAAGTTCATTATGATGCCAGTGCTCATCCAAGGCCCTAAGCAACCCGGCAACGACATTGATGTGTACCTAAGGCCATTAGTTGAAGAACTCTTACAGCTGTGGAATGGAAAAGGTGTACGTGCATGGGATGAGCACAAACAGGAGGAATTTGACCTACATGCGTTGCTGTTTGTGACCATCAATGATTGGCCTGCTCTCAGTAACCTTTCAAGACAGACAAACAAGGGAAACCGCGCATGCACGCACTATTTAGATGACACCGAAAGTATATATTTGGACAAATGCGGGAAGAATGTGTACCTGGGGCATCGTCGATTTCTTCTGAGCAGGCATCCCGTAAGAAAGAAAGGCAAGCATTTCAAAGGTGAGGCAGATCATTGGACGAAGCCTCGCCACCGTACTGGTGATGATGTACATGATATGGTCAAGGATTTGAAGGTAATCTTTGGAAAGGGTCCTGGCGGACAATCTGTTCCAAATGACGCTGACGGACGCGCACCCATGTGGAAGAAGAAATCTATATTTTGGGACCTACCCTATTGGAAAGACCTAGAGGTCCGCTCTGCAATCGACGTGATGCACGTGACGAAGAATCTTTGCGTGACCCTGCTTGGCTTATTGGGCGTGTATGGGAAGACAAAAGATACACCGGAGGCACGGGAGGACCAGCAACGTATGCATAGAAAAGACGGCATACATCAGGGTCATGCCAGCTACGCTCTTACCAAAGAAGAGAAGGAAATCTTCTTTGAATGCCTGCTCAGTATGAAGGTCCCGTCTGGCTTCGCGTCGAATATAAAGGGAATAATAAATATGGCAGAGAAAAAGTTCCAGAACCTAAAGTCTCATGACTGCCACGTGATTATGACACAACTGCTTCCAGTTGCATTGAGGGGGCTTCTACCGGAAAATGTTCGATTAGCCATTGTGAAGCTATGTGCATTCCTCGATGCAATCTCTCAGAAGGTAATCGATCTAGAAACCATACCAAGGTTAGAGAATGATTTGGTGCAATGTCTTGTCAGTTTTGAGTTGGTGTTCCCACCATCCTTCTTCAACATCATGACGCATGTCCTAGTTCACCTATGCGAAGAGATTAACGTTCTGGGTCATGTATTTCTACACAATATGTTCCCCTTTGAGAGGTTCATGGGAGTCTTAAAGAAATATGTTCATAACCGTGCTAGGCCAGAAGGAAGCATCTCCAAGGGCCATGAAAATGAGGAGGTCATTGAGTTTTGTATTGACTTTATTCCTGACCTTAAGCCGATTGGTGTTCCTGAATCGCGGCATAAGGGCAGACTGGGTGGAAATGGCACGCTAGGACCGGAACAAATAATATGTATGGATGGGCATTCTCTCACTCAAGCACACTACATAGTTCTACAAAATTCCGCCTTGGTGGCTCCCTATATGGAGGAACACAAGAATATTCTACGCTCCAAACACCCGGAGCAGTCTGACGACTGGATTACACGTGAACAAACGGGGACTGTCGCCGGTTGGTTGCAGACACGTGCCATGCATGACGACGCTGTTGATGATGACCTGTACTTGTTGTCCCAGTTACCATCTTCGAATATAATGACTTTCAAAGGGTACGAGATAAATGGGAATACATTTTACACGATCTCCCAAGATAAGAAGAGCACCAACCAAAATAGTGGTGTCCACTTTGATGCAGCAACCAAGAGTGGAAAGGACACATATTATGGTTACATAGAGGAGATATGGGAACTTGACTATGGACGTGGTTTGAAGGTCCCTTTGTTTCGGTGCAAATGGGTCAATATGACATGAGGCGGGGTAACGGAAGACCCGCAGTACGGAATGACAACAGTGGATCTCAACAATCTTGCGTACGTAGACGAACCATTCGTCCTAGCCAATGATGTGGCGCAGGTTTTCTATGTGAAGGACATGTCTGCCAAGCCGAGAAAAAGAAAAGATAAGGAAGCAAATACATCATACGATGAGCCAAAGCGCCACATAGTTCTTTCAGGGAAAAGAAACATCGTGGGAGTGGATGACAAGACAGACATGTCAGAAGATTATGAAAAGTTTCATGAAATTGCTCCCTTCACAGTGAATATTGACCCGAGCATCCAGTTAAATGATGAAGATTGTCCATGGTTACGGTGCAAAGGGACACACGCGAAGAAAAAGTTTCACACCCAAAGATCCCACTCTGGGATGTGACCGGCTTCACTGTCATCACTTTCTTCTCTAGTGAGTTCCGGACTTATATAACTGGAAAGCCTCACTTTGGACAAACCATAGGGAATCTTTGTAATAGTTAGGGTGCTTATGTGTTTTGGCATTTGAAACGTGTACTTTTGTGCTTTGGACAAACGTGTACCTTTCTGACTTCATTTGCTATTTTTTTAGCTCATTTACTGATTTTTTTTGATCTAAATGACGCTGAAATTGAAAAGCACTACAAAATGAACTCTGAAAAGGTTGAAAGTTGGCATGGTTTCATCATTTCACCCACATAGCATGTTCTAAAAAGTTGAGAGGGTTACGGAAAAAACTGGATCCACTTCGTGTACAAAATGGACAATCTCTTTCGAAGTATCAGGGTTTCAGACGAAAACTCATCTGTTACAAAGACATTTCATTTTTTTAACTTATTTCAACTCCAGACTTTTTGTGCATTCAGTATGCACCATTCAAAGCCACGTCATCAATTTTCAACCCTTTCTGACTTCATTTGCAATTTTTCATGCATTTACTGATTTTTTTTAGCTAAATGACCCTGAAATTGAAAAGCACTACAAATGAACTTTGAAAAGGTTGAAACTTGGCATGGTATCATCATTTCACCCACATAGCATGTTCTAAAAAGTTGAGAGGGTTACGGCAAAAACTGGATCCACTTCGTGTACAAAATGGACAATCTCTTTCGAAGTATCAGGGTTTCGGACGAAAACTCATCTGTTACAAAGGCATTTCATTTTTTCAAATAACCTAAGTATTACCAAATTGAATATAATGATAAAACACACTAATATTAAACATAAGAAAAAAGAATCACTGAAAAATCTATTTTTAAAGTAAAGTTATTCACAAACTAGTGATTCACACAAATTTCAAATAATTCAAATTTAAACTATTCAAATTTGAAAACTACTGGCACTAACAGAAAGTTTGTAATTTTTTGTACCAAAAGCAAAAATATTCACAAAGAAACTCTAAATACAGTAAAAAACAACTAAGAAAAAAATAAAAGAAAATAAAAAAAGCAGAAAAAAAGCCCGCCTACTGGGCCACATCGGCCTGCATACGACTAGAAACCCAACCTGTAGTTGGGCCAGGATGCAGGCCCGCAAGCCCAGTAGGCCCAACAGGGCATCGCAGCAGAGGTAGGCCCAGAAGGCCTGAATTAGAGAGGAGCTCGGGGCAGAAGCCGCGGCGGGGCTTATAAGCTGGTGCGGGCGCCCCTCGGCAAGCGAGGTGGGACTAAACTTGCCCGCACCACACCTGCAGCGCACCACCTTTAGTACCGGGTCGTGGCTCCAACCGGTACTAAAGGGGGGGGTCTTTAGTACCGGTTGGAGCCATGACCCGGTACTAAAGGGGTGCGCTTCCCGCCGCTTTGGCCTGGCTAAAACAGACCTTTAGTACCGGTTGGTGGCTCCAACCGGTACTAAAGGTCCATCCTATATATACAACACTTCAAAATTCAGCAGTATCATCTCCCTCTTCGTCACTGCTTTCGACATCGCCGCCGCCCCCAGTCGCCACCCCTGTCGCGCACCGTCGCCATCCCCGTCCCCGTCGCCGCCCCCGTCGCGTGCCGTCGCCATCGCCGTCCCCGTCGCCGCCCCCGTCCCAGTAGCCGTCCCCGTCGTCGTCGTCTCGCGCCGCGGCCCCGTCGCGGCCGCCCCATCGCCGCGCCCGTCACCGCCCCGGTCGCCCCGCGCTGTGAGCCCCCTGCGCCATGGCCGCGCCCTCGATCATCCGATCGAGCCCGCCCGCGCACACACACACACACACACACTGTACACACACACACACTACACACACACACATTTTTCTTAATTATTTTTTGTTTTTTGTTTTTTAGTTTTTTATACTTTTAGTTATATAAATGTTAGATTAATGCCAAAGTTTTAGCTACATGAATTAGATTAATGTCGAAGTTTTAGCTAGACGAATTAGATTAATGTCAAATTGTTAGATGATCGAATTAGATATATTAATGCCAAATGTTAGATGAATTAGATAGAAATGTTAGATTAATGTCAAATGTTAGATGAATTAGATAGAAATGTTAGATGAATTAGTTTTTTATACTTTTAGTTATAGATGAATTAGATATATTAATGTTAGATGATCGAATTAGTTTTTTATACTTTTGTCAAATATGTTAGATGAATTAGCTAGATATATTAATGTTAGATGAATTAGCTAGCTAGATATCATATGTCAAAGTTTGAATTTTGACATATGCAATATTTGATCATATGACAAAGTTTGACTTTTGACATAGATTTAGCAAGAATGCCCCCAAGAGAATCCGTTATGTTACATTTGCATATAGAATTTGTATATAAGAAATCACAATCACCAATCATTTAAAAAATGTTACATTTGCATATAGATCGAATTTGTTGTCGACATCAACGATATGCCCGGCCCGCATCCTCGCCATCGACCTGTTCGCGATGATGTCCTGCTTCAGAGGAGCCATGTCCGGGACTGGGCTCCGCCGGGCTGGCACTGGGAGGTGCTACCTTCAGGGGCGCGCCGCTTGGTGAGGAACCCGGGTCCCGTTGTCGACCCGGAGCTCCTTTGGTGGCGTTCGCGTGGGCCACTTTCGGTGCCGAGGGAGCCGGCCCCGCCGGAGGTGGTACATCACCGTGTCAGGGAGGAGGACGAGCACGTCCGTCGCTACATGGCTGCGTTGGACGTCAGGTTCTCCAATACCTGGCAGGTTCTTCGGGGATCTCACCCGAGCTATGATCCTATGATGGTTCCTTCTCTTTGGGTGTCCACCGCCCGCGCCTTGGGAACCGTGAGTGAACTAGATTATTCGATAGTATTTGATCTGTATTAGCTTGCTAGTGATGTATTCGATAATATTCGAGACGATGTATTCGAGATTATATATATTATTCGATAATATTCGAGACGATGTATTCGAGATTATATTTGATGATGCATATATTATGTACTATAATTCAGTTTTTCCTTATTGATTGCATGCATGCATTCTAATTTGAATACTAAATTGTTTTATATTTCTTCTGGATTAGTTAAATAAAAGCTATGGACAATACCGGCAGAGAAGGAGAGGAGGCCCTGTTCAACATCATACACTCATCCCCTAGCCCAGATGAGTTTGAAGAAGATGACGGCTCGCAATACGTGAACCCTACCGGTGAGGGTATGATATTTGATGAAGACGAACGAAAAGATGAAGTCCAAAACTATGATGACGAAGAAAATGTTGATCTTGAAATAACAAAGATCGGCGAGGTATATTTATATAAATCAGGCATCTGGTGATCATCACATGTTTTAATTGATTTGTATATATATATATTAACGAATCGATCTTTCTTCTTTCAGCCCCCTGGATCGAGCAAATCTTCTACAGGCAGCAGGACAGTGCGAGGCCCGGCCAAAAATTTGAAGGATGCCGTAAAGTACAACATCGATGCCATCAAACCTAATGGCGAACCAAGCGAGCCTAAGAAGAATGCGGGCAAATTCGTTCGTCAGTGCGGAGTTCTTGTGAAGGACCAAATCCCGATCTTCATTCAAGAATGGAAAAAGCCAGCAAAGGAACGTCCAGATCTTACTTTTGTTGACCAAAGAGCAAAAAATCTTCTTTGGGAATCTCTCTTGTCACATTTCACCCTACCAAATCATTTCACAGATGTAGATGTGCAGAAAGTCAAGGACACTGCTCTTAGGAAGATGGCGGTTGCATTCAACAACCACAAGAAAAGTATATGGGCCAAGTACATCGAAGGAGGAAAGAAGACTCCAGAATTCACGGGAACACTGGAGAAGCAAAGAGATCACTGGCCCGCTTTCGTGAAATTCTAGGAATTGGAATTAGCTAAGGAACGGTCGAGAATAAACAAGCTCAATGCCGCGAAAAAGGAGCATTACCATAGGATGGGGCCAGGTGGCTACGCGGTGGCCCAGCCTAAGTGGGATAAGGCTGAGCAAGAGATGATGGATGCAGGTGTAACATCCCAAATTTTTAATTTGGAATGTTATGCATTAGATCATCATTGCATATCATATTTTAATGCATTTTGTTTTGCGATCCTCGAAATCCTGAGCAACTCAAGGACCACGGAGAGAGTTGGGGATTTCACCATTTTCATATTTGAATTTTTCTCAAATATTGAAACAAGGATCAATTTGGTTTAACTATTTTTCTCTCCGAAAATATTTCATATTAAAAATATATGAGAGGAGATAATATGACTTCTCCAAAATAAATGGAATATTGGAGGAAAAATATTAAAATCAAATAAATATTTTATTTGGATTTTTATTGCAATTTTATTTGAATTTAGAAAAATACGCGTTTTTCAAAATTGCATTTTAGGCCCAAATAAATGTTCATCTCGTCCGGCATTTTTTTGAGGACGGGGAAAAATTTATTTCAGGATTTTTGGAGTCCGTTTAGTATTTCTTTTCTTTGTTTTTCTGCGTTAGGATTTATTTTTTTTAAAAAAAAAAAAACTTCGCGGACCGAACTGGGCCGAAGCCCAGCCGGCCCGGCAACGCCGCCGCCTTCCTCGTGAGCCGTGCTCGCGCCGGACTCGCCGGAGTCCGACTCCGCCCCGGCCGCCCTCGCCCCCTCGCCCAAGTCGCCCCCCCGGCCCCTTTATATACCGCCGCCCCCGACCCCTCCACACCAGCCGCCGCCGCCGCACGCAGCAGCAGCCGCAGCCCGCGCCAGCCGCCGCCGAGCCGCCGCACCCGGCCGCCGCTTGCCGCGCCGCCTCGCGCGCTCGCCGTCGCCCGCGCGCCCCACCCCGTCGCCTCGCCGCCGCACGCCGCTCGCGCCGCCGCGCCGCACCCCGCCGCCCCGCAGCACCTCGCCTCGCCGGAGCCGCCGCTCGCCGGATCCGACGCCCGGTTTTTTTTCGGTTTAGGTAAAAACCGATCGGTTTTTTTTAGAAACCCTAGATGCGTTTTTTTTATTTTATCGGTTCATTCGGTTTTTTTTCCGGTTTAGTTATTTAGCGAACGCCCGTTCGTACGTTCGTTTTAACGAACGGTTTTCGTGAGTTAACCGCAGACAGCGAACGTTCGTTCGTTAGCCTGTTCGTTAGTTTTTCTTTTTCTCAGATTTTCCGCGATTACTTTCGATCGCGATTCCTGATCCGATTTTCGTTTTAGTATAACTTTTCGCTCGTTTGTCGGAATCAGGCGATGCAAGCGCCTAGATCTTCGTCTCGAAGCCCTCTTTCTGTTTAACCAACTTAAACAAGTTTTTGCTACTGTAAAATTTGACTTTAGTCCAGATTAGTAATCAAAGCTTGTTTCTTTCGCAGTTTGAGTTTCGTTGCTTTGTTTGATTTGATTCTTTTTGCAAACCAGAGTTCTTCAGTTAAACTTTCTGATTAGGTCTTCTTATCTGGGTTTTACCCGTGCATCTTCGCTTGATTACTTATGTATGCTATTGTTTGTTTGCAATAGAATTTCCGGAGTGCGAAGCGTGCTTCTACGAGTCCCTAGGTTTTGCGGATCGTCAGCAAGGCAAGTAACACATTGATCATACTTCTTCGTTACCCAGTTTTTATGCATTAGTTTCGACCCTCAAATATTGCATGATTACGATGTGATTAACGTGTGGGTACTGGGAAGTAGACGATGAGGTAGAACCTATTGCCTTTTTTTAATAACAAACCCTTGGGAGTTACTTCTACGCTATGCTTATGTTGCCATGCTATGCTCGTAGACGTGGATTGGGTTTTGAGTGTATCCATGTCAGATGTGAGATTTTTTTTAATGGTTCAACTTAAGGTGGCAACTTTAATACACATCTGGGTGGATTGCTTGTTTGGGCACCTGGGGATATACCAGTGTTGTCCTAGGAGATCCCGGGGATATACCGTGTGATCCTCCTACGGTCCGCCACCCAGGCTCAAAGGGATCATAAGATTATTCATGCTAGAAACTTCCGTGTGCAGCCACAAGCTATTATGGGCTCTAGCATAGTTGAGTATGTTACATGACCTCTTTCAGTGGTAGGCTAGCAGATGTAGGGGAAAGTAGGTGTAACTGTCTACCCAGAGTAAAGAGTAAATGTTTCTGAAAGACTGTGTCTCGGTCATCCGTTTCTCAAACACCATGTAGTGCGAGAAATCCAATGGAGGAGATCGAGTCTTGTGGGGAAAAGTGCACAAACCTCTGCAGAGTGTACAAACTAATCATGATTAGCCGTGTCCCCGGTTATGGACATCTTGAGTATCTGGTTCTTGGATCGTCATATTGAATCCCATCACTCTAAATTAATTTGTTGGGATTAATGATTACTTTTAATTGGGATTGAGAGGGGGTTTTACCTTCTCAATGTTCAACAACCACCATGATAGTTAAATAAAATATATTCCTTTGTTGTAGGGAAAAATTGGCTTTTCGCAAAACAGTATAACCCTAGAGCTTTTCCACCAGCCAAATATGCATGTAGTATTAGCATTTATTCTGTTCATTGCTCTACTGTGTTATATTGCCAGCATATTCCATGTGCTGACCCGTTTCGGGCTACAACGTATCATGTTGTAGACTTTTCAGACGAAGAGTAAGGTGTGCTAGGTCGTTGTCGTGCACTCAGCTATGCCGTTGGAGTTGATGGACTCACCTTATCTTCCAAGCCTTCCGCTGTTATCTTATTTAGATGGCCTTAAGCCATATTTATTGTAATCAGTTCTCTTTTGAGACATTCGATGTAATAAGTGTGTGATTGCTACTCTGTTATAAATCCCTCAAGTACTGTGTGTGTCAGCATTACCGATCCAGGGATGACACTTGAACACAGAGATTCGATCCATTCGGGTCGGGTCGCTACAAAGATGGTATCAGAGCCCACGCTGACTGTAGGACACGACCACTAAGAAAAGCCATAGGTCACTCTTCTCTACTCATTTCTGACTTCTCTCCATCTTCTATTCTCTAGGATGGCGGACTCAAGGAACAAGTTTACACAACCGGATGAAGACACACATTTTGGACGACACTTGAAGGAAGTCACTAGGTACCTGAACCTCGGAATACCAAGCTTCACCGGGACCTACACCACCACTGTACCAGAAGGGGAGCGTTGGATGATTCGAGTTCAAATTCCAGGAAGGACATTCACGCCAGTTACGGAGCCCATAGAGTTTTCCTTTGATGCACCAACCTAGAGTCTAGGAAAGAGCATGGCAGCCCACATCGCCATGGGACGCATCGGCGAAGTGTCTCACAAGGATCTTAAGGACACAATCTACCAGTTATGTGGGCGCCGAGATGAGCAATGGGAGATGATCAGCACCCGGAGGGACAGGTCCATTGCAGCTTTCATCCAGGAGTTAAACCAGCACATTCGTCGATAGGAGAACCAGATGTGTGCAAGCATGATAGATTTGAAGAAGGTGATGACCAGGAACATGGAGCTAGAAGAGGAACTCAAGTCTACACGCGATGGATACGAGGAGGAAATCGCAATACTAGTGGAAAAGAATGACGACCTGACAAGGAAGCTAGGAGTATTCATGGGAGACCCCGCGCCCGGAGAAGAAGACGACGAACCTGAGGAAATTCGATCTGAAGACTACATCATCATCGACGACACCGACTCCGACCCCGACAGTAGTGATGATGATTATGAAGACGAAGCTGGAGCGGATATCATGGAGTCTTCCACCGATCAAAATTTCTAGATGACCACCATATTATCATTAGTATTTTCCCCATGTAAATAGTAATAGTCCGAGCACTTTTGGTAACGGTAGTTAGATCGATTGTATGCTCTTGCTTGAATTGAGTGGTGTGTTATGAATGTGTTTGTCTCATGTGCATATGGGTAGTGCCTTCTCACTAGACCCTACTCTATTCTAATCTCTTCCCTCTAAACCCATCAGATGCCTCTGAGACGCGACACCGGATTTGTTTTCCCACCGGAGCTCACTCAGTTGATTCAACAGCAGAATACCCTGATGCAGCTACTAGTTCAGAACCAAGGCAACAACAACAACAACAACCCACCGCCACCACCACCAGTTGACAACTTAGCCCGTTTTCTGAGGTTGCAGCCGCCGGTGTTTTCCAGTAGCACCGAGCCAATAGTTGCGGATGACTGGCTACGCAGGATTGGAAGGGAGTTGACCACCGCAGGATGCACAGACGCTGAGAAGGTGCGTTTTGCCGCACATCAATTGGATGGACCCGCAGCCTCATGGTGGGAGAATTACACAGCCACATTCCCTATAGCCAATGTCACTTGGGATCAGTTTCAGCAAGCTTTCCGCACTGCACATGTCTCAGCAGGAGCTATGAGCATGAAGAAGCATGAGTTTTGCAACTTACGCCAGGGAAACCGTACCGTGGGGCTGTACGTGGATGAGTTCAGTAAATTAGCTCGCTATGCCCCGGATGATGTGGCCACTGATGCCGCGAAGCAGGAGAAGTTTATGGAAGGGTTGAATGATGAGCTGAGTATGCAGTTGATGGTGGCAACATTCAACAACTACCAGGAGTTGGTAGACAAAGCTCTTATGATTGAAGGGAAGCAGCAGCAGATTGATAGCCGCAAGAGGAAGTATGGACAAGGGAAGTTCAACTCAGGAGCTCAGCAGAAGCCCCGGTTCACCCCGAACTCGGGAGGGCTTGTTCATAACCATGGAGGTCATAACCACAATGGAGGAAGTTCGCACAACCATAATGGCCACAAGAATGGAAATGGAAATGGAGCAGGCAGCAATCAGAACCGCTCTAACCCAGCCACACCCGCCAAGAAGGATCAAAGCCACATTACCTGTTTCAAGTGCGGGAAGACTGGACATTATGCCAACGAATGTCCAGAATTGAAGAACGGCAATGGTAATGGAAGCGCTGGGAAGAAGCCCAATCCATTCAACCGAGGACAAGTGAACCACGTGAACGTGGAGGAGGTGAGGAGCAGCCTGATGCAGTTATCGGTAAGTTTTTGGTTAAGTCTTTTATTGCAATTGTTCTTTTCGATACTGGTGCATCGCATTCATACATATCAAGGGGATTCGTGGATAAGTATAAGTTGCCCACTAAGGTACTTAGGACACCCATGTTAGTAAGATCACCCGGTGCGGAGTATATGGCAAGACAAGGATGTTTTCAGATGCCATTGATCATTGGAAGTCATGTTTTCCCCTCAGACCTGATAGTTTTGAAGTCACAAGGATTGGATGTGATACTAGGCATGGATTGGCTATCGATGTATGGAGGAAGCATCGATTGTGCGAGTAAGTCGATTTTGCTTACCACCCCGGAGGGAAAAAGGATCAAGTATGTATCTAGGCATGTGCCTAGAAGGAGCCAAGTAAATTCTCTCACGGGAGTTGTTCAGGAGGAGGTGCCTATTGTGAAAGATTTCCCGGATGTATTTCCAGAGGAGTTACCAGGCATGCCGCCGGATCGAGACATTGAATTCTTGATAGAGTTGTTGCCAGGCACCAGACCAATATCAAAGAGACCATACCGGATGCCCGCAAATGATCTGGAGGAGATTAAGAAGCAGATCAAGGAATTATTGGAGAAAGGTTACATTCGACGAAGTTCATCACCGTGGGGAGCCCCAGTGCTCTTAGTTGAGAAGAAGGATGGATCCTTGAGAATGGTTGTTGATTATCGCGCATTGAATGAAGTGACGATTAAGAACAAGTACCCATTGCCAATGATTAATGATTTGTTTGATCAGTTGCAAGGAGCTAAAGTGTTCTCCAAGATCGATCTGAGATCAGGGTATCACCAGCTGAAGATCCGAGAACAGGATATACCTAAGACAGCCTTCACCACCCGGTATGGGCTATATGAGTACACAGTTATGTCATTTGGATTGACTAATGCCCCTGCCTATTTCATGAGTATGATGAACAAGGTGTTCATGGAGTTCTTGGATAAGTTTGTCGTGGTGTTCATTGATGATATCTTGGTATACTCAAAGAATGAAGAGGAGCACAAGGAGCATCTGCGTTTAGTTCTCGAGAAGCTCAGGGAACATCAGTTGTATGCCAAGTTCAGCAAATTTGAGTTTTGGTTGAAGGAAGTTGGATTTCTTGGACATGTTATATCGGGCGAAGGTATAGCAGTAGACCCCACTAAGGTTCAGTCTGTCACTGAGTGGTTGGCACCCACCTCAGTGGGGGAGATCCGCAGTTTTCTTGGACTTGCAGGATATTATCGGAGATTTATCGAGAATTTTTCTAAGATTGCGAAGCCTATGACGGAGTTACTGAAGAAGGACACTAAGTTCAAATGGACAGATGAATGTGAGGCAAGTTTTCAGGAACTGAAGAAACGTTTGGTTACAGCCCCAGTTCTGATTCTGCCAGATATACGCAAGGATTTCCAAGTGTATTGCGACGCTTCTCGCTTAGGACTGGGAGGAGTACTTATGCAGGAAGGAAGAGTTGTTTCATATGCCTCACGTCAGCTTCGGCCGCATGAGTTGAATTATGCCACTCATGACTTGGAGTTAGCAGCTGTAGTTCATGCACTTAAGACTTGGAGACATTTTCTTATTGGGAATCGTTGTGATGTGTACACGGATCACAAGAGCTTGAAGTATATTTTCACTCAGAAGGAGCTGAACCTCAGGCAGAGGAGATGGTTGGAACTTATAAAGGATTATGATATGAAGTTGCATTATCATCCAGGAAAGGCCAATGTCGTAGCAGACGCTTTGAGCCGGAAGAGTTATGTCAATACCCTCAAAAGCGGAGGTTTACCAAAGGGGTTATCCGAAGATCTCAGGGAGTTTCGTTTGGGGATAGTCCCTAGAGGTTTTGTCGCAGTTATGGAAGTTCAGTCAACATTATTGGGAAGGATTCGAGAAGCTCAGAAAGATGACAAAGAAATTGCCGAGATAAAGGATAGAATGCGCAAAGGAAAAGCCAAAGGTTTTCGTGAAGATGAGCACGACACCTTATGGTTTGAGGACCGTGTGTATGTACCCAATAATGCCGAGATCAGGAAGTTGATACTACAGGAGGCTCATGCCTCGCCATACTCGATACACCCCGGAAACACCAAGATGTATTTGGATTTAAAAGAGCGTTTCTGGTGGACGGGTATGAAGAGGGATATTGCTGAGTATGTAGCCGTATGTGATGTATGTCAGAGAGTGAAGGCAGAGCATCAGAAGCCCGCAGGATTGCTACAGCCTATGCCAATACCCGAATGGAAGTGGGATAAACTTGGCATGGATTTCATCACCGGATTACCCAGGACCCGATCAGGATATGATTCTATCTGGGTAGTAGTGGATCGTTTGACCAAAGTAGCTCACTTTATTCCAGTGAAAACCACATATACGAGTGCGAAGTTGGCCAAGATATATATGACCAGGATCGTATGTCTGCACGGAGTTCCGAGGACCATCGTATCAGATAGAGGAACCCAGTTTACTTCAAAGTTTTGGCGCCAGCTGCACCAGACTCTGGGTACCAGGCTAGAGTTTAGTACAGCTTTTCATCCGCAGACAGATGGACAGACCGAGAGAGTGAATCAGATCCTGGAGGACATGTTAAGAGCTTGTGCGCTAGATTATGGATCTAGTTGGGATGACAATCTGCCCTACGCGGAGTTCTCATACAACAACAGCTACCAAGCCAGTTTGAAGATGGCACCTTTCGAGGCTTTGTATGGAAGGAGGTGCAGAACACCGTTGATGTGGGATGAAGTTGGAGACCGACAGTTGTTTGGACCGGATTTGATTAAGGAGTCCGAAGAGAAGGTTAAGCTGATTCGAGATAGACTGAAAGTAGCCCAGTCCAGGCAGAAGAGTTATGCAGATTCAAAACGTAAGGAGGTAACCTATGAAATTGGAGACAGAGCATATCTACGAGTATCACCCTTACGAGGAGTGAAACGTTTTGGAGTTAAAGGAAAGTTAGCCCCGAGGTTTGTAGGACCGTATCGTGTTGTGGAACGGATGGGAGAAGTTGCCTACAAGTTGGAGTTACCCGAAGGACTGTCAGGAGTTCATGATGTGTTTCACGTTTCCCAGTTAAAGAAGTGCCATGCGGAGATGGCTGATATTTCTCTAAGAGATACAGTGCCCCTGGAAGCAATTCAGTTGGAAAGTGACCTAACCTACGAGGAGAAACCCGTCAAAATTCTCGAGTTTGCCAGCCGAGTTACACGCAACAAAGTTATCAAGTTTTGCAAAGTTCAGTGGAGCCACCATACCGAGGATGAAGCCACCTGGGAGCGCGAAGAAGACCTCCGGAAGGACCACCAACACCTGTTTTCTAGCCAACCCGAATCTCGAGGGCGAGATTCATCTTAAGGGGGGTAGGTTTGTAACATCCCAAATTTTTAATTTGGAATGTTATGCATTAGATCATCATTGCATATCATATTTTAATGCATTTTGTTTTG
The DNA here is from genome assembly GCA_011799875.1 of Thinopyrum elongatum. Classification (NCBI taxonomy): domain Eukaryota; kingdom Viridiplantae; phylum Streptophyta; class Magnoliopsida; order Poales; family Poaceae; genus Thinopyrum; species Thinopyrum elongatum. The sequence continues at coordinate 703,437,202 of CM022298.1, forward strand.
CGATCCTCGAAATCCTGAGCAACTCAAGGACCACGGAGAGAGTTGGGGATTTCACCATTTTCATATTTGAATTTTTCTCAAATATTGAAACAAGGATCAATTTGGTTTAACTATTTTTCTCTCCGAAAATATTTCATATTAAAAATATATGAGATGAGATAATATGACTTCTCCAAAATAAATGGAATATTGGAGGAAAAATATTAAAATCAAATAAATATTTTATTTGGATTTTTATTGCAATTTTATTTGAATTTAGAAAAATACGCGTTTTTCAAAATTGCATTTTAGGCCCAAATAAATGTTCATCTCGTCCGGCATTTTTTTGAGGATGGGGAAAAATTTATTTCAGGATTTTTGGAGTCCGTTTAGTATTTCTTTTCTTTGTTTTTCTGCGTCAGGATTTATTTAAAAAAAAAAAACTTCGCGGACCGAACTGGGCCGAAGCCCAGCCGGCCCGGCAACGCCGCCGCCTTCCTCGCGAGCACGGACTCGCCGGAGTCCGACTCCGCCCCGGCCGCCCTCGCCCCCTCGCCCAAGTCGCCCCCCCGGCCCCTTTATATACCGCCGCCCCCGACCCCTCCACACCAGCCGCCGCCGCCGCACGCCGCAGCAGCCGCAGCCCGCGCCAGCCGCCGCCGAGCCGCCGCACCCCGCCGCCGCTTGCCGCGCCGCCTCGCGCGCTCGCCGTCGCCCGCGCCCCCCACCCCGTCGCCAAAGATGTATCAGAGCCCACGCTGACTGTAGGAACGACCACTAGAAAAGCCTAGGTCACTCTTCTCTACTCTTTCTGATTCTCCATCTTCTATTCTCTAGGATGGCGGACTCAAGGAACAAGTTTACACAAACACGATGAAGACACACATTTTGGACGACACTGAAGGAAGTCACTAGGTACCTGAACCTCGGAATACCAAGCTTCACCGGGACCTACACCACCACTGTACCAGAAGAGGGAGCGTTGGATGATTCGAGTTCAAATTCCAGGAAGGACATTCACGCCAGTTACGAGAGCCCATAGAGTTTTCCTTTGATGCACCAACGCTAAGTCTAGGAAAGAGCATGGCAGCCACATCGCCATGGGACGCATCGGCGAAGTGTCTCACAAGGATCTTAAGGACACAATCTACCAGTTTATGTGGGCGCCGAGATGAGCAATGGGAGATGATCAGCACCCGGAGGGACAGGTCCATTGCAGCTTTCATCCAGGAGTTAAACCGCACATTCGTCGATAGGAGAACCAGATGTGTGCAAGCATGATAGATTTGAAGAAGGTGATGACCAGGAACATGGAGCTAGAAGAGGAACTCAAGTCTACCGCGATGGATACGAGGAGGAAATCGCATACTAGTGGAAAAGAATGACGACCTGACAAGGAAGCTAGGAGTATTCATGGGAGAACCCCGCGCCCGGAGAAGAAGACGACGAACCTGAGGAAATTCGATCTGAAGACTACATCATCATCGACGACACCGACTCCGACCCCGACTGTGTAGTGATGATGATTATGAAGACGAAGCTGGAGCGGATATCATGGAGTCTTCCACCGATCAAAATTTCTAGATGACCACCATATTATCATTAGTATTTTCCCATGTAAATAGTAATAGTCCGAGCACTTTTGGTAACGTAGTAGATCGATTGTATGCTCTTGCTTGAATTGAGTGGTGTGTTATGAATGTGTTTGTCTCATGTGCATATGGGTAGTGCCTTCTCACTAGACCCTACTCTATTCTAATCTCTTCCCTCTAAAACCCATCAGATGCCTCTGAGACGCGACACCGGATTTGTTTTCCCACCGGAGCTCCACTCAGTTGATTCAACAGCAGAATACCCTGATGCAGCTACTAGTTCAGAACCAAGGCAACAACAACAACAACAAACCCACGCCCACCACCACCAGTTGACAACTTAGCCCGTTTTCTGAGGTTGCAGCCGCCGGTGTTTTCCAGTAGCACCGAGCCAATAGTTGCGGATGACTGGCTACGCAAGGATTGGAAGGGAGTTGACCACCGCAGGATGCACAGACGCTGAAAGGTGCGTTTTGCCGCACATCAATTGGATGGACCCGCAGCCTCATGGTGGGAGAATTACACAGCCACATTCCCTATAGCCAATGTCACTTGGGATCAGTTTCAGCAAGCTTTCCGCACTGCACATGTCTCAGCAGGAGCTTGAGCATGAAGAAGCATGAGTTTTGCAACTTACGCCAGGAAACCGTACCGTGGGGCTGTACGTGGATGATGAGTCAGTAAATTAGCTCGCTATGCCCCGGATGATGTGGCCACTGATGCCGCGAAGCAGAGAAGTTTATGGAAGGGTTGAATGATGAGCTGAGTATGCAGTTGAGGGGCAAACTTCAACAACTACCAGGAGTTGGTAGACAAAGCTCTTATGATTGAAGGAAGCAAAGCAGCAGATTGATAGCCGCAAGAGGAAGTATGGACAAGGGAAGTTCAACTCAGGAGCTCAGCAGAAGCCCCGGTTCACCCCGAACTCGGAGGGCTTGTTCATAACCATGGAGGTCATAACCACAATGGAGGAAGTTCGCACAACCATAATGGCCACAAGAATGGAAATGGAAATGGAGCAGGCAGCAATCAGAACCGCTCTAACCCAGCACACCCGCCAAGAAGGATCAAAGCCACATTACCTGTTCAAGTGCGGGAAGACTGGACATTATGCACGAATGTCCAGATTGAAGAACGGCAATGGTAATGGAAGCGCTGGAAGAAGCCCAATCCATTCAACCGAGGACAAGTGAACCACGTGAACGTGGAGAGGTGAGGAGCAGCCTGATGCAGTTATCGGTAAGTTTTTGGTTAAGTCTTTTATTGCAATTGTTCTTTTCGATACTGGTGCATCGCATTCATACATATCAAGGGGATTCGTGGATAAGTATAAGTTGCCCACTAAGGTACTTAGGACACCCATGTTAGTAAGATCACCCGGTGCGGAGTATATGGCAAGAAAAGGATGTTTTCAGATGCCATTGATCATTGGAAGTCATGTTTTCCCCTCAGACCTGATAGTTTTGAAGTCACAGGATTGGATGTGATACTAGCATGGATTGGCTATCGATGTATGGAGGAAGCATCGATTGTGCGAGTAAGTCGATTTTGCTTACCACCCCGGAGGGAAAAGGATCAAGTATGTATCTAGGCATGTGCCTAGAAGGAGCCAAGTAAATTTCTCACGGGAGTTGTTCAGGAGGAGGTATGTGAAGGATTACCCAGATGTATTTCCAGAGGAGTTACCAGGCATGCGCGCCGGATCGAGACATTGAATCTTGATAGAGTTGTGCCAGGCACCGGACCAATATCAAAGAGACCATACCGGATGCCCGCAAATGATCTGGAGGAGATTAAGAAGCAGATCAAGGAATTATTGGAGAAAGGTTACATTCGACGAAGTTCATCACCGTGGGGAGCCCCAGTGCTCTTAGTTGAGAAGAAGGATGGATCCTTGAGAATGGTTGTTGATTATCGCGCATTGAATGAAGTGACGATTGAAGACACAAGTACCATTGCCAATGATTAATGATTGTTTTGATCAGTTGCAAGGAGCTAAAGTGTTTCCAAGATCGATCTGAGATCAGGGTATCACCAGACTGAAGATCCGAGAACAGGATATACCTAAGACAGCCTTCACCACCCGTATGGGCTATATGAGTACACAGTTATGTCATTTGGATTGACTAATGCCCCTGCCTATTCATGAGTATGATGAACAAGGTGTTCATGGAGTTCTTGGATAAGTTTGTCGTGGTGTTCATTGATGATATCTGGTATACTCAAGAATGAGAGGAGCACAAGGAGCATCTGCGTTTAGTTCTCGAGAAGCTCAGGGAACATCAGTTGTATGCCAAGTTCAGCAAATTTGAGTTTTGGTTGAAGGAAGTTGGATTTCTTGGACAGTATATCGGGCGAAGTGTATAGCAGTAGACCCCACTAAGGTTCAGTCTGTCACTGAGTGGTTGGCACCCACCTCAGTGGGGGAGATCCGCAGTTTCTTGGACTTGCAGGATATTATCGGAGATTTATCGAGAATTTTTCTAAGATTGCGAAGCCTATGACGGAGTTACTGAAGAAGGACACTAAGTTCAAATGGACAGATGAATGTGAGAGCAGTTTTCAGGAACTGAAGAAACGTTGGTTACAGCCCCAGTTCTGATTCTGCCAGATATACGCAAGGATTTCCAAGTGTATTGCGACGCTTCTCGCTTAGGACTGGGAGGAGTACTTATGCAGGAAGGAAGAGTTGTTTCATATGCCTCACGTCAGCTTCGCGCCATGAGTTGAATTATGCCACGCATGACTTGAGTTAGCAGCTGTAGTTCATGCACTTAAGACTTGGGACATTTTCTTATTGGGAACCGTTGTGATGTGTACACGGATCACAAGAGCTTGAAGTATATTTTCACTCGAAGGAGCTGAAACATCGCAGCCACCCAGGCTCAAAGGGATCATAAGATTATTCATGCTAGAAACTTCCGTGTGCAGCCACAAGCTATTATGGGCTCTAGCATAGTTGAGTATGTTACATGACCTCTTTCAGTGGTAGGCTAGCAGATGTAGGGGAAAGTAGGTGTAACTGTCTACCCAGAGTAAAGAGTAAATGTTTCTGAAAGACTGTGTCTCGGTCATCCGTTTCTCAAACACCATGTAGTGCGAGAAATCCAATGGAGGAGATCGAGTCTTGTGGGGAAAAGTGCACAAACCTCTGCAGAGTGTACAAACTAATCATGATTAGCCGTGTCCCCGGTTATGGACATCTTGAGTATCTGGTTCTTGGATCGTCATATTGAATCCCATCACTCTAAATTAATTTGTTGGGATTAATGATTACTTTTAATTGGGATTGAGAGGGGGTTTTACCTTCTCAATGTTCAACAACCACCATGATAGTTAAATAAAATATATTCCTTTGTTGTAGGGAAAAATTGGCTTTTCGCAAAACAGTATAACCCTAGAGCTTTTCCACCAGCCAAATATGCATGTAGTATTAGCATTTATTCTGTTCATTGCTCTACTGTGTTATATTGCCAGCATATTCCATGTGCTGACCCGTTTCGGGCTGCAACGTATCATGTTGCAGACTTTTCAGACAAAGAGTAAGGTGTGCTAGGTCGTTGTCGTGCACTCAGCTATGCCGTTGGAGTTGATGGACTCACCTTATCTTCCAAGCCTTCCGCTGTTATCTTATTTAGATGGCCTTAAGCCATATTTATTGTAATCAGTTCTCTTTTGAGACATTCGATGTAATAAGTGTGTGATTGCTACTCTGTTATAAATCCCTCAAGTACTGTGTGTGTCAGCATTACCGATCCAGGGATGACACATGAACACAGAGATTCGATCCATTCGGGTCGGGTCGCTACAGCAGGGGTCATTCCAGTTACATTGAGCTGGCCCCCCAGGTGCAGGACTTGGTTCTATGCGCATGGGGGACGTTGGACCCAAAGACAGGCCAGGTTTTGGAGTGGGCAAGTCTTAAGGGAGCCAACCTTGATATAATTGTTGCAATAGAAGAGGCTCGAACGGGGGTGTTCACGCCCAACAGAGAGAACGACGAGCTTACGCGCGCCCTGAAGAACCCTAAACACCCGGGAAGAACATGAGGCAAAGGCGTTGTTCCGTGGTTTGAGGGGTTTGTGGACTGGAACGCCGACTATAGAAGCCATGCGAGAAAGAAGATGGAGGAGGAGAAGAAGAGGAAGCTGGAGGAGGAGCAGAGGAAGCAGGAAGCAGAACGCCTTCAAGGCCTAGAATCAAGGCACGCGGAGTTGGCACTCCAATTCCAGCGGCAGCAGTAGCAGATCGACTCACTTAGCCAGGAAAGGGGGTCTCAGCAGCGGCAGCAGCTAGCGGATCAATAATTGGATAGCACCGTCCCATCCATGCCGAGAAGCAGCGTGGGTTCCACCCCGGGCGATGAGGCACTGCTGGATAGATACCCTGTGGATGACATCATGGATAACACTAATTGTGAGCTACACTTCAAAATGAAGAACATATCCATGAAGGTGGCTGGCTGATACGTCTCCAACGTATCTATAATTTTTGATTGTTCCATGCTATTATATTATCCATCTTGGATATTTTATATGCATTTATATGCTATTTTATATGATTTTTGGGACTAACCTATTAATCTAGAGCCCAGTGCCAGTTTCTGTTTTTTCCTTGTTTTTGAGTTTCGCAGAAAAGGAATATCAAACGGAGTCCAAATGAGCTGAAAATTTACGGTGATTTTTTATGGACCAGAAGAAGCCCCCGAAGCAAAAGAGTTGCGCCAGAAGAGCCACGAGGCCTCCACAAGGGTGGAGGGCGCGCCCTACCCCCCTGGGCGCGCCCTCCGGTCTTGTGGGCTCCTCGTGGACCCCTCTGACTTGTTCTCGACGCAAAAAATTCCTATAAATACAGAAACCCCCAGAAATGAACCTAGATCGGGAGTTTCGCCGCCGCAAGCCTCTGTAGCCACCAAAAACCAATTGGGACAATATTCCGGCACCCTGCCGGAGGGGGAAATCATCACCGGTGGCTATCTTCATCATCCCGACACTCTCCATGACGAGGAGGGAGTAGTTCACGCTCGGGGTTGAGGGTATGTACCAGTAGCTATGTGTTTGATCTCTCTCTCTCTCTCGTGTTCTTGATTTGGCACGATCTTGATGTACCGCGAGCTTTGCTATTATAGTTGGATCTTATGATGTTTCTCCCCCTCTACCTTCTTGTAATGAATTGAGTTTTCCCTTTGAAGTTATCTTATCGGATTGAGTCTTTAAGGATTTGAGAACACTTGATGTATGTCTTGCATGTGCTTATCTGTGGTGACAATGGGATATTCACGTGATCCACTTGATGTATGTTTTGGTGATCAACTTGTGGGTTCTGTGACCTTGTGAACTTATGCATAGGGGCTGGCACACGTTTTCGTCTTGACTCTCCGGTAGAAACTTTGGGGCACTCTTTGAAGTTCTTTGTGTTGGTTTGAATAGATGAATCTGAGATTGTGTGATGCATATCTTATAATCAAACCCGCGGATACTTGTGGTGACATTGGAGTATCTAGGTGACATTAGGGTTTTGGTTGATGTGTGTCTTAATGTGTTATTTTAGTACGAACTCTAGGACTGTTTGTGACACTTATAGGAATAGCCCAATAGATCGATCAGAAAGAATAACTTTGAGGTGGTTTCGTACCCTACAATAATCTCTTCGTTTATTCTCCGCTATTAGTGACTTTGGAGTGACTCTTTGTTACATGTTGAGGGATTGTTATATGATCTAATTACGTTATCATTGTTGAGAGAACTTGCACTAGTGAAAGTATGAACCCTAGGCCTTGTTTCGAAGCATTGCAATACCGTTTTCGCTCACTTTTGTTACTTGCTACCTTGCTGTTTTTATATTTTCAGATTACAAAAACCTATATCTACCATCCATATTGCACTTGTATCACCATCTCTTCACCGAACTAGTGCACCTATACAATTTACCATTATATTGGGTGTGTTGGGGACACAAGAGACTCTTTGTTATTTGGTTGCAGGGTTGTTTGAGAAAGACCATCTTCATCCTACGCCTCCCACGGATTGATAAACCTTAGGTCATCCACTTGAGGGGAATTTGCTACTGTCCTACAAAACTCTGGGCTTGGAGGCCCAACACGAGTCTACAAGAAGAAGGTTGCGTAGCAGACATCAATCTCTTTTCTGGCGCCGTTGCCAGGGAGGCTAGGTAAGCGGCACTCACATCCCGTCAACGAAGCTCTTTTCTGGCGCCGTTGCCGGAGAGGTGAGTGCTTGAAGGTATATCTTTAGATCTTGCAATCGAATCTTTTAGTTTCTTGTTTTATCACTAGTTTAGTTTAGAAACAAAAACTACAAAAAAATGGAATTGAGGTTTCCTCATGTGCTTCATCTTTATAATGTCTTTCGTGAAAATGATGGAAAGGAAAATTGTGCTCATGTGTTAGAAGAAGAAGTCTATAAAATGTTTGGCACTAAATCTTTGTATGATGAGCATGATTGCAATGTTGTTAGTATGAATTCTTTGAATATCCATGATGCTAATGATATGCAAAGCCACAAGCTTGGGGATGCTATGTTTGATGAAGATGATATTTTTAGTTCCCCAAGTTTTGATGAGAATATTTATTATGATGATAGCATACCTCCTATTTATGATGATTATATTGATGAAAGTGGGTTTGGAAGAGTGTCAACTCTATGTAGTATTGATCCCACTATTTTGGAGGGTGTTGAATCTTTTCACAATATTGATAAAAGTGGATTTGGAGAGGTCATGACTTTATTTAGTGATGAATCCACTATTTCGGAAGAGGTTCCAATTGATTATGAGAACAAAGTTGCTATCTATGATGATTATTGTGATGACATGTATGCTATAAATAATAATGATAACCATGAAACTTGTCATCATGATTTTAATTTTCAATTGGATTATGCCTCACATGATAGTTATTTTGTTGAGTTTGCTCCCACTACTATTCATGAGAATAAATTTTCTTATGTGGAGAGTAATAAAATTTCTATGCTTGTGGATCATGAAAAGAATGCTTTATGTGATAGTTATATTGTTGAATTCATTCATGATGCTACTGAAAATTATTATGAGGGGGGAACATATGCTTGTAGGTATTGGAATAATATCAAGTTTCCTCTCTATGTGTTGAAAATCTTGAAGTCATGCTTGTTTTGCCTTCCTATGCTAGTTGATTCTTGCTCCCATAAGTTGTTTTCTCACAAAATCCCTAGGCATAGGAAGTGGGTTAGACTTAAATGTGGTACTCATATGCTTCATGATGCTCCCGTTATGTTTCAATTCTTATCTTTTATGTGAGCATCATTGAAATCATCATGCCTAGCTTAAAAGGCATTAAAGAAAAGCGCTTGTTGGGAGACAACCCAACATTTACCTCTACTGTTTTTGTGTGTTCACATGATTAATATACTGTAGTAATCATGTTTTATGGCTTTTGTTCCAATAAAGTGCCAAGTAAAGCCTTTGGGATAGTGTGGTTGATAGTTGACTTGATTCTGTGCAAAAACAGAAACTTTTGCGTCCAGTACAGAAATTCCTATCTTTTACTGGAACGTGCAAAACTTCTGAATTTTTTACAGTTGATATTTATACAAATTTTCTACGTTTCCTTAATTTTTCAGAATTTTTGGAGTAACATAAGTATGAGATCAATTCAGATATTCAGAGACTGTTCTGTTTTTAACAGATTCTGTTTTTGATGCATAGTTTGCTTGTTTTCTACTTTCTATGGCTTATATTGCTTAATATAAATTGTAGAAATGATAGGGTACAGTAGGAATCATGTGAGAAAAATTATGAATCTTGTCTTGACAGTACCAAAGTGAATGATTTGTTTTATCATACTAACCCATCTCACGAAGTTCCGTTAAGTTTTGTGTGATTGAAGTTTTCAAGTTTTGGGTGAGATATCGATATGAGGAGAATAAGGAGTGACAAGACCCTAATCTTGGGGATTCCCAAGGCACTCCAAGGTAATATTCGAGGAAGATCCAAGCAACTAAGCTTGGGGATTCCCCGGAAGGCATCCCCTCTTTCGTCTCCAACATTATCGGTAACCTTACTTGGAGCTATATTTTTATTCTTCACATGATATGTGTTTTGCTTGGAGCGTCATTTTATTTTATTAGTATTTTTTTCTGTTATTTATATTAATGTTTTGCATCTTTTAGTTCAATAAAAAGGTCAAGTTTAGCCTTACCATGCTTATTTTGCAAGTCTATATGTTGCTGTTTTGAAAATAGAAAGTTTTCTATCATTGTCTGAATTCTTATGGAAAGTAAGAACATGATAAAATCTTGAAAGTTTTACACAATGAGTAACAACAAATTTTATATAGTATTGTAATTTTTAAGAATTTTTGGAGTTAGGTAAGTATGAGTACAATTGCACTCCTTACAGACTGTCCTGTTTAGACAGATTGCTGTTATGTTTGCATTGTTTGCATATGTTTGCTTGTTTAATGATTCTATTTGAGAATAGGAGTATTAAATATGCTGAGGAATTTAGTATGCAATGTTAAATAATAATTTTAATGATTTGCTACAGTAGATAATGATAAGGTTTTGCATTTGATTTATACTAACTTATCTCACGAGTTCTTGTTGAGTTTTGTGTGCATGAAGTTTTTAAGATTCCGGGAAACTATGATATGAGAGGAATTAAGGAGACACAAAAGCTCAAGCTTGGGGATGCCCAAGGCATCCCTAATTAATATTTCAAGAAGTCTCAAGCATCTAAGGTTGGGGATGCCCCGGTTGGCATCCCACCTTTCTTCATCAACAATTATCGGTTAGCCTCGGTTGAGCCTAAGTGCTTGCTTCTTCACATGATATGTGCTATCCTTAGAATGTCATTTTATTTTGTTTTGCTTGATGTTTGAATGAAGTACTTAAGATCTAAATTTTCTTTATGAGAGAGAGTTTTCACATAGCTACTTAATTATTTGACTACTCATTGATCTTCACTCATATCTTTTGGAGTAGTTTGTCATTTACTCGTGTGCTTCACTTATATCCTATGAGTAAATTGTTGAATGAATTGAACATCATAAATCTGAAATTAAATATGCTTCATATTCTTATTCCATGGGGAGTAATGATTTCACATTTAAGAAGTAGAGGTGGTAAATTTATTGAAAGTTAGCAAACATAGGATTGGTCACTTGAACAATTCATGAAAGAATATTGAAGGAAGAGAGATTTCACATATAAATATACTATCTTGGACATCTTCTATGATTGTGAGCCCCACTAATTATTTTCAAACTTGAGCAAATTAGTTGAAGTTGGACAAGACAACATAATGAGTTATGCTTGGGTATATTTGTATGGAAGTTATATTGTTATGGATCGTCCAACATGCGGTGCTTGCTATTTAGAATCCTTTGCTAGCCAAAATTTCTGTACTAAGCGGGAATACTGCTTGTGCATCCAAAATCCTTGAACCAAGTTTCTTCCATGAGTGTCCACCATATCTACCTATATGTGGTATTTACCCGCCGTTCCAAGTAAATTTGCATGCGCCAAACCCTAAACCATCAAATAATAATCTGTTTTGTATGCCCGAATCACTCATGTAGCGACTAGGGGCTGTCAGTATCTTCCATGCTAGGTGGTTATTCTCATGATGAGTGTTTATTCACTTATCATTCATGAGAGAGTGGCTGGTAATTGGGATGCCTAGTCCTATGATCAAAAGATCAAAAACAAAATTGCAAATAATTTAAACAAAACTCCCCCAGGACTGTTGTTGGTATGGACGGTACCCGTTGTTTTGGACCTGCCGTGTAGTGTGATTGTTGGAGGAGGGGGAGTAAAAACTTTACCTTTCTGTTTGGGAACCGCCTATAATGTATCTAGTATGGAAGATATTGGGAACTCTTGGTTGTTATGTTGACAATGAAAGCATGCCTCTCAAAATTATTTTCATCTCTGTTTTAAAAGCTTCGAGCTCTGGCACCTCTGCAAATCTCTGCTTCCCTCTGCAGCCTATCTTTTACTTTTATGCAAGAGTCAATAGTATTCCTTCTCATTCCAACCTACTCTTTAGTTGGCAAGCATCATGTGGTGGTGAAAGATCTAAGCATATATGGCCATTCAAATATATTTGATCATGAATTATTATTGTTAACAATTATCTATATGATAAATAAGTTGGGAGGCAAAACATTAAGCCCCTATCTTTCTCTGTGTTCAATGGATACTATTTGTTCTAAAAATATGCTTTGAGTGGTAGCAATCATGGAAGACTATATGATAGTTGAGTATGTGGGATTTGCTAAATCAAAGCTCTTACATAGACCCTTCCTGAAAATAAGATGATTTGTAATTTTTTTATGACAGAGAACATAGTTTGTTAGTTTTCAAGAAAGTTTATGATCTATGATTTAACATGTGAATAGCTTGCTACTTGATCATGAGAAGTTTTATGAGATGAGCTACTGTTTATGATATATAATGATGCTAGAAAAAGTGAATGAAATTATCATTGATCAAACTTGTGCACTTGCTAGCATTCCACATCAAAAATTCTGTTTTTATCATTTACCTACTCGAGGACGAGCAGGAATTAAGCTTGGGGATGCTTGATACGTCTCCAACGTATCTATAATTTTTTATTGTTCCATGCTATTATATTATCCATCTTGGATGTTTTATATGCATTTATATGCTATTTTATATGATTTTTGGGACTAACCTATTAATCTAGAGCCCAGTGCCAATTTCTGTTTTTTCCTTATTTTTGGGACTAACCTATTAACCTATTAACCTATTTATATGCTATTTTATATGACTTTTCCTTGTTTCAAGTCCGCCAACGCGTCAGGCCACTCCTCGTCCTCCAAGTCCAGCACCGCGTCAGCCCACTCCTCCTCCAAGTCCGGCACCGCGTTAGCCCAGTCCTCCTCCTCCAAGTCAGGCACCGCATCAGCCGTCTCCGCCGCCTCAGTGTCAGCCCAGTCCTCCACCAAGTCAGGCACTGCGTCAGCCGTCTCCGCCGCCTCAGCGGGCTTCGCCGCCTAAGCAAAAGCGGAAGAGAGCCACCGCAGCTATGGCGGCTAGCTGTACAAGTACAGGACGCAAAAGATACCAATTTGGTCCAAGCCTCGCGTCTCTTCCGAAGAGGCCTTACGACATGACTATGGAGGAAAACGAAGCCGAAGAGCAAGCCCAACTGAGGGCCCATTTTGGACCGAAACCGCCATCGCCGCCAAAGGAGAAAGTGCCTGACGATGTCATTGACCACTTTATTCGTATGGCTGCTGAACCAGCTCCCAAGCCTATTGACTCAGACTATGAGCGCCAAATCAGGAAGGCATATCAAGCACAACAAAAGAAGGAGTCGAGCTCGAGCTCGAGCCAAGCAGCTGCCAAAAAAGCAGAAAAACTGTTCCCCAGTTGGGAGAACAAGCGGTGCAATCGATCCCCCCGCTCATTGTACCAACACACATGAGTACCGACGCCAATCAGCTGGTAATAACCGACGATCATAGAAGGCAGGCTGCAGAGATCGGATGCACTATAGAACAACTCCTAAAGATCGAGCCCATGGAAAAGTTTACAGAGCAGGAACTAGAACGGAAATATGCTCGCGGCGAACCTCTGGTCAAGCCTGAGGAGGTCAATAAGCTCTCAACCAGAATGTATGAATTGCATGAATGGTACATGAAAATTGCCAAGACTACCAATCGAGAGTCCCTCATGGTGAGAGTCAAGCCAGAGCATTACTACAATGCGAATGCTCTGTATGTTGAGTTTACAGAACTGTTTCAGTTATTCAATCAAGACGCACTCGACAAATCTATTGTCAGTTGCTATTGTCTGTAAGTGATTTCTTTCTGTAATTTAAGTCTCAAGCTAGCTGTAGTGCTCGTTGATCATTGCCTGTAATTATCCTCACTATATTCTTTTATGTGGTATTATGCAGAATGAAGATCTATGAAATGAAAAAAGCTGGACGCTATGGCATTGGGTTCATTGACCCAAATACCATTAATCAAGAGGCATGGTCACAAGAATGGTCTAAAAAAGACACAGAGAAAACCTTGCTAGAGTTCTTGAAGCGCCAAAATACCAATCGAGATATACTACTTCCTTACAACTTCGAGTGAGTCACACTGTCTTGTACTACAAATTCTGTTTTTGCTTACTAGCTAGATGTTAATAAGTGTATAGGGTTTAGGGTAGTTGATGAATGTTATGCACATGCCCGCTTAATTTATACATGCAAACGTGTGCGCATGCAGTTTCCACTGGATCTTGTTAATCATTCAAGTTGAAGATGGAAAAGTTGAAGTACTGGACTCACTACTTAAACCAGATACTGAGTACTCAATCGTGAAGGGGATGGTCGACAGGTAATTTCAATCATTATCGAACTATATGTAGGCCTCTTTAGTTCGTCATTTCCCGATATCAACAAATTAATAACTCCTTTATTCATTTTCTTTGCCGGCGGGCAGGGCTTGGGAAAAGTTCATCAAACAGGTTCCAGGTCAATGGAAACAAAAGCTGAAATGGCATCGACCCAAGGTAATTAATTAAGTAGTACAAGCTAGCTACCATCTCTTTAATTCTAGTTCCAATACCATTAATTATCATGTTTGTTTAATTATTATCTGATTGAATTCTATTCTCGTAAAGGCCCTAAAGCAGGCACCGGGGACTGATTTATGTGCATACTACGTTTGCGAGAACATTCGCATGATGGCGTCCGAAAGGAGCTTATCTAATAGGCAGCTATGGGTATGTTTGCCAGAACACTATTCACAATTTTTACATCATTATCTAATATATATACACACAACTAATACATGCATATTGATCTCGTTCTTTAAAGTTCTCGGAGATGCGGGATAAGCTCCTACCAGCGGATTGCGTACGAGCAATTCAAGAGTAAATAGCGGGATTTTTGCTCGACCAGGTCATAGATCCCAAAGGAGAATTTCATTACCCGCTACCGCTGTAATGCCTCCATATATGTAGCAGAAATTGTATATACCAAATTGTATATATACATGTGTATGTGTGAATAGTGGTGCGAGACATTCGATGATATATATATATATATATATATATATATATATATATATATATATATATATATGATCGGTTCTACGAGAAATTCTATTTATATATATGCATAACGTGTACAATATGTAGTATCGTAAAATACCAGCAAATGAAAAAGAATTAAATGGAAAACACAAAATTAAAGGAAAAATAAATCATAAACCCAAAACCCCCTAAACCTTTTAGTACCGGTTGGTGTTACCAACCGGTACTAAAGATCTCCCAGCCCCCGGCGCGGGCTCGTGCCACGTGGTGGCCCTTTAGTGGCGGTTCGTGTTGAATTGGGACTAAAGGGGGGGACCTTTAGTCCCCACCCTTTAGTGCCGGTTCACGAACCGGTGCTAAATCCCAATTCTGCACTAGTGATGCTATTATATTATCTGCTTTGGATGTTTTATATCCATTAATATGCTATTTTATATTATTTTTGGGACTAACCTATTAACCTAGAGCCCAGTGCCAGTTCCTATTTTTTCCCTGTTTTTGAGTTTCGCAGAAAAGGAATACCAAACGGAGTCCAAACAGAATAAAACTTTCGCGATGATCTTTCTTGGACCAAAAGGAAACCAGAGGACTTAGAGTGCAAGTCAGAGAAGCCACGAGGTGACCACAAGGATGGAGGGCGTGCCCAGGGGGTAGGGCGCACCCCCCACCCTTGTGGGCCCCTCATGCGTCTCCTGACCTAATTCTTTCACCTATATATACGCTTATATGCCCAAACCACCAGAAGCATCCACGAAAAGACTTTTCCACTGCCGCAACCTTCTGTACCCGTGAGATCCCATCTAGGGGCCTTTTTCGGCGTCCTGTCGAAGGGGGGATTCGATCACGGAGGGCTTCTACATCAACACCATTGCCCTTCCGATGAAGCATGAGTAGTTTACCTCAGACCTATGGGTCCATAGCTAGTAGCCAGATGGCTTCTTCTCTCTCTTTGATTCTCAATACCACGTTCTCCTCGATGTTCTTGGAGATCTATTCGATGTAATACTTTTTTGCGGTGTGTTTGCCGAGATCCGATGAATTGTGGATTTATGATCAGCTTATCTATGAATATTATTTGAATCTTCTCTGAATTCTTTTATGCATGATTTGATATCTTTGCAAGTCTCTTCGAACTATCGATTTGGTTTGGCCAACTAGATTGGTTTTTCTTGCAATGGGAGAAGTGCTTAGCTTTGGGTTCAATCTTGCGGTGTCCTTTCCCAGTGACAGTAGGGGCAGCAAGGCACGTATTGTATTGTTGCCATCGAGGATAAAAAGATGGGGTTTTCATCATATTGCTTGAGTTAATTCCTCTACATCATGTCATCTTTCTTAATGCATTACTCTGTTCTTCATGAACTTAATACTCTAGATGCAGGCAGGAGTCGGTCGATGTGTGGAGTAATAGTAGTAGATGCAGAATCATTTTGGTCTACTTGACACGGACGTGATGGCTATATTCATGATCATTGCCTTAGATATCGTCATAACTTTGCGCTTTTCTATCAATTGCTTGGCAGTAATTTGTTCACCTACCGTATTATTTTCTATCTTGAGAGAAGCTTCTAGTGAAACCTATGGCCCCCGGGTCTATTTTCCATCATACAATCTCCTACTTTCCAATCTACGAGTTTCCGATCTACTATTTTGCAATCTTTTACTTTCCAATCTATAAAACAAAAATACCAAAAATATTTACTTTACCATTTATCTATCTTTATCAGATCTCACTTTTGCAAATAACCGTGAAGGGATTGACAACCCCTTATCGCGTTGGGTGCAAGTTTGGTGTTTGTTTGTGCAGGTATTCGGTGACTTGCGTGTTGTCTCCTACTGGATTGATACCTTGGTTCTCAAAACTGAGGGAAATACTTACTCTACTTTGCTGCATCACCCTTTCCTCTTCAAGGGAAAAACCAACGCAGGCTCAAGAGGTAGCAGGAAGACTGTGCTTCGGCACATGTCATTAAGTGCCGCCTCAAGATTAAAAGGCTTTACACCACCAAAGGGTGGCTTACCATTACCATTGCGGCGCTGGTTCTTATACCCGGTGTTGGTGTTAGCCACTAGATCTGACCCGCCGTCGGGGTGTCTGCGCTTACCACCGTTACCCTGGTTGTTGCCATTATGCCCTGCCCCGTTCTGCTGCTGACCCGTACCATTGCTGCTCTTTTTTTCCTTGTTGGATTTTTCATCATCAGATCCGGGGTCCTTAGTGGTATCAGAGTCTGCATACTTAATTAGAGCCACCATGAGCTCACCCATGTCAGTGCAATGACACTTAAGCCGCCCGATTTTTTGCTTAAGGGGGACAAAGTGACAGTTCTTCTCCAGGATCAGAACCGCCTGACCTGCCGCAATACTATCTGATGAGTGAATAATTGCTGAGACCCACCGGACCCAATGGAGAGCCAACTCATCCTCACACTGCACATAGTTATCAAGATCGATAATCGTCAGAGGCTGCTTGCATGTCCCTTGAATATTTTTAATGAACCGCGCTTTCAACTCTGCCCATGAGTTGATGGAATTAGGAGGTAATCCTTTTAACCATGTACGAGCTGGCCCATCCAACATCATAGTAAAGTAATTGGCACAGACCGCATCATTGACATCCAACATCTCCATGGCTAACTCGTAACTCTCGATCCAGCCTTCAGGGGGGGGATCAGTTGTATAATTGGGCACCTTGCGAGGACACTTGAAATCCTAAGGCACACGTTCGTTACACAAAGCTGGTACTAAACATGGTACCCCAACAGACCTGGAAATTACATCGGCTCCTACTGAGGCCAAAGGGGTCACCGGAGGCTGCTGATAAGCCCCTAGTTGAGCCGCCGCTGGTGCCTCCGCCTCTCGGTGGGCTCTGGCTTCGTCCACAATCGCCTGAGCATGAGTAAGGGGCGGGTTGTTCCCACGGGGCGGGTCATCTTGGGGCGGTCAAAGACGTCGTTCACTGCTAGAAACCACTGGCGACTCAACGCACCGGCTGTAACTGTGGCTTGGGAGGGGGGTGAATGCACCCAGTCACGACTGTATGAATATTTCTCCTGCTGTGCAACCATTGTTTGCAGGAGCTCAATCTCGTTCCGTGCCTCAGCTGCGAAGGGCGTCTCATCAGTAAGAGGGAGCACATTGAGCCGGGTAGCCGCTGCTATCATATTATCCACCGGGCTAGAATAATGGCCAGACGGTGTCGAAAAACGCCGAGGCGGGGGCTGATCCCTACGGGGCAGGTTTGACAGTCGAGGCTGAGCCGCCGTCCCACTCCCTAGCACCTCTGCAGCCTGGGTTGTTCCTGGCAGATTACTTGGTCCTGCCCAGGGCATGTTAAAAAGGTTCCGCGCCTCATACTGCAAAGGCAGGTGGGTTTGGTATCTCCTTCAAGAACAACATTGGACGCGTTCTGATCCAGACTCAAGCGAAAAGCCTCCGCCTTTAGACGCTGTGACTCAGCATCCATCTGGGTTCGTTCCATTGCCATCCTGGCATTCTCTACATTAAGATCCTCCTGGGCCTTGGCCACCTCATTACGCACCTTTGCAATCTCTGCATTATGCTCTGCTTGATTCACCGCAGTAACCTCTGTCGCTAACAAGGTTGTCAAAGTGCCCAAGAGATCTGACAAAACCTGAGCCGGCGGCCTAACTGAACCGCCAGCCCCAGCCGGCGAACTAGACGTCATAGCTGCAGTTGTTGACGAATTGAGAGTCGGCCCTGTGCCAGCCATAAAGATAGCAGCCCGAAGCGGAGGCTCATAGGGATCCGGAATACTGTCACCATTGGAATAGCCCCCAAGCCCGCTGTCTTGAAGCTGGTAAATTGACTCCATATCTCCGGTCGAGGACTCATCACCTGAGTAGATGAGAGTCTCTTCTCCTGATACAGAATCCTCCGCAACATTCGTGCCATGCGCGAATCCGATGAAGACACGCTTCCGGCCAGGTTGAACCCTGGCGGGTTACGCACGCCGAGCCGGCTCGACGATGTCAGTGCAGATGTCCGGCTCAGGCTCTGATTCACCAATCTTGCCGATGAAGACGTGAATCCCGCCGAAGGGAACCCGGTACCCGTACTCGATTGAGTCATCCTCGGGGCCCCAGCCAGCATCGTCGATGTAGAGCTTGCCACAACGACTCTTGGTCATCCTGCCAATGGCGTATCCCTCGATCCCTAGGAAAGAGCCGTTCAAGAACTCAAAACCACCATGCGCTGGCCCCATGGTGGGCGCCAACTGTCGTGGGTTTAACACGGCAGATGCCCTAGCGAAAGGACTTAGTTGTGGAGCCATCGCTATGATGATTAGCTTGAAGGGGTTAAACGGGATGAGAGACACAAGTTTACCTAGGTTCAGCCCCTCACTAACAAGGTAATAGCCTACGTCCTGCTTTGTGTTGTATTGATTGAGTATCAATTACAAGGGAGCGGAATCACTTAACCTAGCTATCGATTGATTGTAACTTAAATTTAACCGGCCACAGGAACTCACCTTTACATACACAGGTCGAGGCCTTGGGCTTACAAGATTCCAGGCCAGGTCATACAACATGACCGACCCTGATTCTAAGTCGCCTTGCCTTGCTAGGCAAGTCGCCATTGGTTGGCGGCTTATTCCTCCAGATCACAAACCACCTCCGGGTCTTGGGCCTTCAGCTGGCCCGCGTTGTAAACCGCCTTCAGGCCTTCATGTATTGGCTCCATGGGCCTTTCTAAGCCTCATAGTTGAATCGCCAATAGTGTAACCCGGCCCCTCCTGGGCGGTTATATCGCGGGGTTATATCCCCAACAACTTGTCTACAAGAATCATTAGTGGAATCAATAGAACTACTAGAAGTAACAACATTGGATTTAGCATTGTTATTGTTACTACTAGAGGTAGAACCTTTCTTACTCTTGGTACTAGATTGCATAGATTTAACTTGTGGCATATAAGTAGATAGGATTGTAAGAGGTCTTCTTTCAAAGATCATCATTGATAGCTTTTAGAAGCTCATGCTCTTGCTCTAAATTTAGCCTCTTGAAGCGTAGCTTCTCATGAGTTCTTAGGATCTCTCTATGATCCTCTTGAGTTGTTTCATGAGCTAACTTAAGCATGTTTAGTTCTTTAGTTAAACGCTTAATATCCTTCTTAGCATTGTCATTCATTTCGTCTTGACTATCATGATTACTAGCAAGTTCCACTAAAAAAATACACTTCCGTGATGATACGTGTTTGTCACAGTAGGTCACATTTTCTGTCATGCATGTACATCCATGATGATTTTATGACAAAATCAAGATAGTCATACCTGTGCTGTCGTAGAAGTGTTCCATGACAATACCAAAATTATCATCACGGAAGTATTCACTTCCATGACGATAAATGGCGCGTCATGGAAGTGTTTTCGTCAAGGGTAACCGACGCGTGGCATCCACCGTAACGGGTTGCTGTTAAGCTATCGGGTTCGGGTTTGGATTTTCCACGTGTAAAATTCTCATTTGTCGGAGGATCCACGCGTCAGCTCCTCATTGGGACAGATGTCAAACGTCCACTGGACAGGAGTCGCCAATGAAACGTTGACATTTGGGACGGCCCAATAGAGGCCCATATAGGTTTAAAAGCCGGCCCAGGAAAAGGCCCACAAGATTTCGTCAGATCTAACGGGCCGGGCCATTCATTTTCTGGACCAAATTGTGGCCCACATCAGATATGGCCCGTTAAATGCCTGCAATATTCTGGGCCAGTTTATGGCCCATATCAGATCTGGCCCATTAACAGCTTGCAATAGTTTGGGCCAATTGGGGGCCAGCTTTGCTCTTCACCCTGTTAATGGCCCACTTAATAGTTTGGCCCAATATTAGTTTCGGCCTGTTAGCGGCCCTTTGTACATATGGGCCTCTTTTGGCCCGGTTTCACTTTCGGCCATTTAAAGCCTGAGCTGCATCTTCCAGCCCGTCTTGAAATTGGGCCCACCAAGGCCCAACAACATTTCAGCCTGTTAATGGCCCGTCATATCACTGGGCCAATAATGGGCGTATGTATATTCCAGCCTGCTGTCGGCCCGTGATTTGTTCAACAAATTTAGGCTCAATCTACATCTCAGCCTGTTAAAAGCCCATTTTATTTTCTGGCCCAATTAAGGCAAGTGCTTTACTCTGCTTTTTAAAGCCCGAAACTAATAGAGGGCCAGATTAAGTCTAGGCCTACTAAAGGCCCAAGATGATTGTAGGCCCATGGTTCGGCCCATTCATAGTGATTGGTGGCCGGCTAGTTTTAGTACCGAATTTTTTATATATAAACCTATCGTATTGGCTAATTGCACTCCTATCGAAGATTATGACCTTTTCTCAGAGCGACGACAGAACATACAGCAAATAAATTACAACATCGTGACGAAGAATAAACCTAGACTATACAACAAAGAAATTACAGCATATTACATCCCCCGGGCATCAAAGTTCGCCGCCAGTGATAATAAAGGGCAACCAGACAGCAGATTCCATACACTGGGCAGGTTGCCACCAGTGGAAGTAAACACTCCGACAAAATAATAGACAGAACCGACAACACTTCACCAGAGTTTAAGAAAGGTTAGCCCTGCCCAGGAGCTGCAGCGCAAGCAGCTTAGCAACCTGATGAGACTGCGCTTGTTTGATGCTTATATCCACCAACTCAAGCTGCATAGCATCAATAAACATCATGTACTTATGGTTAATCTTGCATAGAGATTGGAGTTCCAGTCGAATTTGAGCGGAAGCATGTCTATCTGTTTGAATTTCAGACTGAAGAAGTCGAACAGATTCAGGCGGCGACTTCATCGACCTCGTGTCACAGCTATTAGCGAGTAAGTTCGACACTACATCAAGACATGACTTTGGGGTTGTATCGCTATCCTCAAGATGTGTTGCCTTCTTCTGTGGAATATATGTTGGAGGGACAAGCAATGGGTTCGTCTCACTATCATTGTGGCAGTTCTTCCTAGCATCAGTGATGTCACCCTGGAAGAGAAACAAGTAGGTAGATAACAGGTTTTGCACATATTAGCATCAGTGCTGTCAATTCATCTCATTTCTTAGTCAGAAATAAAGAGACACTGTTTAAAATAGCATTAACATAATAGGCATTGTTCATAGTTAAGACGGCAGGAAATGGCATTGTGCAGGAGCAGCCAGCTTCAGCACACCACTGGATTACAGATCAAGAACACAAGCATACATGTAGTGCTAAACAACGTATAAGCATGAATGGTGAGTGTACTGTCAATTTATACCATTTCAGATTGGTAAATAAAGAGACATGATTTAAATAACATTAACATAATATGGCATTGTTCATAGTTAAGACATAGCAGGATATGACATTGTGCTGGAGTTGGTAGTTTCACCACACCACTGGATTACAGATAAGAACACAAGCATACATGCAGTGCTAAAGAAGATAACTTGCTATGTTTAGTTTAATTTACAAGGTGTGAATAAGGAACTAGGTTGTGCAACTAAAAACTCAAATTGAGAAGGAGAAATTTATGTTTATGTACTTCTTCGTAATAAACTTTGAACATGCAATTTGATGCAGACGACAAAAATAAACGGCATTTGCAGTCATAGCTATCCAAATATACACAACAAAGTTTGAAGGCTTGAGGAGGACAAACTTACGTTAGTAGTGAAGACCGGCTCTATAAAGCCCTTGTCCATATTGATGGGGGGGCAATTCAAGAACTTTACCAAAGACTCTTCTTCAAGAGCATTGCCTTTATTCTACATTTTGTTAAGAGTAAATATAGATGTGATAATATAGGAACAAATGGCAATTATGAAAGCTAAGATGCAGACTATAAATGTAAGTACAACATATATGCAAAAGGCACTGACAAGAGCAATGCAGAGCTAAACTTCTTCAGTAGCATTGGTTTTATTCAATATTTTGGCAATAGTAATTATAGATATGATGTGTAGAAAATGGAGGGCAAGGGAATAAGTTGCAAAGTGTACATGAACAACTAGCTGACAATATAAGTACAATGATGAAGGACAACAGATACTTACAAGAACAACGTAGAGCAAAACTTCTACATAAGCATTGGGTTTATTCTACATTAATGTAAGCATTAATATAGATCTGATAATTTGGAGCGAACAGTGGATAAGCAAGCTATGATGCACAATGATGTCACATAATCCACCAGGTATGAATGTAAGTACAATGATAAGACAACAGGTACTAACAAGAGCAAAGGAGCGAGCAGCATAGTTGCGATATCCTAGGTTTTGCGGGCGCTGGTTCTATCGCCAATATAAGTGGGGTGCTATTTGATTTCTCTGGTACCACCACCTTTTTCAAGGACTTTGCTTGTACTCCCTCAGGTTCTGTAATCACCCACTTCCTTTTGGATGTCTGAAACACAAGAACAGTATTTGAATGGAAAAACATGGTACTCCCTCCGTCCAAAAAAGCTTGTCCCAAGCTTGTGGATTGAATGAATGTATTTAGCACTAACTTGGTGCTAGATAAATCCATTTGAGGGACAAGCTTTTTCGAATGGAGGGAGTATGACGACAAATGGAATAGGTATTGATAATGGATGGGCATGGCATCTTCACATATATCATGAGTAAACTAAGCAGATGGCGGTGCAACGAAACAGAAGAAATGCAAGACACCTTATGCAAGATAGGTGCAACCAATAAAACCTTACCAAATTAGAACATGCACCTTATTGGGTGAACAGGATAGGCCATATGCCTTTGACTCCTTAAGATCAGAATAGTCATTAGGATCATTTGCTGAATACGAATCTGTAGGTCAGGAGCATGTGGGTTTCATTGCATCCAGAATGTACCTCAATCCCTTGATGCCAAGTTTGTTACCCATTGAACTATTTCGCAATATTCTTCTGATGTGCGCATTCTTATATTCATTGTGATTACATACAATATATGAGAAGCATGAAAACATAAATAGTAGTGAGATTATCTTTGTAATGAAGAGGATATTCTAATATAATAGGGGCTCCCTGTAAACCCTTGTGTGCTATCAGTGGATTCTGATGAGAGAGCCCATGTGTGATGTAATATGGTGCGTAGATAAATATAATCTGGCACAACTACACACAAAAATAGGCTCCCTGTTGGGAGCTCCAGATGTAAGGATAGTTGGCAGATTATAGGTTCATAATATACTGTATAGAAAGTTTATTACCAAACCATGATAACGAGAGCGCACGGCCACTAGGCAGATCGTAGTGTAGATAAAAGGGGTACACCATAACAATCATAAATAAATCAGGAAAGCGGAACTGGCTGGAAAATACGGGGTTGTATTACCGCTACTAATATAAAACCTATCAATCACCTACAGGCCAGCTCTATTCATCTGAAGGCGCACTGCTGTTACTATCAGTCTAGTCTATCAAAGACCGCACAGCTCCCACCATTTCCTGGATATTATGGCAGACCAACTCAAAGTGCTGAAATCATGTAGCACAAGCGGCCCAATAGAGCTGTCGACTGCAGATGTCCCCGCTCCCCTTCCTGACAAGGAACATACTGTACTTACTAAAGAAGAACAGAAGAGGAACATGTTAAAGAATAGAAGGGGAAGCATATTATTGAGATTCCGCTTCTTTCTCTATAATGTTGGTTGCCCACCCATGGTGAATCAGAGTGCCCAAATAAATTGCATTCCATGATGTCTCTCTATATGTGGCCACATGCATTTGGAAACTCAAGTGGGAGCATTAGCTGACCAGTTAAATTTGTGTCTGTTAACTAATGTCAGTATCATATCACATTCGTATTTGAAGAAGTAAGCTTTGGACGTATGATTCGTGTGTTGTTTAGCTTCAAGAGTGAACTGCTTCTAGTACGACACAAAGCACCTACATAGATCGTAGTGTAGATATAATGGGAAAACCCTAAGCATCACGAGTAAAATCAGGAAAGTGGAACTTGCTGGAAAATATGTGCTAGTATTGCCGGAACGGCTAGAAAGGCTTCGGATACCAGCTCTCTACAACTGAAGGCGCAGTACTGTTACTATCAGTCTAACTCTCAAAGGCGACACAGCTCCCAACATTTCCTGGATATTAGGGCAGACCAACACGAAGAGTTGAAAGCGTCCATGACAGGTGACCGAATAGACCTGTACACTGCAAATGTCCATGCTCCTCTTCACTACAAGGAACATACTATACAACTATTATACTCCCTCTGTTCCTAAACATAAGTCTTTGTAGAGATTCCACTATGGATCACATACGGGTGTATATAGATACATTTTAGAGTGTAGATTCACTAATTTTGCTCCGTATGTAGTCCATGGAGGAATCTCTACAAAGACTTATATTTACGAACGGAGAGAGTACTTATTAAAGAAGAACAGAAGAGGAACATGTTAAGAAGAGCAAGCAGATTTTCGATAATAAAATGTTCGTTGCCCACACATGATGAACCAGAGAGCATAAAAAATGCAGCTCCCTGCTATCTCTCTATATGTGGCACACGTTCTTTTCGAAAGTAAAGTAGGAACATTAGCTGACCAATTACACGTTCTTTATTTTAGTAATATGAGCATCATATCAGATTCATATTTGAGCAACAAAGTTTGGAATTATAAGTGGCATGCTGTTTAGCTTGATGGGTTGAGGAGCAGTGCTAGCACGTTTCAAAGCACCTAGGATGATGGTACACTAAATATAAAGGGAATGTCTACATGCAAGTCGCCTGACTATCGTCATTTGGGTCAGTCGACCATTTCAGGCGGTTGGATGAAGATCCTACATCTCCTAAACCTTCTTCTTCCTCGCCTGTTATTCTTCCCCTACAGACCACCGCACGGGCCGCCGGCCGAACCACCGGGCCCCGCCCTCCCTTGAACCGGCCACCACCTCCGGTCTTCCGCCACCCCCGGCCATCCCTCTAGCTAACCCTAGCCCCCCACCCGCGTCAAGTTTTGCCTCCGGCGAAGCCCCACCATAGCCCGACGACAGCCCCCCACAACCACTGTCCCCACCCGAAACCCTAAGATAGATAATGGGGCAGCCCTTCGGCGAGCCCCTTCCTTCCCTCCGGCGAACTCCCAAAAATGGACTGACCCCAATTTGAAATTCAGTCAAATATTATTTAAGCTAATGTGGAATATAAAAGGGGAAAACCATAAGCATTGCGAGTATAGTGGTGAGCGTGCCATGGCGGATCTGAAGGTGCAAACCGGACAAAGGCAACTTCGCAACCAATGTTTGGTTTCAACTAACAAGTAAGATTCTAAGTGATGGACAAGAAATCACAGTAAAGCAGTGGCGATCTACTTTCTTGCTGAGATAAATAACTTGAGCAGATACGAAAGAGTACCACCTCTGGTGTGGCGCCGTGTAAGCATCTGCTGAGGCGTTGAGGGTGCTGCGGTAGCGATGGCTGTCGGCAGCATGGAAGCAGATCTAGGAGGGCAGACGGTGGCGGCGAGGGAAATATCCCGGTGTGGTGGACGAGATGGTCATACGAGCGGCCTCGGTAAGGTGGACGACGGCACGGATGAAGCGAGAGGACGCGATGCAAGGATCCTGGTCTGAGGCCATGGATGAGAGAGGTCGATCTCTTGTAATGGACAACGGCGTCGGGGTATCAGCTCCGGCATGATGAAGGCGGACGGCACTGGATGGGGTCGCGGATGGAGGAGACTTGGGTGGAGAGGGTGTTTTGGCGCCCACGGAGTACGAATGGGGAAATGGAGGGAGAGAGGTAGGGGGAACCATGTCTTCAGGGCGCGCTTGTCTCAAATGCGAGGAAATTTACCAACTTAGCCCCTGTTTAAAATTTCCTACATCACAGCAATATTAGTCGGTTGGGGATAGGACGGTAATCTCGCATACACCGAATATTTGCCGAGGGAGATTTCGGCCGAGGAAAGTTTGTTTTGGCGCCCACCGTGTATGAATCGGGGAGGTGAGAGGCGATTTTGGCCGAGGAGAAACTGTGTTTTGGCGCCCACCGTGTATGAATCCGGGGAGGTGAGAGGCGGAGGCAGTTATGTCACATTTGAGTGAAATTACAAGCCTACCCCTATCAAAACCTATAGAAATCGAGCCGATAGGCTTTACGTGTCGGCAATAGTAATTTCCATCTCGCAGATTTGGTTTCGGGCGGTTACTGCGACTTTCCCCACTTCGTTCAATTTTTTTGCAAAAGAATATTGCATGTTTACCGTGCCAACTCAATTCGAATCCATTTTGTATTCTTTTTTTTCTTCGGGCAGGATCCATTTTGTATTCGAATACAAGTCTATATACATCATTTTTTTATATATACTTTCAAAAGCACAACAAAGAATTCTGCTCCTTTGTATATAAAATACGATTTACAAATGCAATGATCTCAAAATCATAAGGTTGAATTCAAATTTTTGAAATCAAATTATGTTCGACTTTGAATTCAAATTTTTGAAACCAAATTATGTTCAGCTCAAATGTATGGATCGGTAATATCAATATATTAAATAACATACATGCGTGTAAATTCAAATTAGTATGCATGTTTGATAGATCAATTTTGGTTCGAGTACGAATTACATGTATCATCATCTGGAATTCAAATATTTGAATCCCTTTTATGTTGACATCTTCTATGCACACAACTAAATATTTGAATCTCGTTTCACGCCCATCTCTCTATAGGTCTCTCTCGCGTGCTCCTTCATGTAGCTATCACTCTCTTTTCTCCATCTCACCCGCACGCTCACTACATGCTTCTCCGTTTTTTTGCAAACACGGTCTCTTGTCATCTCCCTCGAGAAGTGTCACACCCTCTCTATCTTCATAGATTACACGGTTTTCATTATCTCTCACGTCTCTATCGTTCTTTAGTATCACTATAGCTACCTAAGCTTTCTTTTTCACCGCCACACACACACTTTCGCTCGTCTTTCACTTTGCCTTTCTCTCCAGGGTTCTCTGACGCACCCTATATCTTTCTAGATATGACTCCAACCACTAAACTTACTCTCTCTCGCACACACACATCATTTGTTGGGGTCTCCTTTCTGTCTTCATCTCCGTTCCAGAACTGACATTATTCATTTGTTTACCAATCAGACAAACTATCTCCCCCCTCTCTCTCACTCACTCCCACACACACACAACTCCAGCTTTGGATCCCCCTACCGACTACCATCTCTCTCTCACACACATAAAATATTTTGAGTGAAACATAAGATATTTTTATTGATATATGTATATCAAAACTAGACTATTTTCTATCAAATTGGTGAATATGTATTACTCTACTTTGGATGCGTTGCAACGCACTGGCACATTGCTAGTTATTACAGTATTATTTTATGGACACAAGACAAATGATGGAGTACATATATGAAGAGAAGAGGAGCACGCACATAGTCGGTCTCTCGCTGTCTCGCACATGAGAGTTACATAAGGCACGGTAAACAAATAAACCGAAAGGTGCATGATTGCTGCATGCGCGGGTACCGGGTACGTGGTGGAGCACACCTTTGTAGGAATAGTCAGCTCGCATGATAATTTGATCAGTAGGAGTTGATGGTCGGGACCACAGGTGAACGACCTGGAGGCGGTGGCTCGCCAGTCGCCACTGATCGAGTTGCCACATTTAAAATATCATTCTTTTAGCGGGGTAAGAGTTCCGATTTTCAATGGCGCGTTATAATACTAGTTTTTAGAACGATTGGTGTGGAGCGAAAATGGAATTCATAACTGCTACCTCCGTCCTGGTTTACTAGTCCCCATCGTATTTTGGGTCAAAGTTTGTCCATGAATTTTACTTGTAAAATGTGAATGGAAAATGAGATTTTGTTATTCCCAAACAAAAAAGGTCCAGAGGGAGTGATTGCTCTGACACGGATGCGACCTCTCATAGCGCAGGCATGAACCGGCGCGCCGGCCAAGAGGGAACCACTCGCTGCACACCAGGCTGAACACGCCTCCTCGCCGCATGCAACCGGCTTCAGACTGCCCCGCCTGCCTCCATTGAATCCGCGCGTGTGCCGGCAACACGTCCTTCCGCGAGCCGGCCGGCATTTTAGAACACAACGTCGGTTGGCTCCTCTCGTCCGCCCACTATTTAAACGAGGCCAGACGCCTGGCAAGAACCGCACCACACCACTGCTCCCCATATCCTCCTTGCACCATTTTCTCCACACTCTCCATAGCATCCGGTGAGCAGGAAGACGAGTTCTCCGGCATAAAAGCCGGCTGGGTGCCCAGGCGAGCCAGGCAACTCGCTGCCCCACCTCCCTCCCCGCCCTAGGCCGTCAGTACCATGGGCGAGGCTGCAGGCGGGCAAGCGAAGGAGCAATTCGCCGCTCCAACCTGGCCCCTGGTGCATCAACTTGACTCTCCAAGCCTGCTCACAGAGGAGTGGCCAGTTGCTGCACCCCGGCACACGGGGGACCATGGCGTCCAGTGCACCGTGGTTGGCCGCGCCATCCGACGCAAATGTTGGCAGAACCGCGGCATGCTAGCGGAGGTGGCCAACACGTCCGCAGCCACCGCCGACATCGAGGAATAGTAGACCCCGGGAGCCGCAGCCGCTTAGAACCCACAAATGCTACGACCATCGCGTCGCCGGCATAGACACCCGGTGTGTTGCCCGGTTTGGCTCAAAACATCATGGACCTGAGCCGCGGCCGGCATAAGAAATTATACCTGCTTCCAGAAGTTATTCGCGTTTAGTCAAAAAATGTCCAAAAAATAATTAATTACGTATGGTCTTGACTTGTTGTGCTTGCACTGGTAGTAGGAACTAGAGATTTCCAGAAGTGAATCATGGTTGTGGACATTATCTATGAATGTGCAGATATCTGTGAACATGAGTTTGATGTGGAAGATGAACTTGGAATGTTGGGCTTGCGTGTGAACTATACCATGTCCAATGGTTCGTCTGTTATTGTTCGGAAAGTAATGGCTGTTATTACATGACTCGAAAAAAAAAATTTGTGCCACATCTAGGCATCACAGACTTACATACATCTCAGTAGATGCATGGACATTACAACAGGCATGCTGACTGGATAAACATTTGAACCTACCTATTATGAATGAAAATTTGTATTTACAACAGCTTTAGATAGCAGGAGACGCCTAGCCTGCTCTGCCTCTGCTAGCTTCTTTCTGGCTTCTTCCATCTCTTCTTTGGCTTGGGTGAAGAGAGCATCTGATTGCTCTTTTCACTTCTTCAGGAACTCAGGTACATTCTCAAGGGTTGTTGCATGCTTTGTTTCAGCCTTTACTAGAGCAACGAGGACATGAACACTTGACGACTCCACCTAGCTTGTGAGTAATCCAGCATCATCTAGGAATTTGCACCTTGTGTCTAATCCAGCATCATTAGGGAAATGGCACCTTGTGTGTAATCCAGCCTCATTTTAGAAATTTGATGTCGAGGTTGACCATACTTCCCTCCTCGCAGGAACTGCTTCCTGACATGAAGAAGTTACTTCTTTTTTAGATCAATAGTCAGAGCTCCCCAGATCCATTAAGTAGAAGCCCGATAAATAGGACTAGGAGAAGTGAATTCAAAAGGAGTAATATAAAAACAGACTGCAAGGTGAGAACACCCACTTCCTACATCAAGAAAAGGAAAGCATTAGGACGATTAAGACTGTGCTTATTACATATCAAATAGAGCCAGCTTATAGAAACTATGACATGTACATCGAAGAACACAAGGCTAAGAGAAATAGAAAAACCAGCAGAGGGGTGCACTAAGCCAAGGGTTGCTGCAGCAAAATAACCGGCAACCAGATGATCTCCAGGGCATCCGTAGATGCGTTTGACTGACTAGTTCAACACTAAATTACAAAAGATTCATCCTACGGCATGGTCGGTCCACTGAGTAAATTGAGATCCTACAAATGATTGAGAGCCTAATCAAGTGTACAAGAAATTGTTTATCTCGCCTATTATTGTTTAATAATCTGCCACACTGCTGGATTGCATGGCAAGAACCGTAGCCAAGCAGACAACATGGTTTAACGCTGCTTTCAGCTCGGGGCTTGTCCAGGGCCTGGTCTGGTCCTATGTTCACTACTGCTGCCAAACACATACCATGTCAAAGTAAAAAAAATGGTCAAAAGAGGGGGCTCCCTCCGACTTCATTAATGAAACCATCAAGAACACACAAAACATCCACCATTGCTAGTCAGGTTCTCAATGTCAAAGTAATTGAAAGGTTGTTACTTACCAAAGCTCGTTTTACAGGTTTGGTGCAACTCCTCTTTAAGTTGCGACGTTCCTTGAAGATGTCCCCAACATCCCGTATTTGGTCTTCATTGCTCCTCTGCATGTTCGCATTCATAGTTTCAAAATCTCAACATGGCAAAAAAATATAGTAATACTCACGCATCTTGTGGGCAACATTAAAGCACTCATCTGCCATATTAGCACGAGTGATTTTTAATATCCTACTATGTGGCTCTTCAACTTTGCTAGAACTGCGTTGTGGTTTCATTTTGAGTGAATAGAAGAGGGGGGTCACTGATACGTCCATTTTGCATCATGTTTACCTACTGTTATTTATAATGTTTTTATGCATAATAATGCTTTTGGGAGTAATTCTAATGCCTTTTCTCTCATAATTTGCAAGGTTTACACAAAGAGGGAGAATACTGGCAGCTGGAATTCTGGACCTGAAAAGGCACGTCAGAGCTAATTATTCTGCACAACTCCAAATAAGCTGAAACTTCACGGAGATTTTTTATGGATTATTTAAGAATTATTGGAGCAAAGAACTACCAGAGGGGGCCCACCAGGTGGGCACAAACCACCTGGGCGTGCCAGGGAGCCCAGGCGCGCCCTGGTGGGTTGTGCCCTCCTTGGCCCACCTCTAGTGCCCCTCTTCTGGTATATACGTCATTTTGACCTAGAAAAAATAAGGGGAGGACTTTCGGGACGAAGCGCTGCCGTCTCGAGGCGGAACTTGGGCAGGAGCACTTTTGCCCTCCGGCGGAGCGATTCCGCCCGGGTAACTTCCCTCCCGGAGGGGGAAATCATTGTCAACATCATCATCAACAACTCTCTCATCTTTGGGAGGGCCATCTCCATCAACACCTTCAACAGCACCATCTCCTCTCAAACCCTAGTTCATCTCTTGTGTTCAATCTTTGTACCGGAACCTTAGATTGGTACTTGTGGGTGACTAGTAGTGTTGATTACATCTTGTAGTTGATTACTATATGGTTTATTTGGTGGAAGATTATATGTTCAGATCCATTATTCTATTTAATACCCCTCTGATCTTGAGCATGATTATTATTTGTGAGTAGTTACTTTTGTTCTTGAGGTCACGGGAGAAGTCATGTTGCAAGTAATCATGTGAACTTGATATGTGTTCGATATTTTGATGATATGTATGTTGTGATTCCCTTAGTGGTGTCATGTGAACGTCGACTACATGGCACTTCACCATATTTGGGCCTAAGGGAATGCATTGTGGAGTAGTAATTAGATGATGGGTTGCTAGAGTGACAGAAGCTTAAACCCTATTTTATGGACTATTCCGTAAGGGACCGATTTGGATCCAAAAGTTTAATGCTATGGTTAGATTTTATCTTAATACTTTTCTAGTAGTTGCGGATGCTTGCGAGGGAGTTAATCATAAGTAGGAGGTTTGTTCAAGTAAGAACAGCACCAAAGCACCGGTCCACCCACATATAAAATTATCAAAGTAGTGAACACAAATCAAACCAACATGATGAAAGTGATGTGATGAAATTCCCAAGTACCCTCAAGAACGCTTTGCTTATCATAAGAGACTGTTTTGGCCTATCCTTTGCCACAAAAGGATTGGGCTGCCTTGCTGCACATTATTTACCGTTACCATTACTTGCTCGTTACAAACTATATTGCTATCAAACTATCTGTTACCAACTATTTCAGTGCTTGCAGAAAATACCTTGCTGAGAACCACTTGTCATTTCCTTCTGCTCCTCGTTGGGTTCGACACTCTTACTTATCGAAAGGACTATGATTGATCCCCTATACTTGTGGGTCATCAAGGCTCTTTTCTGGCGCCATTGCCGGGGAGTGAAGCGCTCTTGGTTTGTAAGGGAAAATTATTACTACGTGCTGAAATTTATTGTCACTTGTTACTATGGAGAATCATCCTTTGAGGGGTTTGTTTGGGGTATCTTCACCTCGACCGGAACCACAATTAGTTACCCCTCAACCTACTGCACCTACTAAAAATATTGGTTATGAAATTCCTTCGGGTATGATAGAACAACTGCTAGCTAATCCTTATGCAGGAGATGGAACCGAACATCCTGATATGCGCTTGATATATGTGGATGAAATATGTTGATTATTTAAGCTTGCAGGTTTGCCCGAAGATGAAGCTAAGAAGAAGGTTTTCCCTTATCTTTGAAGGGAAAGCATTGGCATGGTATAGGCTATGCGACGATATTGGATCTTGGAACTAGAACCAATTGAAATTGGAATTTGACCAAAAAATTTATCTTATGCATCTAGTTCATCGTGATCGGAATTACATATATAATTTTTGGCCTCATGAAGGAGAAAGTATCGCTCTAGCTTGGGGGAGGCTTAAGTCAATGTTATATTCATGCCCCAACCATGAGCTCCCAAGAGAAATTATTATTCAGAATTTTTATACTCGGCTTTCTCATGATGATCAATCCATGCTAGATACTTCTTGTACTGGTTCTTTTATGAAGAAGACTATTGAATTCAGGTGGGATCTTTTAGAAAGAATTAAATGCAACTCTGAAGATTGGGAACTCGATGAAGGTAAAGAGTCAGGTATTAAGCTTAAGTTTGATTGTCTTAAATCTTTTATGAATACCGAAGCTTTTCACAAGTTTAGCACCAAATATGGACTTGACTCTGAGATAGTAGCCTCCTTTTGTGAATCATTTGCTACTCATGTTGATCTCCCCAAGGAGAAATGGTTTAAATATCATCCACCTATTAAAGAAGAAATTAAAGAACTGGTTGTGGTTAAAGATGAAACAATTATTAACAATGTTGATGCAGTTGTGCCTACTGCTTATATTGAAAAACCACCTTTCCCTGTTAGGATAAAGGAACATGCTAAGGTGTCAACCGTGGTCAATAAAAGTCATATTAGAGCACCTAAACCTGCTGAACAAATCAAAGTAGAACCTAGTGTTGCTATGGTTAAAGATCTCTTGGTATAAAATATAGATGGGCATGTTATTTACTTCTGTGATGAAGCTGCTAGAATTGCTAAACCCGATGAAAAAGATAAACATAGACCTGTTGTTGGCATGCATGTTGTCTCAGTTAAAATAGGAGATCACTGTTATCATAGTTTATGTGACTTAGGTGCTAGCGTGAGTGCTATTCCTTTTACCTTATACCAAGAAATTATGAATGACATAGCACCCGCTGAAATAGAAGACATAGATGTTACTATCAAACCTGCCAATAGAGACACCATCACACCACTTGGGATTGTTAGAGATGGTGAAGTCTTGTGTGGGAAAATAAAATACCCTACTAATTTTCTAGTGCTTGGTTCCCCACAAGATGACTTTTGCCCCATTATCTTTGTTAGACCTTTCTTGAACACCGTTAATGCTAAAATAGATTGTGAGAAACAAACCGTCAGTGTTAGTTTTGGTGATGAGTCTCATGAGTTTAATTTTTCTAAGTTTAGTAGAAAACATCATAGGAAAGAACTACCTAGTAAGGATGAAATAATTGGTCTTGCTTCTATTGCCGTGCCTCCTACTGATCCACTGGAACAATATTTGCTAGACCACGAAAATGATATGCATATGCATGAAAGAAATGAAATAGATAAAATTTCTTTGAACAACGACCTCTGCTTAAACATAATTTGCCTATTGAAACTCTAGGAGGTCCTCCTCCACCTAAAGGTGATCCTGTGTTTGAATTGAAACAATTACCTGACACTTTGAAATATGCTTATCTCGATGAGAAAAAAGATATATCATGTTATTATTAGTGCTAACCTTTCAGAACATGAAGAAGAAAGATTATTGAAAATTTTGAAGAAGCACCGAGCTGCTATTGGATATACTCTTGATGATCTTAAGGGAATTAGTCCCACTCTCTGTCAGCACAAAATTAATATGGAACCTGATACTAAACCCGTTGTTGATCATCAACAATGTTTGAATCCTAAGATGAAAGAAGTGGTAAGAACTGAAATACTAAAGCTTCTGGAAGCAGGTATAATCTATCCCATAGCTGATAGTAGATGGGTGAGTCCTGTTCATTGTGTCCCTAAGAAAGGAGGTATTACTGTTGTTCCTAATGATAAAAATGAACTTATTCCACAAAGAATTGTTAATGGCTATAGAATGGTAATTGATTTTAGAAAATTAAATAAAGCAACTAGAAAAGATCATTACCCTTTGCCTTTTATTGATCAAATGTTAGAAAGATTATCAAAGCACATACACTTTTGCTTTCTTGATGGATATTCTGGTTATTCTCAAATACCTGTTTCACAACCTGATCAAGAGAAAACCACTTTTACTTGCCCTTTTGGAACTTATGCTTATAGACGTATGCCTTTTGGTTTATGCAATCCACCTGCTACCTTTCAAAGATGTATGACTGCTATATTCTCTGATTTCTGTGAAAAGATTGTTGAGGTTTTCATGGATGATTTTTCTGTATATGGATCTTCTTTCGATGATTGCTTAAGCAACCTTGATTGAGTTTTGCAGAGATGTGAGCAAACTAATCTTGTCTTGAATTGGGAAAAGTGCCACTTTATGGTTAATGAAGGTATTGTCTTGGGACATAAATTTTCTGAACGTGGTATTGAGGTGGATAAAGCTAAAGTTGATGCAATTGAGAAAATGCCATGTCCTAAAGATATTAAAGGTATTCGTAGTTTCCTTGGTAATGTTGGTTTCTATAGGAGGTTTATTAAAGACTTCTCTAAAATTTCCAGGCCTCTTACAAATCTTTTACAAAAGGATGTTCCATTTGTTTTTTATGATGATTGTGTAGAAGCCTTTGAAACACTTAAGAAAGCCTTAACTTCTGCACCCATTGTTCAACCACCTGATTGGAACTTGCCCTTTGAAATTATGTGTTATGCTAGTGATTATGTTGTTGGTGCTGTTCTAGGACAAAGAGTTGATAAGAAACTAAATGTTATCCATTATGCTAGTAAAACTCTAGACAGTGCTCAACGAAATTATGCTACTACTAAAAAAGAATTTTTAGCAGTTGTGTTTGCTTGTAATAAATTCAGATCTTATCATGTTGATTCTAAAGTTATTGTTCACACTGATCATGCTGCTATAAAATATCTTATGGAAAAGAAAGATGCTAAACCTAGACTCATTAGGTGGGTTCTATTGTTACAAGAGTTTGACTTACATATAACTGATAGGAAAGGAGCTGAGAACCCCGTAGCTGATAACTTGTCTAGGTTAGAAAATATTCTTGATGACCCACTACCTATTGATGATAGTTTTCCTGATGAGCAATTAGCTGCAATAAATGTTTCTCATAACACTCCTTGGTATGCTGACTATGCTAATTATATTGTTGCGAAATATATACCACCTAGTTTCACATACCAACAAAAGAAAAAATTCTTCTATGATTTAAGACATTACTTTTGGGATGACCCACACCTGTATAAAGAAGGAGTAGATGGTATTATTAGACGTTGTGTACGTGAGCATGAACAGGAACAAATCCTACGGAAATGTCACTCCGAAGCTTATGGAGGACATCATGCGGGAGATAGAACTGCTCACAAGGTATTGCAATCTGGTTTTTATTGGCCTACTCTCTTGAAGGATTCCCATAAGTTTGTTTTATCTTGTGATGAATGTCAAAGAATAGGTAATATTGGTAAGCGTCAGGAAATGCCTATGAATTATTCTCTTGCTGTTGAACCATTTGATGTTTGGGGTTTTGATTATATGGGACCTTTTCCTTCCTCTAATGGGTATATACATATTTTGGTTGCTGTTGATTACGTTACTAAGTGGGTAGAAGCTATTCCAACTAGTAGTGCTGATCACAACACTTCCATTAAAATGCTTAAAGAAGTTATTTTCCCAAGGTTTGGAGTCCCTAGATATTTAATGACTGATGGTGGTTCACACTTTATCCATGGTGCTTTTCGTAAAATGCTTGCTAAATATGATGTTAGCCATAGAATTTTATCACCCTATCATCCTCAGTCTAGTGGTCAAGTTGAACTTAGCAATAGAGAAATAAAATTAATTCTACAAAAGATTGTTAATAGGTCCCGAAAGAATTGGTCTAAGAAATTAGATGATGCACTTTGGGCCTACAGAACAGCATATAAAAATCCTATGGGTATGTCTCCTTATAAAATGGTTTATGGAAAGGCTTGTCATTTGCCTCTTGAGTTAGAACATAAAGCATATTTGGCAGTTAAAGAACTCAACTATGATTTCAAACTTGCCGGTGAAAAGAGGTTATTTGATATTAGCTCGTTAGATGAATGGAGAACCCAAGCTTATGAAAATGCCAAGTTATTTAAAGAAAAAGTTAAAAGATGGCATGATAAAAGAATCCAAAAGTGTGAGTTCAAAGTGGGTGAATATGTTCTATTGTACAACTCTCGTTTCAGATTCTTTGAAGGAAAACTTCTCTCTAAATGGGAAGGACCATATATCATCGAAGATGTTTACCGCTCTGGAGCTATCAAAATAAATAATGCCGAAGGTACCAACCCGAAGGTGGTCAATGGGCAAAGAATTAAACACTATATCTTAGGTACGCCTACTAATGTTGAAAGCAATATTATTCAAACCATGACACCTGAGGAACACATAAAAGAGACCTTCCGGAACACTCCAGAATAACAAAAAAGGAGGAGGTACGTGGTACGATAAGTAAACGGACTCCGAAAAATCCGTAAAAATATTTTCTGTCAGTTTTGGAATATAACAAAAAATAGGAAAATAAGAAATAACCAGGAAGGCAACCCTGGTGGGCACAAGACACCAGGGCGCGCCTGACTTGCCAGGCGCGCCCAGGTGAGTTGTGCCCACCTCGGGTACCTTTCAGACTCCGTTTTTCTCTTGTTTGCTTGTTTACCAAGATAAGAAATCTTTATATACCCCCTGAACTTATTGACCACCGTATCACAGAGAAATCTTCTGTTCTTCTTTCTTGTTGTTTTCTGACAGATCTAGATCGCCATGACCGCTTCGAGCTCCTCCAAGGACAAGTTCTTTGAGAACGTCATCAACTTGTATCTACAGGAGGTGATGCAGCAACCTCAAGCCATTGAGATGCCCGAGGGGGTGCTCCACATCCGGGACGTCCAGGGCCCCAAGGGGACGGGGACCGTGGATGCTCGACTTGAAGCTATGGAGCAGGAGGTATTCAAGTGCAAGGGGATGGTGGAACGTGGACTCGATTCCAATCACCTCATGATCACGGATTACACCCGTGATCTCAAGGTGGATGGCAAATCCATGAAGGACATCGTCTTCACCTTCAACGAGCAAATAACTTTCTGCAAAGTAAAATGTATGATCTCCAAAACCAAGTCTTTAAATATGAGGCAAGGTTTAAAGGTATGAGTTTGGCTGCTAGTTGCAGGACTCGTGAGACTCGCTCCTCCTCTTATGATGGTGAGCCATTGCCATGGAAACCGGAAGATAAGATTGCTACTACCTCGTCACCACCACCACCTTCTTCATCACCAAAGGAGACTTGAGTATCGGGTATGGGCACTCCCCTTGGCTTGTGCCAAGCTTGGGGGAGGTGTCCCGGTATCGTATCACCACCACTATCTTTGCTTTCATCTATTTTAGTTCGATCATTAGTTTTCCTATGATTTAGTTGAATAAAAGTTTAGTTCGATCCTTTCTTTTCGAGTGCTTGCTTAGTGATCTATCTATCGCTGTAATCGTGTTCTAGATATATAATAAAGAGTAGTTTGAGTTTTGTCTCTTTACTTTAATGTTGCAATAAAAAGAAAGGAAAATAAATGAAAAAGATCATATACTAATCTTACGGTAAGTAATGACATCACATAAGGAAGAGTATAAGTAGTAAAATTTATTGGAGATTGACAAACATAGAATTGGTCAATGATGCAATTCATGAAAGAATTAATAAGGGAAGAGAAGATTCACATGCAAATACACTATCTTGGACATCTTTTATGATTGTGAGCCCCCATTAAATATTTTGTGTCAAAATAGTTGACGTTGGACAAGGAAGACAACGTAATGATTTATGTTTGTTCATATTCACATAGAAGTTATATTGTCATAGATCCTTTAACATGTGGTGCTTGCCCAATATCTTTTCTAGCCAAAAATTCCGCACTAAGTAGAGATACTACTTGTGCATCCAAAAACCTTAACCCAAATCTTACTTTGAGAGTCCACCATACCTACCTATGGATTGAGTAAGATCCTTCAAGTAAGTTGTCATCGGTGCAAAAAGGCAATAAAAATTGCTTCTAAATGTGTTGGATCATTTAGTGTAAGAGAAAATTGAGCGTTGCACGAACTTGTGATGGCAAAATAATAAAAGCGACAGACTGCATAATAAAGGTTGCCATCATAAGGGGCAATGTAACGTGACGTTCTTTTGCACTAAGGGATTTAGCATGGAAACAAATAAGCGCATGACAACCTCTGCTTCCCTCTACGAAGGGCCTATCTCTTACTTTTATGCATTTACTTTTATGAAGAGTCAAAGTTTTCTTCCCTATTCCTTTTTATTTTCTCTTTTTGCAAGCATCATGTGGTGAGGAAAGATCTAGGCACATATATCCAGTTGAATATGAGTGGGCATGAGTTATTATTGTTGACATCACCCTTGAGGTGAATACGTTGGGAGGCGAAACTATAAGCCCCTATCTTTCTATGTGTCCGGTTGAAACTTTTTGTTCATGGGTACGCTGTGAGTGTTAGCAATCATAGAAGATTAAATGATGGTTGAGTATGTGGACTTGCCTAAAGGCTCCGATACGTGACCCTTCCTGAAAAGATGATGAATTGTAGTTGCAAAGTTGACTGAGAACATAGTTTGTTGGTTTTCAATAGAGTTTATGCTTTATACTTTGATGTTGTGATGAATTGTTACTTTTTCATGGGAAGTTATATGACAAAAGCTATGTGACAAAAGTTATTTGATAAAGTTTTATGTTAAAGTTTGTTGCTGTTATAATAATATACATGATGCTTCTATGTCCGTATTTTTGTTTTTATCGATACCTCTCTCTCTAAGCATGTGGACATGTTTTTCGATATCGGTCTTTCGCTTGAGGACAAGCGAGGTCTAAGCTTGGGGGAGTTGATACGTCCATTTTGCATCATGTTTACCTACTGTTATTTATTATGTTTTTATGCATAATAATGCTTTTGGGAGTAATTCTAATGCCTTTTCTCTCATAATTTGCAAGGTTTACACAAAGAGGGAGAATACCTGCAGCTGGAATTCTGGACCTGAAAAGGCACGTCAGAGCTACCTACTCTGCACAACTCCAAATAAGCTGAAACTTCACGGAGTTTTTTTTATGGATTATTTAAGAATTATTGGAGCAAATTACTACCAGAGGGGGGCCACCAGGTGGGAACAACCCACCTGGGCGCGCCAGGGAGCCCAGGCGAGCCCTGGTGAGTTGTGCCCTCCTCGGCCCACCTCTGGTGCCCCTCTTCTGGTATATAAGTCATTTTGTCCTAGAAAATATAAGGGGAGGACTTTCAGGACGAAGCGCCGCCGTCTCGAGGCTGAACTTCGGCAGGAACACTTTTGCCCTCCGATGGAGCGATTCCGCCGGGGGAACTTCCCTCTCGGAGGGGGAAATCATCGTCAACATCATCACCAACAACTCTCTCATCTTTGGGAGGGCCATCTCCATCAACATCTTCAACAGCACCATCTCCTCTCAAACCCTAGTTCATCTCTTGTGTTCAATCTTTGTACTGGAACCTTAGATTGGTACTTGTGGGTGACTAGTAGTGTTGATTTCATCTTGTAGTTGATTACTATATGGTTTATTTGGTGGAAGATTATATGTTTAGATCCATTATGTTATTTAATACCCCTCTGATCTTGAGCATGATTATTATTTTTGAGTAGTTACTTTTGTTCTTGAGGTCACGGGAGAAGTCATGTTGCAAGTAATCATGTGAACTTGATATGTGTTCGATATTTTGATGATATGTATGTTGTGATTCCCTTAGTAGTGTCATGTGAATGTCGACTACATGGCACTTCACCATATTTGGGCCTAAGGGAATGCATTGTGGAGTAGATGATGGGTTGCTAGAGTGACAGAAGCTTAAACCCTAGTTTATGCGCTATTCCGTAAGGGACTGATTTGGATCCAAAAGTTTAATGCTATGGTTAGATTTTATCTTAATACTTTTCTCGTAGTTGCGGATGCTTGCGAGGGGGTTAATCATTAGTAGGAGGTTTGTTCAAGTAAGAACAGCACCTAAGCACCGGTCCACTCACATATCAAATCAGCAAAGTAGTGAACACAAATCAAACCAACATGATGAAAGTGATGTGATGAAATTCCCGTGTACCCTCAAGAACGATTTGCTTAGCATAAGAGACCATTTTGGCATGTCCTTTGCCACATAAGGATTGAGCTACCTTGCTGCACATTATTTACCGTTACCATTACTTGCTTGTTACAAACTATATTGCTATCAAACTATCTGTTACCGACTATTTCAGTGCTTGCAGAAAATACCTTGTTGAGAACCACTTGTCATTTCCTTCTGCTCCTCATTGGGTTCGACACTCTTACTTATCGAAAAGACTACGATTGATCCCCTATACTTGTGGGTCATCAGTCACCTCCCTGCTATTCTAAAAAACTTTCCATCATTTGCGACACTACTGGTTACAGATGAAGAACCTACCCAAGCACAGCGCAATACAGGAGCGACGCACAATTACAAGATGATATTATGTTCGACAATGCAAGCTATAACCAATTACTTTTACAGGAACAATAGCAGCCAGGAAATTTGAAGGGTAGGTATGAACATAATCGGAACTTCACATGTACTGCTTAGAGAATCAATATACACATTACCAATCGAGGAGGAGTACGAAGGTCGCGGCGGCGTCTGTGCATCATGGTCGGCAACGGGAGTCAGTTCATTATCGACGACGGTGGTGCTGCTGCGCTTCGCATCGTCTTCCGGGAAGCACATCCGAGACCGTGGAAGAAGGCGCCGGGGAAGTGGCTCCATGTACGACGGTAGACCGGCTCCAGTGCGGCGTACGACATCGTTGATGAGGCAGATGCGCTGTGGTGGACAAGTGCGCCAATGAAGAAGGGGAGGGGCATGAAGGGAAGGTGCTGCGGTGCCGTCGAGAAGTCTATTTTGCGGTGGGGATAGAAAATGGGGAGTAATGAGGAGTACTCTGGGAGCCGGGGTGGGGTTGGATGGGTGGGGTGAACATGAAGTTACCAAAACAGCCCCCAACCAACCAGCTTCCGTCGTCCTGTTCGACCAAGGGTATGATGGTAACTTTGCATTGATCGAATCTGAGTCGCGGGAGATATCGATGGAAGCGGGAGATTTTGCCGCCGACCTGAAAATTTGTAACACTACTGTACTAGTACTCTCTACTCCCTGTCTGGCGTGTTGGGTGATTGGGCTGAGCATTGTTTTTTTTTCATTGTTTTTTAGATAGCTCACCACTCATGTCAAGTGGTGTGATTGGGCTGAGCAGCTAGGAGTACTACTAGTACTCGCTCCGATTTTATTTACTCTTCATATTAGGTTTGACTGAAGTCATACTTCCTAAAGTTTGACCAATTGTATAGGAAAAATATAAACATTTACCATAACAAATATGTATGATGTGAAAGTACATTCAATAATAAATCTAATGGTGTTGATTTGTTATTGTATATGTTAATATTTTTATTTATAAACTTTGTCAGAGTTTACAAAACTTTACTTTGACCAATGCTAATACGCGGACTTAAATAAAAATGGAGGGAGTACACATCTGTTTTCTTAGTTTGTCGTGCCATTAATTATTTGTTGTAATTGTGAAATAAATATATTAAGCTATTGACTTTGAATGTAATGGTTTGTACAATTCAATATTTAGAATCATTGTTGAATTCCAAGATGAATACCAGGTCTATAGTACTTCACAATATGCTCAAACTCACATAATCCAACTCAAATGAAAATCTAAATACATTTCATAGTTATTAATTTGTTGGATGCAACAAAACCAACCATAACTCTACATGATCTGGTCTAAAGCAATTTTCACAAGACATCCTAATGTGTGAATGACACGTAGAGAGTTTGTGGACATGGAACAATGGTGGGAGAGAGATGTGTGCGCTCAACAAACAGGATATACACCCAGTGGAAAAGAGAGAAAGAGGACGGGAAAGATTGTATATATGTGGGTGAGAGAGAGAGAGAGAGGTTTGATGAGAGATCTCAAAAGAACATGGAATAGAGGGGAATCTTGTGGGTTGATGGATTGATAATTTTGTGTGGGAGGGATGGACAGAGAGAGGGGGGGAAGGAGTTACTGAGCCATCGCCACATCATCATGCTTCCAAATGGCCCCGCGGTCTCTAGTGCGGTCTGGTCGTCGTCTTCGTTCTTCCCGATGCCCTCCTTGAAGATCAAGGTGGTGTGCATGTGGGGGTGCAGATAAGCACAAGCGACAGGGGTCGCTATATAACCTTGGATGGGGATGGATAGTGGTGTGTGGGGGGGGGGGGTTGTTTGTGTGTCAAATATTAAGAGAAATCAAACCTATGGAGAGAATATGTGTGCATAGTGAGCATGCGAGAGAGGCTAATGGTGCGAGACAGATACATCGTGTGCGTCAATGTTTAAGCAATATAGAGACATCGTGTGCGGGATACGAAGATAGGACTATGGGGAGTGTGTTTGCTAGGCAAAGAGACATAGCAAGAGATAAATATGTGTGTGTGTGGTACATGGTGTGTATGTGACGGAGAGGTACATGCATGCCAAATAGGGTTTTCATGAAGAGATTGTGTGTGTGAGATAGAGAGCGATGTAGGGGCCTTGAGGCGGCAGGGGCAGGGTGAGGGTGTCATAATGTGTGCGTTGCATGTGTTACGTGCGATTGTGTGAGGGACGGTCGAATCAAGAGAGATGGTTGTTGTGTTACGGATGCTCTCTCTCTCTCTCTCTCTCTCTCTCTCTCTCTCTCTCTCTCTCTCTCTCTCTCTCTCTCTCTCTCTCTTACGCACACACAAAAAACACAAATAGAAGACCGTTCTCTCATGTATACACAACATCTCGGTATATCTCTATGTCTCACTCATACATGATCATTTGCACGTTCACCCCTCTCTATGACTATCACACACAAACACACCGTCTCCACATTGCCCTTCCGCGACAACACACATGGAGACACATACACGCGTTCTCTCTCCATTACACACACAAAATCTCTATTAAATTTTTTTTTGTAGGGGCACCTAAAATGCCCAAATCCAAATAATCACGAACTGAAGCTAAATACAAATATATGGAAATATTGTAGCGTGAGGAACTTTTCCAGCCAAAAAAAGTAGAGTAATATTCGGGGATTGTTTTCACACACACAAAAAGGTTCGGTCGATGTCCTTCCAGCGCGACACCGTGACGCACCTTTCGATTG
Organism: Thinopyrum elongatum; assembly: GCA_011799875.1. Classification (NCBI taxonomy): domain Eukaryota; kingdom Viridiplantae; phylum Streptophyta; class Magnoliopsida; order Poales; family Poaceae; genus Thinopyrum; species Thinopyrum elongatum. Next base: position 703,481,452 of record CM022298.1, read on the forward strand.
ACCGCGCGGCTGCGGTGCACGCGCTTGCACAGGATTCCATAGCGATGCTGTGCTAACTAATGTGGTGTATAGGTGCGGCCGTGATGCACGCGCTTGCACAGGATTACGTGTACTAGTACGGTGTTCTTTTAAGTTTGACCAACCCTATAACCAAGCTCCCATAAGCTCACTCATCAATATGCCGCCGCTGTTGCGCATGCGTACAGACGCTGAGTACTATACGGTGCAGTACTATCGCTGCCATGTGGGAGCTGGCCCCACATGTCATCTGTACTACAGCACCGTACGGTACTGCAGAGGATCTCAACCCCTCACGTCGTCTGCAGTCCCTCCTCGCGATGACGCTGCACTGCCAAGCACGCGAGCAGGTTGAGCCGCATCTATGCCCACAGCTTACGAAGAGGAGAAGGACAAGCGCATGCTCCAGCACGCCGGCGAGGAGGAACTAGCGTGTCATTGGCGTCTCCGCCCGCGCGGAGGAGGCTCGCATGGTGGTTGTCGTGGCGGAAGCCGGTCGCGCCCGCACTGAGCCCGCAAACCGGGTGCGGACATGGAATCTACCCTCGAGACCTTCAATGCCACGTGGATCATGCAATCTGAAGGAACAATTTGGGTCATTTGACTCTTGTGAGCCGTTGGATGAAACATGGACGGCCAGAAGGGCTTCTTCAACCTCCGAAAATGATGCACTGTTCATCTTCTCTCTCAACCATTGAGCTGCCAGCCCGCCACAGGCCTAACCACCTGCCGCCGCCCCGCCCTCCCCTGAACCACCATGCTCCCCCCACCCCCGCCATCCGTTTAACCCCGGGCACGATCTATTTTTTCCGGCGAACTGCATTCCAGACCCAACACTCATAAGATAGATCATGGGCACCCTACCATCCTAATATAGATTCTGGGGTAGCTTCTCTGCCATCTTCTTCCTTCGCTCCGTCGAACTTCTTTCACAAATCGACTGACCCAAATTATACTACTAGTACGTATTAAGTACAGTAGTAACATGAAGATACGAGTAGTAGTACCAACTACAAGAAGAACAGTAGTAAGACATACTAGTACTACTGTATGTACTAAAGAGTTCAAATAACAAGAAAAAACATAACATAGTTCTGCTGGGGGCTCAGCACAACACACCCATGAAATAAAACTAAGCAACTAGTCCGCTTGACACTGCAGTAGAACCAGCATGAGCAACGGCACTGCCACCTTACTCGGAGTCCTCGTCCACTTCCTTGACTTCGTGCTTGTCCCTCTTCCTCTTCCTCTTCGCTGACACTTCTTTGCTTGAACCGGACACTGGGCTCTGCTTCTTCATCCAACCCTTGTAGATATTTAAACAAAGGTAGGCATCCATTGCTGCGTACACGATGTGATCTTCATCTATTGTCTTCGACTCCCATGCAAGATGAAACTTGGGGTGAGATTTCTTCAGTTCAGCGTACGAAGGATCAATCATGGCTGCTGCCAGGGTCAGCATTGAAGGCTAAGAGGAGGACACCAGGCTTTCCTTCTGGAGATCGAAGGGCTAGCCTACAACGAGGCCTATCCAATCCAGGACTCTCCTGTCGTTCGTAAAGTCTACAGTAACGAATTTCACTCTTTTATCCTTGAGGAAGAACTCAAAATCCTGGCACCTAATGTCGGTATGGCATATGTGGTAGACCAAGCACACGTTATGTACGCAAACCTGGATCACGGCGGGCTTCTTCATCTCTGCCACCTTTAGAAGCTTCTCCTTTTCCAAAACTGTGGTGTACTCAACATCTAGCCCAACGACCCACTCATCCTTTGAACTTTCGAACATGTGTAGGAAGTGACCAAGGCATGCTTTCACTGTGGTGGATGTACGGGTGTAGATGATGATGAACTCATCACCGGTGATGGTTCTAACCTTGTACTCACCGCCGATCATGGAGATTTGGGAGGCCATGGATTTTGGAGGTGGGTTAGGAGAAGTGGAACTAGTGTAATGTGAAAGGACGGGACGACTGGGAGCGAACTATTGTAAGGTAGAAGACGGGGACGAGTAGGGCGTGTGAACAGCGTGGGGTGGTGGCTTGCCCGGTGGATAAACGGCTGCATGCCCCCAAAGAGTTCTCGAGTACTATGCAGGACCCACTAGATGTCATGTCTACTAACCCACATCGTAGGCCTGACGGTATAGCTTCTGCGTGTTCGCACTCCATGCCGGCGCGTGCATGTAACTTTCACTTAATTCCATCAACCGTCACGCCTCCCACGACGTTCGCCTCCCTCGCGCGGTCACGCCCTTTGAGACTTCGGACAGCTATAAATGAGCAAAAAAAATTTGCCTACTCCGCATGCATGATACTCCCTCTGGTCCTTTTTACTCCTTTGGTCCTTTATACTAAAAATATCAATATCTACAATACCAAATATATATTTTATGAAACTACATTTCATAATGAATATAAAAATATTGATTTGACATTGTTATGTTGATACATTTTTCTATAAGTTTGGTCAAAGTAGAGGTACTTTGACTTCAGACAAAACTTATATGCACTATGCAGACTACTTCCTCCATCCAGGTGCGTTATGATATTGCCATGTCATATATAGTCATCACAACAATCTGCATGCTTGACTCTCCATCTCCCTCTGGCAGTCCCACCACTCCTTCCCATGTGAAAACAATATGCATGCATGACTCTCCTCCCCCCGTGCTCATCCAATCTGTTGTGACCAGCAATATTTCCACCCCTCCCCTCCCCCGTAAGTTACTCCAACAAAAATATGCCCACCTAGCTGTTACGTTAATCACGCAACATATCTTACGTAGGTGTGGCATTGCTCGCTATAAATACTGCGCCTCCCACGGCATTCGGAAGAACGCTCACTTTCATCGCCTTTATCTCCTCCTCCCTCTCAATTAAGGACCCGTCGACCACCATGGCATCACCCCTCCCAAGCCCTAGGCACCCCTCGCTGCCCCGCGCGGAGGGTCACGCGTTGCCGTTCCGTTCCTCGCCGCCACTAGTCGAGGAGGACACGTCGGTGTTCCGTTCCTTGCTGCCACCAGTGGAGGATGACGCGTCGGTGTTCCGCTCCTCGCCGCGATGCGTCGAGGTGGACGCGTCAGCGTTCGCACCCTCGCCACCACGCGCATCGGAGGACGCGTCGGCTCCCCGCTACGAGGTGAATGTCGCGCCGCCCACCGAGCCCCCCCAGCTTGGAGGAGCTTTGGAAAGAAATGGAGGTCGCCTTGTGGGAGGCTTTACATCCGGCAGAGCGCGCCAAAAGAGAGCCGGAGAAACAAGCTGAGGAAGAGAAGCGCACCATGAGGCATGCTGCCTGGCAGGCCTATGTCGTGTCTGAGAGAATCAGGCAATTGGCTCTTTGGCAGAAGGCTCGTGCGAGGGCCGTGTTGGTGGCGGAGGACGCCCGTGCCAAAGCCCTGAGTGCAGTCAGGCCCAAGCGCCTCATCTATGCTAGGCGGCACGTGGACCGGGTGCACTCTTCCAGCGAGGAGGAGTACCTGTTGGCGCCGGATCACCAGACCAGTGAGATCGCGCTCGCCCGCCGGCAAGCCGCCAATCAACACCTCACGAGTTGCGAGGCCGAGGAAGAGGCGTTGTGTCGCCGGGCTGGGAAACGGCCGCGCACCAGGGCACTCGTGGCGCGCCGCAAGCGCTCCACCCAACACCGTGGCTTTTATTAGGAATAATTTAGTGTCGTAAGGCGATCTCATTAGTTGTGGGACGGAAATGATAAATCCCGAACGTTCGGGAATTATTAGCGTCGTTAATTAAGTATGTAAAAGGAAAAGTTTGGAAACCTTGTGTGTCCGTACGCATTTGTAAGTACGTGCATATAGCATAAACTTAATTATATATCGCAGTACACGTCTCTCTCTATATATGCTTGTAGACTATACTACTACTATTATGTATACACACACGTGTAAATGCACGTTTTAACATTACGATGCGGTTTTTGTAAAAGTAGAAAAACAGCACTAGTCAAGCTTGTGAAACGATTCAATGCAAAAGAAATGCAAAAATGCTCGTTTGATTGTTTACTTTAGCTTCCTTCTCTCTGTGGTTATTTCTCTATCGTACTTTGTACGGAGTATCTCACTGGTCAGGAAGGCATGCAAATTCCCAAACCGCTTCGTACACCCTGTATCAAAAATTTTGCCTAACAAGTTATGCCGTGCAATTGGAATTCCAACATGAGTACTACTACTAGGAGTACTAGGGGCCAGTTCTTTTAGGCTTCTAGATTAGTACTCTCATAACTAGATGAGAAGCCCAAATGAATGAGTGAGGCGGCTTATTTTTTAAGCCGCCAAAAGAACTGGCCCTAGGAGTAGTAGCTAGGGATCGAGTGTGCGAGATGAACCGGACAAAGTAAATGCAGAGTGATGAAATGCAAAAAAGACAGAGGGATGTGATGGCAGCTTGTCCGTTTATTTCACCAGGCCACTTATTACTGGGAATGGTGGGGTTTTGTGATATGACGGCTTTACTGGCGCACCACGAGCGGGGTGAGACTCCCGTGCAGCGCCGCCCTTTACACTAGTACTACCTCCGTCGTGGTTTATTAGTCCCCCATGTAATTTGACTAAAGATTTAACTGACAAAATGTTAGTGCATGTCACCAAAAACTATATCATTGGATTCGTATTTGAACATAGTTTTCAACGATATAATTTTTGGTGACATGCATAAGCATTTATCATACTATATATAATGTTAGTTAAATTTATTGTCGTACTATATATAGTAAGGTGCCCGTGCGTTGCACGGAACAGTGAAATGCATTGATCGGGGAGTTATTTATTTTGACAAAGTATGTGAGGGTCATCTCATGTGTAACGAGTATCGATAGGTTTCTTCGGATATTATTTCTTCTCTAGAGCTCACAAGCATCCGGGTGAATAGTAAATGTAGGCTAAATAGATAAAAAAAGTATCTTTTGCAAACAAAAGCGTTCAACTGTTCAGCCTGCATCCAAAACTTTTGAAGAAATAACACTTATTGTGCTTTGCAAGAAATGATCTTTAAGAATTATTTTTTGAGTATCTATTTTGTTTATTTTTTCTAGACCACCATGAATGTAAATCAGGATGACTTGGAAGCGGGCAGAGGAGATGTAAGAAATGGTTCATCATAAGTCTTTCACCATTACTGTAGTAAAAATTCTCAATTAATCTCATAAATGGCAAGGGAGAACTCTAATGGAGCAAAAGCATACATGGAAGATTCTAGACTAAACCGTAAATGGATACACTTTTATTCAAGCGCGATACTCTAATAGAGCAAGATCATGCATGGAAGGTTCTATACTATATAAATAAGAAGTGTCCACATGCTTAGATAGCGGCTTACATTGAGCGAAGACTAATGATGAATAGTTAACTTGGTAATGCATGTGCCCAGGTGAACCTCCTTGGAGTCCCCGTGCATCATCTTGGGGGGAAGATGATACCAGGCCTCTTCCATGTCCACATTACCGGGAACGTAGTAGCTCGGCACAGTCCCATTCAGCATGACGGAGGAGCCGAGGTCGCCCTCGTATGCCGGAGGGGCAGTAACAGTGAGCACGCACCAATACAGCGGCCTCATGTCAGCGTCAGCGGCGTTACCCCTGACGCACACTACACAGACGGGGCGGTAGCCTGCGCGGGCCTTGCCGGTGCCCACGGCCAAGAGGAAGACGCTGCCGTCCTCCTCCACGACTAGCAGGCGGCGGTGATCCTCCAGTGACTCCGGCAAGGCGAATGGGTAGCACGTTTCATACTTGATGTTCACCGCGGGCCAGTAGTGATTGTCGGACGGTGCCGTGAGGTGATGCACGAGGCTCGCCGGCGAGCCCTCAAACGGCGGTGATGCACTCATAGCAGTAGCAGGGCGCGTGCACGCATCTGGAACTATGCTCCTCCAGCGAGTGTTGATCGACGTACCTCTCGCAGCCGAAACTCTTGTAGACGCAGGGCACCTTGCAGGCATCGACCAAGCCGTCCATGAAACGGGAGTGGCTGTAGGGGACGTTGCGCCCGCCGCATGGAGCGCAGGAGTGGCACACAAAGCGGTAGATGGTGTACTTACTAGTACTCCCTTCGTTTCTTTTACTAGTCTCTACTCTCTATCTCTACTCTCTATCTCTACTCTCTACTCTTATAAAAAACGAGTTGGTGATGATGGTGTGCCTACCATCTTGCAATACAGACCGTCTGATCTATATTTGACGGATAGAAAGCAAACTATGGCAATTTTGCAAAATGATACCCGCACCTCTCTCGTTCATCCTTATCTCCCAGAACTTCACTGTTGAGTAATTAAAAAAGGAAGCCTCTGGAATAATCTGGCATGGTGGCCGCTGCCGGCGTCGTCCATCCCCATGCCTCCGCTAAGTCCAACCACCAATCACCACCGCGCCCCACTCCTCCTCACCTTATCTCTCATCTTTCTTGAGATATCATTTTTTTGATGAAATGCTCGAGATACCATTTTTTTGATGAAATTCTCGAGATATCATTAGTTTTTACACATGAGATTACTCCTGCATGGGTCAATCACAACATCTATTTTGTAAAAAATGCATCTTGATGTTCCGTGCAATGCACGGGCATCTTGCTAGTTTGCATATAATTCCAAACACCACGTAGACACGTTCTCTGACCATTTTACAACTATGTTAGTATCATTGTTAGTGGTCAGCCGGTGCAAGTTCTAGCCCCGGGTGTTTTAACCTTTTTTTAGTAATGAAATCTGGCGATTGTTCGCCACGAGCCAAATCCTGGTGAATCCCACATAACCGTCAGATTTCCATCCGACGGTGGCCTGTTTTTAAGCCATAGTATTTGACAAAATCGCCACCCTTGCACACGTACTGTAACTGCGTTGCGGGCATTTGCAACTGCCATGTCTCCCAGTGAACGTTTGCTGGGGATTGGAGTTAGCCCCGATGGCGGTTCGTAGTCGTTCCACGCTCGGGCATTGAAGTTTGTAACTATTTTAATATACTACTCCTCCAGTGCTAGTAGTTGAGCAGAGTCCTACTCGGCACTCCACTATACTACTCAGGCATAGTAGTAGGTACTGTAGTTTATTGTACTAGTACTGCGATCACTCAAGCAAGTTGTCTGGCATCGATAAGACCCTACGCTGCTGGGATGTGTCTCATAAGTCAAGCGGTGTGCTGCTGCTACATTGTCATCATCACCTGTCCACTTCCCGCGGCACATTTTGCTTCTCCATCCTCGTTCGCACATAATCGTCCAATCTTCCATCCCCGCTAGGCGCCTCCCACCTCTTCCGAAACCCAAACACTAACAATGGCAGAACCGAGCAGCGTCCGCCGAAAGAGTGGCTGGAATTCGCTCCCCACAGAGGTAATCAAGCTCATTGTTTCGCGTGTAGACAATCTCAGTACCATGCTGCTCGCCGCGTGCTCGTCAGGGTTGTACCGTTTACTCAAAGCCCTCAGGCCGGAGCTTTTTAAGCCAGCTCCCTGCTTGCTGATGCCGCCTGATCTTCAGAAACGGCGTGTCACGCAGCATAACGATCGTAGGGTGGCAAGCATCAACCCCCTCGACTGCGATCCGATCCCCGTCACCCTCAACTACATTAACGGTATGTACTGGGTCGGCATGAACACGTCTTGGATGGTGCTCGTCGACGGTCGCGGCAGCTGGATGCTTGTGGAGGTCTAGACCCGGCGATTGATCCCCCTTCCTTCGATTAACACTGCACTGCTTTGGCACCGTGGCCCAGAATACTCGGAATCTTACAGTAGCCAACATGATACCAAGTTTGATTTACTCAAGGTTGTAATCTGCCAAGTGCCCACAAGATCTGCGAACTATAAAGACTTCAGGCTAATTGCGTTCTTCAACCACGGTCTCGCCTATCTGACAGGCCACTGGGGTAAGTGGATAAATCTGCACATCCATCGCAGGATCATACACCCTCCATGGCTCTCTGATGCCATTGAACACAAGGGCTTCATTTACGCTGTGGACTCCTTCTATGGCTGGACGTATTGCTGGCCTACTCTAGTCATAGCTACAACGGGATATTACAGCAGTATGTTGCTTTCCTATGATATCATGATGGCTTGCTTATATTACAGTCAACATTTACTGAAAAAATATTCATGCTCATAACATGATGTTCTTAAGATTGACTACAGTAGGAGCCCTTTTTTATTTGACTCCAACTTGATATGATGTTGTAGGCCGCCTGGTGTCCCTACCCTTCCTAATCCCAGAACCTTTCAAAGAAAAGCGGCATGGCAGTTGCAGGTGGTTCCTGGCTCGACCAGACGACGGCGAACGATTGATGATCGTTCGCACGTACCGGACGTGTTGTTTCACGGAATACAATCACAGTCACTGCAAAGTCTTTGAGCAGGATCCCAGCTTCTCTGGACCTTCAGGAATTTTTGACTGGATGCCGGTAAGTAGCCTTGGTACAAGTTCTCTGTTTCTCGGATTGAATTATCACATTAACCAGGAGATGACCGACGGCAAGGATCATGATGGCAGTGTGGTTTCGTTCATCAGGCAAAACTGTGTGTACACAGCGTACCATGCGTCTCTTCATGCATCATACCCTGATATGTGCCGCCATGCTCTGCAGCCCAAAGTAGGAGAGAGGGTCGCAAGTATCAGACTTCGACCTGCTGGCTGGAGTTTCCCCCGTCAGGCACCCATCTGGTTCAAGCCATCAGCCAATCTCCACAGCTTAATAAATAGTAACGTCTAACTGAGCCAGTTAGTTAGATGTGTACACTTGGTGTAGTAGGATCTTTATTTAGTTTGATGCATACACTTGTTCTTTTTTGGTAGCCATTTTGTAATGTTGGCTGATGTTTGGTTTGGAAGAGAGAGTTGTGTCTTTACTCTTCTGGCCTGCTTACTGCTTCTGTTGCACCCCCAGCCCTGGTTGTTGTTGCTGTTGTTTTCAATGTACAATTAGTAATATATTTCGTCTGTTGGTTGAATAAATGTGTTGTTAGAACGACCAACACAATGTTTTGGAAGTCGTTGCACGGTCCGATCCTTTAGTGCCCCGTACGTAGCGCATACTATTTTTGGTACGGAACACATTTTTCACTTGTCGGTCACATGCAACCCAGTGATGAAGGCCCAATAGAGGAGCCCATAATTAACTGGAAGGGAGACTCTCACATGAATCCGGCCCAGGTACATGCTCATGGTCCCCTAAACATAAATAAATAAAGCTAAATGCTCACGCACCAGTTCTTTAAATTTATGATTTGAAAAGTCAAATTTTAATAGGAGGATATTATTTCCTATGAGAGTGTCATTACATTCAGTCGATATTATTCTTAGGCAAAGATAGCGACTAGTTTTTTTTCTCCCACCATTTTCTTCCGGCAACCAGTGGACCCATGCAAATCGTAGTCAACGTCGTAAATAGTTCTGGTCCATTATTATTTTTCGATAAGAATGCCCAACCCAGCCCAACACACTGGCGACACCACTTTATCCCAGGGCTTCTGAATATGCTCAGCTTCACACCTCAAGAAGAAAATTGCCTCAAAAAAACCTCAAGAAGAAAAAGGTGCTCCGCGGCATTTTACAATAAGTTGTAGCCATATAAAATTAATTCTTACAATCCAGCATAATGAGTTTTTGGGTCTGACCAGTCCAGCCGCCAAAACCAAACCTGCGCCGGCGGGAGCGCCTGTTCCCGCCTTCTACGGCTGGTTGCGCTGCCGTGCACGCATCGCTGCCCTGTCGTACCCTGAAATGCTGGCCAGGCCATTCCTTTACTCTCCCCGACATCCTATTCTTCCCCGGCGACAGCAGACTACCCCGCACCAGAAACAGTGAACCCTCGTACTCCCCTTCGCCTACGGCCATACTGTCGCATGTTCCCGGCTCCTGTTCATTCCCATCCGAAGCCTCGCCATCGTCCTCCGCCTTGGTGTGCTCGCAGCAGCGCCGCCGTCCGGCCCTGTCAACATAATGAATCGGGAGAGGACTGTAGTTGTGAGTATGATAGTACGGACCCACCAGGTCCACTGCCGAACACAAGCAAGCGCCTCTTTACTACTCAGATGCACCCCTAGATTTCTTTTACTCTAATTCACCCTGCTGATATCTGGGACCCACATCATTGTCAACGTATAGTCAATTAACGATAGAATTGCACACCTTTTTTTCTTTTGAGGATTTGTTCAGAGGAGCAGGCTATAAACTGGGTTGTGTGGTCTCTGTGGCCCGTCTAACAACATGACCAGCCCAGCAGTTTTTTCTTTGGGAAAATAGGTAGCCCACTATTTCTTTTTGAAGAATACCCAAGCTAGGCCTATTTGTTTTCTCTGACTTACTGGGCTGCAAATCTTTGAAGACAAGGAGGGATGCATTCCGCCCTGGCCAGAGAATATGGGCAGTAAATCTTAAAAGTAATATGAAAGGGGTTGCAAATTCCAAAAAAAATAGCAAATGGGCAATTAGTTTTGTTTTTTGTTTTTGTTCTTCGCTGATATTTTATATTTCATTAGATTTTAACATAACATAGTATTACTTTATTTTTAAATTAGTTTTAGTATGGCTACTAATTTTTGGATTAAAAATATTTTATTCCCCAGTAAAAATATGCGAATTTTTAAATTTTCACATATTTTTTAGTTCAATTTTTTAACCCTGGTACTGACCAGAAAATGGACAGCAATTCTAAAAATGAAAAATGGGGTGCAATAAATTCCATATGAATTAGCAAATGGGCTATAAATTATAAAAAATAATAACAAATGGGCTGTACACGCCACAGATTTCGAGGCTGACTTGTTTACGCAAGGCTTTGTCAACTTATAGTCAACACATGATTCTAGCAGCAGCGACTATTGGATGTCCATCCAACGGCCGACGTGCTTCTTCAAACTCTGATCTTCCTGCTTCAGCCGACTAAACTAGCGCCGGCGGGACTGCCTGCTTCCTCCTCTTGTGGCCGGCTTTGACGCCGCGCAGGCTTCACCGACCCACCCTACTCCCTCCGCTGGCCTGGGCATCCCTCTACCCACCCGCACCTCCTGTTATTCTCCGGTGATGGCAGCCTCACGCCGCAGCCGAACCAGTCAACCGTCATACTCCCCTCAGCGTGGGCATCCAGTGCTGTGTCTTCGTCGGCTCCGGGTCATTCCATTCCTAGGCCTCACCGTCGTCCACCGCGTTGGTGCTCTAGGTGCGGCGTGTTCAACGTCGTCAACATTCAACAAATGACAGCCATAGGAATATGGATGTACGTGGAGAGGCTGACAGTAGGGACCCCCATGGTCCATGGCCGCACGCAAGCAACTGCCTCCTTATTACGCGAAAAAAAATGATTCCTCCCACTGACATCTGGGGCGCACCGGTTCGGAGGCTGACCTGTGGGCCTACTAAGTTGACTCATACGCAGGGCTTTGTCAACTTAGTCAACAAACGATTATAGCAGCAATGACCGTTGGATTTTAATCGAACGGTCTTGCTGCTTCTTCAATCTCTGATCTTCTTGCACCAGCCGCCCAAACCAGCGCTGGCAGGATTGCCTGCTCCTGCCTCCAGTGGCCGGTTGTGCTGCCACGCAGGCCTCACCGCCCCACCCTACTCCCACCGCTGGCCAGGCCTTCCCTCTACTCATCCACACCCCCTGTTATTCTCCGGCGACGGCAGCCTCAAACCGTAGCCAAACCAGTCAACCCTCATATGCCCCTCCGCATGGGCATCCACTGCTGCGTATTCCTTGGCTCCGGGTCGTTCCCTTCCTAGGTCGCGCCGTCGTCCACTACCTTGGTACTCTCGGACGGTACAGCGTCATCAACACGGTCAACGAACGACAACCATCAGAAGAGGACTGTAAGTGGAGAGGCTGACAGCTGGGTCCATGGCCGCACGCAAGGAAGTGCCTCCTTATTACGCGCAAAATAATGATTCCTCCACCTGACAGCTCGGACCCACCGGAAGGGCCTCTGTATTTCATGAAAAAAACATTCCCCCCTGACAGTTGGGACCCACCGGCTTTATCTTCGCGCGGAAGGAAGTGCCTTCTTACCCCCTGACAGCTGGGACCCACCAGGTTGAAGCGAAGGTAGCGTTATCTGTCTGGCCGCGAAGTGTACGTACATAGCGGTCGATCGGTCTCTCTGCAGCGATGTACCGTGGCCGAGTAAGGAGTGGCACGTGTTGAAGTAGAGGCGCCGACGTAGCATGTCACACAGTCCCGTCTATATCGTGTACACGTACGTACAGCCACGCTGCAAGATAATAAATACGGCTACGTATGTACATACGGACGGGGTCTCTAATGCATACAGCGGCGTCGGCCTGTTCATTGGCAGCCAACCGGCTGGGTCGGAACGGAGTAAACAGCATCGCGTGTTCATTGGGAGCCAACCGGCTTGGACAGAACAACTGAAACGAGGTCTGGCGTACCGCGGAACGGAGGAAACGGCCTTCTGTTCGACTACGTATGGTCGAAATGGGGTCCTGTTCATCGGGAAGGGTCTGGCGTACCGTAAAACGGAGGAAACGGCCTTCTGTTCGAGCTCCTACGGTCGAAACGGGGTGCTGTTGATCGGGAGGGGTGTGGCGTACCGCAAAACGGAGGAAACGGACTTGTGTTGGAGCGCCTACAGTCCAAACGGGGTCTTGTTCATCGGGAGGGTGTGGCGTACCGCAAAACAGAACTCCACGGGATACTATTCATCCACCGTCTACTGCCTCGCTCCAGCCTCCACGGGCTACTGTTCATCCACCGTCGACTTCCTCCAACCTCCACCTGACATTGTTCATCCACCGTCGACTTCCTCCAGCCTCCACCAGTATTGTTCATCCACGAGGTCCTGTTCATCCAGCCTCCACCGGCTACTGTTCAACCAGCCCTCCACGGGGTCTTGTTCATCCAGCCTCCACCGGCTACTGTTCAACCAGCCCTCCACGAGGTCCTGTTCATCCACCCCCAACTGGCTCAGGTGTGTGGCGGCCTCCTCGATCGGGGTCCTGTTCATCCAGCGGCAACAACCTCTACTACCACGGGGTCCTATTCATCCAACCCCCACCGGGAACTGTTCATCCAACCCCAATAACGGTCACTGTACATCAAGAGGTAGTAGCAGGTTCGATCGGCTTCAGTTAGCAGCAGTAGTGAAGGAATCGCTTGGGTTCAGTTAATAGCCAAGGGATCGATCGCTCGGGTTCGGTAATGTAGCTAGTGCAATTGCTCGGGTTCAGTAAGTGAACACCTCGCTCGGGTTCAGTTAGAGCCCAACGCCTCGCACACAAGCACGTACGTGTACGAGAGAAACGCGCAATCCCTCCGTGCATCGCTCGGCCCCGACCACCCACCGTAACCAGGAACTCCCCGATATTTTCCTCGCCCTCTCTTCTACCATGATTTCTTCCGTCATGGACGGCTCAAAGAATGTCATGCAGGTGCGTCCCCGGCCCGCCCAGGATGAAAAGCCCATTTTCTGTCATGATTTTTTTGTCATAGAAGTAGGAGCCCACCACATCTATGATGATACGTGGTTTTGTCACAATTATCGTCATAGAAGTGTCATAAGCATGACAGGAAAAAAATTCGTTCGGGCCAAAATGTCACGGATGTGTCTTTTTTTGTTTTGTTCATTATAGCTCACATCACTAGTTTTATCAACAAGCAAATCATCATCACCTAGCAAATCATCCTCATCGCTATTAAAGTCAATGTACTCTGGGTGTGATACCTTGGGGCCTTTAGCCCTGAAGCATCTTCCAATTCCTTCATTTGGTGAGTCAAATAGCTAGGTCATAGGAGTTGGAGGATACGAGAGCAAGTCCAACAACACCTTCATCTTGACTACAGTCAGAGTTGGAGTGATAACTTCTCTCGGATTGGTTGTCGGAGTCAGAGCCGGAAACTCATTCACCAACATGAGCTTGATGTCTTCTTCTAGAGTAGCTCTTGGTTGACTTGTCTTTCCTTTCTGAATCCTTGCTTCTCCGAGAAGGTCTTCGTTCATAATGATCATCTCTACTCCTTCTCTCTCTATGAGGTGATTCATCTCTTCTACTCTTTCTTCTAGGTGATTCATCTCTTTTCTTGTGAGGTGTCGTACACTCATTGGAGTAGTGTTCGGGTCTTCCACAATTGTAGCAATTACGGTCATGACTTGATGATCTTTGCTCATAGTGTCTTGAGTTGGAGCTTATCTCTTTGCTTCTATTCTTGTAGAACTTGTTGAAGTTCTTCACCATTAAACTTATTTCTTCATTGGATACCAGCTTGTCACTTGATATTGTGGGAGCATCGCTTGAAGCTTTGTAAACACCACTTGACTTGTTGTGGAGCTCTTCCTTATCTTTGAGTAACATTTCATGAGCAACAATCCTTCCAATGACTTCCGTAGGCTTGAGATCTTTGTAATTGGGCATCATTTGGATCAATGTGCACAAGGTGTCATATTTTCCATCCAAGGCTCTAAGGATCTTCTTGATGATGAATTTGTCGGTCATCTCTTCACTTCCAAAGCTGACAATCTCATTTGTGATGAAAGCGAGCCTAGAGTACATTTCGGCAACTCCTTCACCATCCTTCATCTTGAACTTGTCAAGTTGACTTTGAAGCACATCCAACTTGGACTCCTTGACGGACTCGGTACCTTCGTGTATATCAACCAAAGTATCCCAAATTTTCTTTGCATTTTTTAGGCAGCTAATCTTGTTGAACTCCTTGGGACACAAACCGTTGAATAGAATGTCACATGCTTGAGTGTTGCATTGTAACATCTTCAATTCTTTCGCGGTTGCTTCATGATCCGGTTCTTTTCCGTCCTCAAAGAATTCACCTTGCAAGCCAACACGAACAGCAGCCCAAACGTCGGGGTTATGACCAAGAATATGCATTTTTATCTTATGCTTCCAACTAGCAAAGTTTGTACCATTGAAATATGGACCTCTACGGTGATAATTACCCTCACTAGACGCCATACTCTCCTAGGTTGTGAAACCAATGCAATGGAGACCACTGCTCTGATACCACTTGTAGGACTGAAAGTATGTCTAGAGGGGGGTGATTAGACTACTTGACCAAATAAAAACTTATCCTTTTCCCAATTTTAGTTGTAGGCAAGTTTTAGCAATTCTACCAAGTCTAGCAACACCCTATACATGCAAGCCAAAGAGTTGAGCAGCGGAATGTAAACACTTTGCATATGAACGTAAAGGAGGGATCGGAGAAATCAAACGCAATGAAGACACAGTGATTTTTGGCGTGGTTCTGATAGGTGGTGCTATCCTACGTCCACGTTGATGGAGACTTCAACCCATGGAGGGTAAAGGCTATGTGAGTCCACGGAGGGCTCCACCAACGAAGGGTCCATGAAGAAGCAACCTTGTGTATTCCACCATGGCTTACGTCCATGAAGGACTAGCCTCACTCGGGGTAGATCTTCATGAACTAGGCGATCTCCTTGACCTTACAAACTCCTTGGTTCAACTCAACAAGATCTTGGAGGCTCCCAAGTAACACCTAACCAATCTAGGAGACACCACTCTTCAAAAGGTAATAGATGGTGTTGTTGATGATGAACTCCTTGCTCTTGTGTTTCAAAAGATAGTCCCCCCAACACTCAGTCACTCTCTCACAGATTTGTCTTGGGTAAGAGAAGGATTGGAGTGGAAAGCAACTTGAGGAAGCTATAAATCAAGGTTCAAATGGTTGGATTGGAATTCCTTAATATCAACACATGAGTAGGTGGTTCTCTCTCAAAAAATGAATGGTGGAAGTGTAGTTTCGTTCTGATGGCTCTCCTTAGGAGAAAGTGGGGGTGGAGGGGTATTTATAGCCTTCACCCAAAATTCAACCGTTACAACCTTTTGACTCAACTCAGTGACACCAAACTAAAAACTCGGTGAGACCGACCTGTGTAAAAGATTCGAACGTTGGGCATTTCGGTGAGACCGAACAAGAAATCTCGGATGGACCGATATGCGATAACCTAAGCAAGACCGCGTTTCGGTAATTCCGATCGATTCAACTCGGTGATTCTGAAATGAACTTGCGTTACAGGAACTTGGTCAGTACAACTTTGTGAGACCGATCGTCATCTCGGTACAACCGCAATTCTAGGGTTTGTCTTAGGCACTGTCTAGGATCAACTCGGTGAGTCCAGGTGTATGGAATTTGGTGGGACCGAGTTGGCTTTTTAGGGTTTGGACAGATATGACTTGGAGAAAGTGGTTCAGGGCTTTTGGAGCAATATGTTCAAGCACTTGAGCAATTGAGCCATGATCAAAACCTCATCTCCTTTTAATAGTATTAGCTTTCCTATGGACTCAATGTGATCTTGGATCACTTAACCAAAAATGTAGAGTCTTGAAGCTTGTGCCAATCCATGTCCTTAGCATTTTGAGGGGTCCACATTCTCATGTCCTTGCCATGCCAACATTGAACTTTCCTGAAATCTATCTTGAATAGGCATTAGTTCAATGACATATATGTTGTTATAAATTACCAAAACCACCCGGGGATTATTTGCAGTTTCACATGCACCACTGCCTCCTCCTTCCTAATGCTCCATGGACTACCTGGGTGCCCCTGGGGAACTGGGTAAATGCTCATCTATCTCTCCGAGGATCGTCGTCATTGAAAGGATTGAGATGGGCCCATAGGGGGTGAATAGGGCCAACTACAAAATACTTTGACTATTGGAAAATTTAGGCTATGTGGAATATAAAGTCTGACCTGAAACAATGCTACGGTGAGATATATACAACCTATATTATTCTTGCAAGGTCAAATGACCAAAGTAAACCACAAGTAAATTAGCTATGGCTATTAGGGATAACCTAAGACCAGGGAGACAAAGATGTATCCCGATGTTCATTTCCTTCGAGAGAAGCTAGTCATTGTTGGAGGCATCAATGTTACCACAAAGGCACACCAGCATGAAGGAGACTCCACCCCAAACTTGGTTAATAGTTTTGCACTAGTCTCCACACAGTAGATGTCTCAATATTGGACAACTAGACAGGAGGAACCAAACCAGGTATCCTCACAGAATCAAATATTGGTTCCACCCCCACTACCCACTTGGAGCCAAATTTGACTGCCTTGGCAGCCCACGTGACTCCTTTCTAGAATCGGGATGCGCCTACGTTATGACAACAAAGGACATTGGGGAAGAAGCAAGATATTTGTTATCTACAACTTCTATCCTAATTTTTCCCATCCCAGCCATGTACCTCTTGACTCAAGACCTTAACAAACAAACATTGAGATCATGAAGGTTAGAGATACCCAACCCCCCAAACTCTTGCCTCATACACACATTGCCAATGAGCTAGACTAATCGGCCCATGACCCTCAAAGTATTGACTTGATTTAAAGCTCATTTGGGGAACTTGAAGAAGTGGAGAAAGTATATGGATATGCTAGCCAGACAAGATTTAATTGAAATAATCCTACCCGTGTAGGAAAGGAGTTTGCCTCGCCAGTCAGTTATTCTTCTAAGATCTTGGCAATTAATGGTTGAATATCCTCTTTGGACAACCTATCATGATGGAGTGGACCTCCAAGGTATTTAATAGGGAAGGCTGTAGTAAGACATCCAAAGATAGCAGCAAAAGCTTCAGTCTCTTAGGCATCCATGTTAAGAGGGATCTCACTCTTATGAAAGTTAATTCTCATGCCTGACACATGCTCAAATTAAGTAAGGACCCATTTTAGGTTGGTCGCTAACTCATAATCCCTATCAACAAACATTATAGTATCGTGAACAGACTGCAAGTTGATAATACCACTAGGAAAAATGGGATGACAAAACCCCTAATTATATTGGAGCTAGCAGATTTAGAAAGCATTCTAGCTGTCACATCTACAACTAGATTAAGCAACAAAAGGGGAGAGAGGGTCTCCTTGTCTGAAACCTTGACAAATTAAGAAAAAAAATCACCTTTCTACATTATTAACTTTTAACCCAACCGAATGATCGTGAGTAATTTTTGAGATCCAACTAAGCCACCTACAACTAAAGCCCCTAAGCTCATGCACTTCAGCTAAGAAAATCAAGGTTGACCTATCAAAGTCCTTATCATAATCTAGTTAAAGAACTACCCCTTTGTCCCGAGATTACACCGAAGAATGGATTGCTTCATGAGCAGTGACAATACTTTCTAGGATGTTCCTCTCTTGGATAAAGGCTGATTGATTTACTAGAAATTAGCTTATCCATGATTAGAACTTTGGTGAAGGTCTTAAAACCGTAGTTAAGACTTATAGGCCTGCCTTTTCTATAGTGATAGCCAATGGCTCTATAGGTATCATGCCAAGCATGGCAAAATCGATCCTATAGATATCTAGATTTCCCTCACAAAAATCTTTGAATATGGTCGTTAAGTCAGACTTAACTAAATCCCGAAAGTGCTGGTAGAAAAGGAAGGGAATCCCATTAGGCCTGGCCCCATCAGCATATGACTCAAAGACCGCTTAACCTCTTCTTCGGGAAAAAGGAGCATCAAGCATCCTATTCTCCTCATTAGTTAGGAGGTCAGCATCCTGGAAAATGTCATTAGCTGATGAGAAACCTATTCTATCTTCTTTACTAAATAACTTTTTGTAATAGTCTGGTGCTACTAAAAGCATATCGTTAGTTTTAGTAACTGGACCATCAGGGCATTGGAGGGTATGAACCGGCATCTTCTTCCTCCTCTAGTTAGCTAGTGCATAGAAGTAAGTAGTGTTCTTATCACCCTCCTTGATATCCCCATCTCTGGATCTTTGTCTAGCCTTAGTTTCTTCTTTTAACCAAATTTGTTCATCTCTGACCTAATATGTTTCAATCTATCCAACTCCTCAGGAGAGAGCGCAATAATTTCAGCTTTGATGTCAAGACTATCATACTCCAGCATCATATCCTTCTTGAGGTTTCTAAGTCCAGTCTCTATGTTGCAACTCCAACCTTTAATGGCTTTTCTAAGATTCCTAATTTTACTTTTCCAGATATTAATAGAACTTCTACCACTCAAAGGTTTGTTCCAGGGCATTGGTAACTACAGTTCTAAAGTACTCTCTCAATAGCCACCATATTTCAAATTTATAACTAGAACTTTTTGGTAGATGACCCACACTAGAATCCTAGAAGATGGGGGTGTTGTGACTACCCAGTCTAGGCAAGGCGTGTATGGTAGCTAAAGGAAAGAAAGAATGAAGCTCAAAAACTCCTTGCAACAGCAAGAAAAAAAGATCAAAGACAATACTCGAAATATAATGGGAGTTTAGGTTGCTAGGAAATGCACCTCTCCAGACCAATTAATGCAACATGTTTAATATTGCGCGAAAAAAATGTTCTATAGTTCCCCGCTAGAAGTTTCATTTCGTTGGGACTTGAATGACTAGAAATTAGTGGCGTGAAAGGAGATACTCCCACCACATTTGCTCATGTTGAGCTGACACAAGAGGGAGATGGATTTCGATGGAACTCGCACCTAAAATTCTCGATTATCTTGATATATTATGAGTATAAATTAGGGGCAAAATGTTTTTGGGGGGGGGGGGGGGGGGGGGGGGGGGCGGGGGCAACAACAAAAATGCATGTATTGTTGCTTTTGCCTGGTCTAAACGGTTGTTTTGCTACTTAGACCCATAAAAATTTAATCGGTCAACCGCTCCCAGTCTCAATCCAACGAGCATCGATATTCTGGGAATAACTGTCCTACCTATGAGATACTGCTTAGTCCGACATGGAATCTACATGGCAAACTGTCAAAGTCAAATCAAGTCACCTAGAGTCTAAGAAACTAGCCACTTAAGTCAAATCAAGTCAACAAATGAAAGAAGAAGACAAACCTAAATAAAAAGGAAAAGGAATGCTTCAAGGCCCATGAGAAAGAAGCCCATTAGGTGGATATAGTCATGTGGGCCCAAGAGTAAGTGGACCATGCAACACCACCTCCTCCTTCCAAATCCACCATGGAGTCACGGACTCGCAACAAGGGGGAGGTGGAGGGGGGTGTTAGCGCGATCGATCGATCTCTGTAAGAGTCGTCATCACCAACTTATCGTCAACGACTGATTGTGATTTAGAATGACAAGGTGATATTAGGCTTATGTCCTAAATCTTGGTTGATCACATGGCATAGCATGCATGTGTGGGGGTCTAGCCTTCGAAGCGGTTCTCCTCCACCTTGGTTCCTACTTAGTCCCATGCCTTCGAACACTTGAGATACTTCGTAAACATTCCAATATGTATATTCTTTATTATTTTGTATAATTGTGCGAATTGAAACAAGGCGGTGCGACGAAGGCGAGTGTCGCCTTCAGTCGCACTGTTACTTGTGACAGAAAGAACAAAGGCGAAAAATATCTTCTCGAGGAGCACAGAGCAAGTTGCTTGACACTAGAAATGACAGGCGGGCCCGGGGCTATTCCACGGACTACTGTAGAGTGGGGGCTGGGATCGAGCGGGCGGGTAGCGAGTAGCGACATGCCACCCCACCCCACGCAGCGGCTAGCTAAGCTAGCGGATGGGCGGATGGATGGATCATGGATGGGCCGTGTGGTGTCTGTCGATGGATGATGCCGCGCGCCCGACGAAAGCTATGGCGGCAACGGGCGGCCTTTTCGTTGGGCGAAAGGAACGGAACCGAAATCTTATCGGTACCGCCGGGACGGATGTGTCGCCTCGCCTCGCCTATCCATCTGCCTGTCTGTGTGGGGTGGCCGCCGTTCCATCCATCCATCCATCCATCCATCCATCGGTGGTCGATCGATCCATCCGTTGGTGCTGCTGTGCCCATCCTCCATCCTGGCTGACAAACACATCCAAGCGGCTACTTGCCCGCTTGTGCGTGCATGTAGGCCAACCGCGTCATCTTATCCCCCTCCCATCATTGCCTCCTCCTCCTCCTTCTGATCTATCCAGCTGCTCGTCCGGTGGCGCATCCCATCTCCTCCTCATCCCTTCTTTCTCCGGTGGTGCCGGCGCCGCCTGTCCGCGCCGGAGGAGGAGCCAGGGAGCTTCGCTTGGCGCTCCGCCGGAGCTGATCGATCGTGCATGATCAGGGAGTAGACAGTTGGCTGAGCCTTTGGAGGAGGGAGAAAGCAGTGATCCATGCATGGATGGCAAAGACCTCATCTCACCGTCCGACCTGCCGCCATTCTACGGCCAGCAGCAGCAGCAGCAGCACCTCCGCATGCTCGGCGGCACCGGCGGCGGCGGGGGGCAGCATAGCCCCTCCTCGCTCGCCGGGATGCACTCCGTCATCCGCCCCATGCCCAACATGAGCATGAGCCCCACCGCCATCCTCCAGTCCATCGGCGGCGCCGGCGGCTCCCTCGCCGCCATGCAGTTCAACATGGACAGCGCGCCGTCGCCTTCCTCCATGCTGCAGCACAACAGCATGGGCGGCTCCGTCTCCGGCTCGGGGGGGACGATGCCCGTGGCCAGCCCGCCGCCGGAGCCGGTTAAGCGGAAGCGGGGCAGGCCGCGCAAGTACGGGCCCGACGGCGCCATGAAGCACCACATGTCCTCGTCTTCCTCGTCGGCGCATCATCATCAGCAGCAGCAGCATCAGATGATGGGCGCGCCGCAGCAGAGGATGGGGTCCATGTCCGGGCAGGGCATGGCAGGCGGGCTTGACGACGCGGCCCAGAAGAAGAAGCGCGGCCGGCCGCCCGGCACCGGCAAGAAGCTCTCCTCCCCCACCAGTAAACCCTCCGGTTAGTATATATATACACCCAATTCTGAATTTTATATTTTTTATGAGTCTGAATTTTATATATACACTGTCCTAATTAGGGTGTTTAATTCAGATTTCTATCAAATTCCGGTCTGCTGCCAAAAGAACATCTGTAGTGTGTTAGTACCTGCTGTAGCAAGGAAATGTTGATTTTTGGTGATTTTAACAGAGTATCATTAGCTCACTTTGCTTATTTGCTGCCATCTTAGAAATCTTTTGTTTCTGTATGCTGCTAGCTTTTCTGACACTCTGAAGTCTGAGGCTGGAGACATAGCAAAAAACACTTGGAAATGTTACAGTATAGTCTCTAGTCAAGATGGTTCTGACACTTGGAACTGTCACACTCTGAAGAAAATTAATTCCTGGTGGTTATCTTCCTTTTTTTGGATCTCCTGATCATCATGTATGTAACTGGAAATTGTTATTCTGTCCAGGCAATGCGTTCCCTGGTTCAGCCGGAACGAGCTTCACTCCCCACATCATCACAGCATCTCCTTCAGAGGTATGCACACAATGCAAACTGTTAACATACCCACCTGATTTCCAACATATTCCTCTGTTATCCTGTTGCAGCTGACTGAATTGACAGACAGAATCATATCAATTGTTTTGACAGGACGTCGCGGGGAAGATCGCGGCATTCGCGAGCCAGTCGCCGAGGGCGGTGTGCGTGCTCTCGGCGATGGGGTCCGTCTCCAGGGCCGTCCTCCGCCACCCGGCAGATCATCCTCCTTCCTACAACAATCCTGCCATTTACGAGGTAGGCGACCAACCTATATACAGTTAGGGAACCAATCAAAAAACTGATGCACCTGAGACTTGTATGTAACCCTCCATGATGTGCATTCGTTTGTAGGGTTTGTATGAAATCTTGAGTTTATCCGGCTCTTACAATCTGAATGAGGGCCAGCAAAATCAAACCGACGGGATCAGCGTCACGCTCTGCAGCCCGGAGAGGCATGTCATTGGAGGTGTTCTGGGTGGAGCATTGGTAGCTGCCAGTACTGTGCAGGTAACAGCAATCTAACAGCTCACCCATCTGTTAAGATTCAGACATTGAGATCCTGTTCGGAGACCCGCCACTCCACCACTCCGCTCCCGGAGCTGGAGTTAAAAAGCACGGAGCTGGGAAAGAGATGCTCCGCAGCTCCTCGTATTTTTAGGAGCTGGAGTGACTCCGAACAGGGCCTGAATCCCCTGCATCTTCCCAAATCAGAGATATCATGCAGCATAAAAGTTGCTAATCCTTTTTGGCATTGTGCAGGTGGTACTAGGGACTTTCGTGCAAGGAGGGTCCAAATCAAAGTCCAAGAAAGCCGTGAAACTGCCGGCGGCCTTCGGTCCCGACTCGCTCACCGGCGCAGGGCCAGACGTGGCGTCGCCCAGCTCAGGACATAACCAAAACCTAACGCCGCCCTCCGTTGTATCAACGGGAGGGTGGCCTAGCTCTGGGATATTTGACACGAGAAGTTCCAACATTGATATCAACTCTTCTAGAGGATAGCTCATATTTGTCGACACTTCCATCTCTCGAGAGATTTTTCTGTTCCCAACAAGAATACCAAATGTATACTTTGAAATAGTCGATTCAGTTTTTGAGATCATTCTTGTAGATTACTCTCCAGGTTGTGTTCTTGTTACATCAATATAATTTTGTTTATGTATCGGCGAAATGTTATTTTCCTTTCACCGTGTAGAAAACAGAGTAGCATACAAACAGGCTGGAGTTACTCTTGATAGAGCAAGTCTACATACACATACAATAGCGAAAAGAACAGATGACACATACACATGACATGCTGACGCATGATCTTCCCTGGAGATATACCTCAAACCTCCAACAGCTTCTTGATGTCATTCTGCGAAAACAACATTCGCCAAGTGAATTACCGTTCTGTTGGAGACGAGGAATATGGAAAATAAACTGTTGAGTTAGAGCATCACCTCAATGCCGAGTGGGGACCAGGTCGGTGCATATCGGTTCATGACGTGCCCCTCTTTGTCAACTAGGAACTTGGTGAAGTTCCATTTGATACGCTCTCCGAATAGACCGCCTCTCTCTGACTTCAAGAACTTGTACAGCGGGGCAGCATTGTTGCCGTTCACGTCAACCTGTTGCCAACTCAGAAATGTTTAGATCGAAAATAAGTGTTGTGTTTGGAAGCTAGCACACACACAGAAATGGAAACAAAGGTTTTCGCTGGAATAGACCTTGCGAAAAATAGGAAACTCTGCTTGGAAGCGATTGCAAGCAAACTCCACAATCTTCTCATCGCTATCTGGTTCCTGTCCGGCAAATTGATTGCAGGGGAACGCCAATATCTCCAATCCTGATTGCAGCAGAAAACATGCAAACATAAATGAAGATTGAAGACGAAGTACAATGCAAGTGATTTGGTCTGCACAATGGCACGTCTCGTCTTACTGTTTATTTATAATCCCTATCCCTACTACTTAAAAAGAACGTAAGGTTCCCATTTCATCTTTCTTCCCACCACCCCTTCATCCAACCTTACATATATATGATAATCAATCACCTTAATTTACTTACCTTCTGAATCAATTCCACTTTAATTTACTTACCAAACTTCTAATCAAAATATAAGGTAATTCACGTTCAGAATTTGATGAACATTTATTTACACAATCGCATTATTATTGACAGGTAAATCAGAAGCTAACGTACTAGAATATTTATATCCCGTTGCAACGCACGGGCATTGTTCTAGTTCATACTAAAGACTTGCAGCCTAACATAAACTGTATGGATTTCTCTTTCTGCCATTATTTAGCCCAACGATTGATTCCAATCTCCAATCTGAAAACTAACTCAACTTGTATAGTTAGAGCTGAACACAGCATCGCTTGTGTCATATCTGTATGATGGGAAGCAAACTGTTGCCCCGGTTCAACTCTTAGGACTTCTCAACAGTCAACACCACTTCAGTCTTGTAAACGCACGAAAATACGACTTCAAAACACGTTCAGTCATGTATAAGCCTATACCTGAGAAGCTATGCTTTGAACAGCTAGGTACGCTACGGATAAAAGTCCCACGGCTTGTTTAGTATGCACACACTATGATAAAGAAAATCCCTCAGGGCCATATATGCTGTGCTTGTGCTGGTTGTATTCTATCAACCAAACCATTTTAATAGACATCAATAACATCATTTATAACATATATTGTGTTCGGTTTCAGCACAAATAGCGAATGCTCAATCAAGAAACAATCAATGGTTAAGAGCCATACAGAGTACCTAATCCGTTAGAGCTACTGCGATTAGTGGAATGACATGTGCAAAGCTATAGAAAACAAGTACCTTTCTCCCTGTATTTCTGATAGAGCTGGCCCAGCTCCGTGTAGTTGGAATTTGCCAGTCCACTGCAAGGATATCAACTCAGGTGGTAAACACAGATTCAAATAGGAGGATTTCAAACTAAAACTGCAAAACACGCTACCATCGAGATGCGACATTCACAATAAGCAGGACTTTCCCCTTGTATCTGCTGAGCTCCACATCATTTCCTCTTACATCCTGCAGAGTAATCCCACGCAGTGTTTCAGTTAGAAGGATGGCATGGAACTGTACATGAATGAAAACAAACTGACATATTGACTAATTGGGGGGTGGGGGGGGGGGGGGGGGGGGGGATGGGGATGACCTTAACGACGAAGTCATGGACGGAACCACCAAGCTTGGAAGATGACTCTGCCGCACCCATCTTTGCTCTCAGCAATACTGTAATGTTTCCACTTGAGAAGGATTGGAGGAGAGTTAAGCGGCAGCACTCTGAAGAACTTGTGACAAGTGGCAAGCACCTGTCCTGAAATTTATTTGTGCGTCTCAGGAAGTCTTAGAATGCCTTAGAATTCCTCATTATTTTTTGCAGTCCATATGGTGTCCACAGATTCTAATGACAACCACACAAATTGCAAGGCATTATATTCGAATGGGCTATTCCTGAATCGAAACTATTAATGGCAGAGAATGCTACAATGAGAAGTAGACAAAATATTTTGGGCCTACAAATACACCAGCTAGTACACTATTATTTTTGGGTATCCTTTGAAATGGAGAAGTTTTTAAAACTTATTACTCCCTCCCATCCAAATTAATTGATGCAGCTTTAGTACAACTTTGTTTGAAATGGAGAAGTTTTTAAAACTTATTACTCTCTCCAATCCAAATTAATTGACGCAGCTTTAGTACAACAGGGAGTGTTAGAATGCAAATGAAAGGGGAAGAAAACAGTGTTACTCCACCGGTTTGGCCAAATGTAGAGTCATACGGAAACAGTTACAAAAGTCAAAACAGTATCCTTCCAATCAAGGCATATTCGGAAAAAATATCACGTCAAAATCACATTAACACAAAAAACAAGGATAATCAGCTCAGCAGAAACTAGCCACAGAAATGCTTGTAGAAAGAAAGATGCAATTACCCAAGTGGTTAGAAACACAGATGACCACAAAAACCATTCAAGCAGGGCACTGAACATTATACAACAAGATATTTCATAAACGATCAGAGCATGCTTCCAAAACCTGGCAAGTCATGACAAGCTGTCAGCACATTATTCCCTGGATCCAGCACCTAATTCGATAGACAGACTCGAAGTCCTGAACGACAAACAGTCACAAATAACATCACAGCGAGTCGAGCTACAGTGACAGACATGGAGTAATTCTAGGGATTACAACGATAAGGCCACCAGATGGCAGCATCTTCACAGCATACTGTCTGTCCTCGCTGGCAGTCGCCTGAAGAAGTTTACTGGCGTTGAAGGCAGCCTGTGCCTGAACCTCGGGTGCCGCATGGCATAGAACCCTCCCAATGCTGCAAGAACCTGGAGCGGTGTGACGTACAGCACTATCGCGGCTATGAAACAGAATAGCACAAATATTGCTGTGGCCCGAGGATCCCTCCAACTAAGCAGTGCTTGAACTCTCTCCCCTTGGGTTGCGATATCGCCAACAACAGTCTGTATCCTTCCAGCAACACTCCTCAGCCTATCATACCTCATCCTTACAACCTCTTGGCTCCGGCTTGTGGGGAATGTGTCAAACTCTTCATCAAGTTCATCTGGGTGAACAGCTTCTGCATGAGATATCTTGGTGTTCATGTGTGGTGGGTAGCGAGGCCGATAACGGTAGTTCCAGATCCCTATCAGGAACATGTACAAGAACACTGTTGGAAGTATGAGCTCTGGAAAGCACACCAGCATTATAAAGAGGATGTGAACCAGCACGGTGGTAATGGGGTTCTTCCATGCGCAGACACCACTGAACCACTTGCTGATGGCAAACAGGCCTGAGAAGACATTCATCAGCCTGAAGAAGTTTGCTTTGCTTCTCCTCATGCTCCACAAGTGAGAATCAAAATCTGACATGTACTCAACAACTTCCTTTCTCAGAGGTGGCTCCATACGGCTGAGACGGGCAGCCACGATCTGGACAGCTTGGTGGCGGAGCATGTCAACCTGAAGCACTGGTATTGGGCGTGCATAGTGCATCTTCGGCAGCAAAGGTCGGGAGTACAGGTACAGCATGTTGACCAATGACGTTGAGGAAAATCGTATGGCTAGGTGCAGTTCACCCATCTTTTTCACCCCTGATGGGTGCAGAACCAGGAGAGGATATGAGTGGGTGTATACTCGGCCAGTTTCAAGTGTTGAAAGGCGAATTCGAACCTTGCCGATTTTCGCATCTTTACCACTGGATGGCTTCTCCCCATTCCTGTCTCCAAGCTGGCCATTGTCGAAAGCACCAATTGTCAGGACAGTTGCAGGATCATAGACCTCCCAAGTGTACTGTTCATTGAACTTGGGGTTTGGATTGTTCATGATAGTACGTGTTCGCACCCACTTTGACCCATACTTTGCAACACAATAGGTGTCTGATGAACCTTTTCCATCCCGTGTCTTCATAGGAACAATCCCCTGTGCACCAAGGACTCCAAGCTCAAGCAAACCAATCGACGGCTTCCAGAGTTGCTTGGCTGTTGGTCTGAGGTCACTGCTGTAGTTTGTAGACTCGTCCAGAACATGATATCCTCCATCAAGGCAGAGACGGAGATGGAGCCGGCTAGAGAACTTCTCTCTCTTTAGTTGGTCCACATCAACAAGTACAGGCTTCTCAAGATTAAACCACTTCCCATGGACAATGCGGTCATCAGCCCGCCTATCAATCATCGTCAATGGTATAATTATGCGGCCAAGCGTCTCATCCTTGTTAGGAGCTACACGATCTTCAAGCGACAGAATAAGGTGATCCTCGAAAGGTTCAGCAGCCACAAACATAAGGTCTTCATTCCAAAACGGGTTGAAGTTTCTAGCCTGAACAGGTTTTGTCCTCCCATGCTGATGCCCCAACTGTGCTCTGACAAAAACATCTGGATAGCGGGTCTTATCATGTATCAGAATATCTTGGGCCTCAATTATATTAACTCGCAGGTACCACAGTCTGGGTGCATGGTAAACTTTCGACTTCATGTGTGTTACGGCAGATGGATCATCAAGTGTAGCAGCATCTGAATGCCATGCATCAGGAAATGCCTCGTCAGCTTGGGTGCCAATCCAAACCGCCAGCATCAGCTCACCCCTTGACTTGTCCCCATCCTTATGAACAAGCCGGTACCATTCTGGAGCCAGTGGACTGTCAGGGGGCACACGTACTGGCACATCATTCAGATCGAATCGCACCATGCCAACAAAATCATCCCTGACAAGATCTTTGTCTTTGACCAACACTTCAACGACAGAGGCCTGCATACGTTCTCTAGAGAAAGCAAAGACCGCATTCCACTCAGGGTTCCTCTGCTTCTCAAAGTGCTTAGTTATGCCCCTGTAGTTGCCAACTCTCACTTCCACGAAAGGATCCAGGCTCCCGGTGATGTCCATGTCAGGCAAGTCCCGTGCCTTGACCACACGCACAAACAGATACTGCATTCTCTCTACTAAGTCATAAGTACTAGCATGCTTCTCACCACCAATAACCCGACCACCAACAATCTGTCCACCACCGAGAAAGGGGCTGGTTTCTTTAAGTGCATAGTCCATGGGCTGCTGTGACGCAGCTGAATACATCCTGACCATCTTGGGCTGTTGAGGTTGAGGTTTCATTTGCTCAACACCATACTTGGAGTTGGAGGGTTGCTCGGCAAAAGAGGCTGGAAGATGGCCATGGTGCTGATGATGCTGTACGTCCTTAGCTATGGTATGCAAGGTTCTCACTTCATCATGCCTGTGCTCCTGATGACGCTGAGAAGCATTCAGATTAGTACCGGTTATATCAGCAGCAATCTGCTCAGCTTGAGTTGGAGGAGTATTGTTCGAAACAGGGTCCATTGCAGGAAGAGGGTTGGAAGCCCTGATGGAGGGGTCATTTGTGATGTATACTTTGAGGCCCAATTCCCCCTTCACACGGGAGAACATCCCACGCTTCTCCAGTGGATAGTGCATGATGACAGCATCGGTGAAGGGCACGAATGAGGTCCCAGCGATCCTGACCTTGCCAAGGAATGACCTGGAGCCTTCGACAGACTTGTGGATGTTGTAGACATATGCTTCAAGAGCGAGCTCGGGAAGATTTGTTGGATCAGACACGTTGAAGTAGAAGTGCTCGTTCCAGACAGGGTTCAGGTCCTTCTCCTTGATGGCCGTGCGGAACCGCTGACCATCAAAGGTAAGCTCGACGCAGGCGCTGGCAGAACCTTGCCCGTCCTTGGGCATCAGGTCATGAGCACTTGCGACCTCCACGCCCAGCTTATATGACGCCATTGCTTGTGGTGATGTTGTGATCTACTGCACTGTACTGCATACATGAAAGAAGAGCACAGTTAGCGCCGCTGCAAATGCTACAAACTGGCCACCATGGCCAAATAAGCATACATAGAAAGAAAAACACAGTTAGGTAGCACCCTGGCAAACTCAGCAATTTATCTGGCACAACCGAATAAGCATACATATATAAAGAAAAGCAGAGTTAGGTAGCACCATGGCAGATGCTACAAACTGAGTGTCACATCCAAATAAGAATAAAAACTAGGCTTAACAAGAAAAACTTATATGCTGCAGATCACTAAAGCGTCGCAATCACACTCGCATAACCACCCACTCCATAGATCGCCCCTGCTCTAGAGAAGAACCGGTGTGTTCCGGCTCCCCAAAGGGTGCTGGTATTATTTCTATATGCATGAAATGAAAATCTCGACAGGAACGGTCCACATCAAGCCTAGACATCCAGTCCACAGGACTAAACTAAATCTGCTTTCCAGTCAGGAAACAACCTCCAACGCTGGCCTTTGACAGACTGCGACGCATCGGAGCTCACATCAGAGCTGAAGGCGACGTACAACACACAGATCTAGCCTGTGGATAATAAGCAGTATATATAAATAGATAAATAAAACAAAACAAGTATCCGAATCAGGCAGGCACGACAAGCGCATCAAGCTTTTGGCGAAAAGCCAGCCAGACGGGGGCACCAACTTAGTAGTGCCACACCTAATGGATCCGTGAGAATATGCGAAAGGGGGCGCTTTTATTTTCCTCGGCGCAGCAAGCGCGGCGGACACTTAATAAACCCCCGAGAAACCCCGGGATTCGGCGCACCGGCGGCGAGCGGACACTGCGAATCGAGGCGGGGCGGAGAGGGGCGAGGGCCGGGGCTCACCTCTGGAGCTGGAGACGCCCAGATCCGGGCGGATCTGGCCCAATGCAGCCCGAGAGCGCCGGCCGACGGAGCCGCGAGCGCGCTTCAGTCCGCCGCCATGCTGTCCGTCGCCGGGGGGCCGTACGGGAGGGCGGCCGACGGAGGAGGGGATTCGGGGGAGGCGGAGGCGGGGGGCGGAGGGTCTGGCTGGGTTTTGCGTGGCGTGCGGGGGAAAGATGGGAGCTTTGCGTTGGGTGTGAGGGAGTGAGGAGGGTTGCGTGGAGTCAAGAGGAGGCGAGCGGAGACGCGTGGGTCGGTCGCCGTCCTCGTCCTCGTGCGCCGCGCCGCGTCGGTTTCGGGTTCGGGTTCGGGTTCGCCTCGGGTTCTTTGCGAGGCAATTTCTCGCCTCTTTCCCTTCCCTTGGGGCCTCTCGTCGGAATTCAAAATAGCAGCGGGCCCGTTGGGTGACTTGACCAACGGACGGCAAGCTGGCGCGGTAACTCCGCTCTTTTAACCACCACCGCTACGCTATGGCGTGTACTACCTCCTCCGCAACTGGGCGGAAGTTATCAAAGGCTTCGGGGCAAAAGTCGTCAGAAAACATGCATTTTGGTGGGTGTTTACTGACTTTTGCACAATTATGATGATTTTTTACAATTCATGTATGCGGTCAAACGTTATTCAAAATATGTCCGTGACTAATAAACCCGGACGGAGGTAGCACTCTGTACTCCTCAGGTTATTGATAAGGCACCGATTGGTAATTAACTGGGCTTGGTTTATTTGTTTTGTAAGTTTTTGATCTATTCATCGTGTAATACTAAAAACAGCAAAAATAGCAAAACATTACATACACTGAAGGCGCCGCTGTCATCGTCCCTCGCTCGTTAGAGCTACACAAAGCTTGCTGAAAGAATTGCTAATTTGACACTATCTAAAAAAGGGCATCCTTAGAGCATCCACAACTGGACTTGTCAAATCTGGCACCCTATACGCCCGCGGGCGAGTCCGTGGACAATGATCGGGCAGTCCACAAATCCGCGCGCCTGCAGCCGTGTATCTCATATCCGGCACCCTATATCCATACAAAATCATGCAACGAAGTATGTAGGATCACCAGGCTAGCAAAATTGACAGAAAACGGACTCTAAACCGATAGCAAATTCACATATAAACATCACCAAAAGATCATCAGACGGTCATAGTTCACACAGTTCAAACTGTCCGACAAATTCTAACTAGGTACTATGAGCTAGATATGAGAGGATGGAGTTTCACCACTTCCTCACCGGTCCTTTGCCCTTCTGGTCGACGGCTCTGCTGTAGGCGTCCACGATGGAAGGTGGGTCAATGTCGCAGCTGTCGGAGTCGGACCCGTCGAAGGAGGAGGAATCGGGGATGACGATGCATCCCTTCAAGCGCCGGATGATGTGGTTCTGCTTGCGCTTGAGCTTGGCCACCCTCGCCGCCTCCCGCTCGAGCTGCTCAATGTCAAGCCGGTGCTGCTTGGCGTTGATCCACCGGAGCCGCTGGGCGTCCGTCTCCACCGTCGTAAGTGACCCGCGGTACACTCACTGGAGGAGATTGATACGTCTCCAACGTATGTATAATTTTTTATTGTTCCATACTGTTATATTATCAATCTTGGATGTTTTATATATACATTTACTAGCAACTTTATATCATTTTTTGGGGACTAACCTATTAACTTAATGCTCAGTGTCAGTTGCTGTTTTTTGCTTGTTTTTTACTTCACAGAAAATCAATACCAAACAAAGTCCAAATGCCACAAAATTTTTGGGAGATTTTTTTCTGGCAAGAAGAGACCCTGGAAGCTTTTGGAGGCCACGAGGGGAGGCACGTGGGGCCCACTAGGCACCAGGGCACGCCAGAGGCCCCCGGCGCGCCCTGGTGGGTAGTGGAGCCCACGGGCACCCCCTTGACCTACCTTTGCCTCTATAAATACTCTAAAATCCCAAAATCCCTAGGGGGGTCGAGAAAATACTTTTTCTGCCGCCGCAAGTTCTAGAACCACAAGATCCAATCTAGAGGCCTTTTCCGGCACTCTGCCGGAGGGGGCAACAATCACGGAGGGTTTCTTCATCATCCTTGTTGCCCCTCCGATGATGCGTAAGTAGTTTACCACAGACCTACGGGCCCGTAGTTAGTAGCTAGATGGCTTCTTCTCTCTTCTTGATCTTCAATACAATGTTCTCCTCGATGTTTTTGGAGATCTATTTGATGTAATGACTTTTTGTGGTCTGTTTGTTGGGATGCGATGAATTGTGAGTTTATGGTCAGTTCTATCCATGAATATTATTTGAGTTTTCTCTGAACTCTTTTATGCATGATTGTTATAGCCTCGTATTTTTTTCTCCGATTTATTGGTTTGGTTTGGCCAACTGGATTGATTTATCTTGACATGGGAAGAGGTGCTCAGTGATGGGTTCGATCTTGCGGTGCTCAATCTCAGTGATAGAAAGAGACATGACACGCATGTATTGTTGCTATTAAGGGTAACAAGACGGGGTTTATTCATAGGCGAGCTTATCTTGTCTACATCATGTCATCATTCTTATTGCATTACTCGGTTTTTGCATGAACTTAGTACACTAGATGAATGCTGGATAGCGGTCGATGTATGGAGTAATAGTAGTAAATGCAGAATCGTTTCCATCTACTAATCTTGGACATGATGCCTATATACATGATCATTTCCTTGGATATCGTCATGATTATTCGCTTTTCTATCAATTGTCCAACAGTAATTTGTTTACCCACCGTATGCTATTTTCTCGAGAGAAGCCTCTAGTGAAAAGTATGGCCCCCGGGTCTATTTTCTATCATATTAAAACCAAAAATACTTTGCTACAATTTTTCTTTATTTATTTTATTTTTGTTTTAGTTAGATCTATTTATCAAAACCAATATAATTTAGTCTATCTCAATACCGTTGAGGGATTGACAACCGCTCTACGCGTTGGGTTGCAAGTATTTGTTATTTGTGTGCAGGTGATGTTTACATAGTGTTGCTTGGTTCTCCTAATGGATTGATAATCTTGGTTTCATAACTGAGGGAAATACTTATCTCTACTGTACTGCATCATCCCCTCCTCTTCGTGGAAATCCCAACGCAGCTCACAAGTAGCAGGATGAATTTGTGGCGCCGTTACCGGGGAGACATCATCAACATCTATCAAGTATCTGCCCATAACTCTCATCTACTTGCAATTACTTTATATGCCATTTGCCTCTCATTTTCATCTTCCCTACTTCTAAAAAGTTTTTAAAAAAATACAAAAATATTTTCTGTTTGCCTTTTTGTTCGTTTGCTATCTTTGCTTGTGTACCATGTGTCTTCTATTTGCTTGCATCTTCACTTGCTAAAAATCTATTGATATGGATCCTCATCCACTTGCTAATCTTTTCAAAAGATCCAATTATGATGAACCAACTGCTAGTGAGTTGAGTGCACTTGATTATCTCTATGAAGTTTTGCTTGAAAACCATGAATCTGAAAATTGTGATGAAGTGTTGAAAGAAGAAATTTATAAATTGATTCATGATAGCTCTTTCAATGAAAAGCATGATTGCAATGATGTTATTATAAATTCTATTAATGTCAATTGTGTTAATAATATGCAAAACTACAAGCTTGGGGATGATGATATTATTATATCCACTACTTATTTCAATGATCATGATTGGGGTGATAATGCTTCTTATAATCTTGAAAATTTATTTAATCCTCATGATGAATATGATATTGATAATAATGTTTGCCATAATATTGAAAGTGGATTTGGAAGAGTGTCAACTTTAGGAAAAAGGAATCCCACATACTTGGAGAGCGTTCAATCTTATTAAAATTTTGACAAAAGTGGGTTCGGAGAGGTCATGACTTTAGTTGATGTTAATCCCACTATCTTGGAAGATTATAAGATTTTTATGCATGTGGCTCATGAAGTGAAAATTTTATATGATAGCTATATTGTTGAATTTGAATATAATCCCACATGTAATTATTATGAGGGAAAAATATGGTTGTAGAAATTTTCATGTTACTAAATTGCCTCTCTTCATGTTGAGATTGCTATTGTTTCATTCTCCTTCCTTTCATATGCTAGGTTCTTCTTGTCTTGATAATTTGTTCTCTTATAAAATGCCTATGCATAGGAAGTATGTTAGACTTAAATATGTTGGTTACATGATTTATGATGCTCTCTTTGTGTTTCAATTATTATCTTTCTTGTGAGCATCAATAAAATTTCAAGCCTATCTTAATGGCTATAAAGAAAGAGTTTGTTGGGAGATAACCCAATAGTTATATTTTCTGTTTTCTTGTGTTCACATAATTATGCTACTGTTATGATTATGTTTTTATGTTTTAATTAGTGTTTGTGCCAAGTAAAGCCTTTAGGATTATGTTGGATGATAGTCGACTTGATTCTGTTCAAAAACAGAAACTTTTGCACCCAGTTCTAGAATTTTGTAAATTCACGGAAATGTGGAAAAATTATGAATTTTTTACACATGATTGATATACAAATTTCCACGTCTTCCTATTTTTTCAGAATTTTTGGTGTTACAGAAGTCTAGTCAATATTCGGATTGCTACAAACTGTTTTGTTTTTTACAGATTCTATTTTCGTTGCATTGTGTGCTTATTTTGATGAATCTATGGATTGTATCGGGGGGTATATGTCATGGTAAAGTTAGAATACAGTAGGTATAATGTGCTACTTGTGATCTTGCGTTGGTTTTTCCCTTGAAGAGGAAAGGGTGATGCAGCACAACAACAATAAGTATTTCCCTCAGTTATGAAACCAAGGTATCAATCCAGTAGGAGGATCCACCAAATTATGTAAGCAGTACCTTCACACAAATAACAAAAACTTGCAACCCAACGCGTAAGAGGGGTTGTCAATCACTCCTCGGTATTGAGCTAGATTAAATAGTATAAGATTGGATAAATAGATCTGATGAAAACTCAAAATAAAATAAATAAAGAAAAAGTGCAGCAAGGTATTTTTGGGTTTTCGGAATAATATATCTAAAAACAATATGATAGGAAATAGACCCGGGGGCCATAGATTTCACTAGTGGCTTCTCACGAGAAAATAGCATACAGTGGGTAAACAAATTACTGTTGGGGAATTGATAGAAGAGCAAATAATTATGACGATATCCAAGGCAATGATCATGTATATAGGCATCACGTCCAAGATTAGTAGACCGACTCCTTCCTGCATCTACAACTATTACTCCACACATCGACCGCTATCCAGCATGCATCTAGTGTATTAAGCTCATGGAGAAATAGAGTAATGCAATAAGAACGATGACATGATGTAGACAAGATCTATTCATGTAGGAATAGACCCCATCTTTTTATCCTTAATAGCAACAATACATGTGTGCCTCGCTACCCCTTCTGTCACTGGGTGAGGACACCGCAAGGTCGAACCCATCACAAGCACCTCTTCCCATTGCAAGAAAAAACAATCTAGTTGGCCAAACCAAACCAAAGTTTCGGGGAAGAAATACGAGGCTATAATAATCATGCATATAAGAGATCAAAGAAGACTCAAATAATATTCATAGATAGATCTGATCATAAACTCATAATTCATCGGATCCCAACAAACACACCGCAAAAAGTCATTACAGCAAATAGATCTCCAAGAACATCGAGGAGAACATTCTATTGAGAATCAAAAAGAGAGAAGAAGCCATCTAGCTACTGCCTATGGACCCGTAGGTCTGTGGTAAACTACTCACGCATCACCGGAGGAGCACCAATGAGGATGATGAACCCCTCCGTGATCGTGTTCCCCTCCGGCAAGGTGCCGGAATAGGGCTCTAGATTGGATCTCGTGGTTCTGGAACTTACGGCGGCTGGAATTGTTTTTTGTCGACTCCCCTAGGGTTTCTGGAACATCTGAGTATTTTTTAGAGCTGAGAGGCGGTGGAGATGGGGCATGTGGGCCCCACTACCCACCAGGGCGCGCTAGGGGCCTCTAGCGCGCCCTGGTGCCTTGTGGACCCCATGGGCCTCCCCTCCGGTACTTTCTTGGCTCCCAAGTTGTCTTGTGGGGAGAAAAAAATCTCCAAAAAGTTTCATGGCATTTGGACTTTGTTTGGTATTGATATTCTGCGAAGTAAAAAACAAGCAAAAAGCATCAAAACTGGCACTGGGCACTATGTCAATAGGTTAGTCCCAAAAAATGATATAAAGTTGCTATAAAATGAATATAAAACATCCAAGATAGATAATATAGCAGCATGGAACAATAAAAAATTATAGATACGTTGGAGATGTATCATAATGCAATAACAAAATATGAATGGGTTTGCAACAGTACTTAAAGTAGTGATTTGTTTTATTATACTAACGGATCTCACGAAGGTTTTGTTAAGTTTTGTGTGATTGAATTTTTCATGTTTTGGGTGAGATCACGATGGATGAAGGAATAAGGAGTGTCAAGAGCCTAAGCTTGGGGATGCCCAAGGCACCCCAAGGTAATATTCAAGGACTACCAAGCAACTAAGCTTGGGGATGCCCCAGAAGGATCCCCTCTTTCTTCTAACGACCATCGGTAATTTTACTTGGAGCTATATTTTTATTCGTCACATATCATGAGTTTTGCTTGAAGCGTCTTGTATTATATGAGTCTTTGCTTGTTTTGCTTTTTAGTTTGCCACAACCATCCTTGCTGGACACACCTATTTGAGAGAGCCATAATGATGCTATGATTTGTTAGAATTGCTCTATGTGCTTCACTTAAATTTTTTGAGCCATGGAAATGCTCTAGTACTTCACTTATATCTTTTTGAGCACGGTGGTGATTTAATTTTTAAAGAAATATGCTCTCATGCTTCACTTATATCATTTTGAGAGTTAGAATTTTTTTTGAAGAAATATGCTCTCATGCTTCACTTCAATTATTTTGAGAGTTGTTATGATAAATTTTGAAGAAATACTTATGCTCTTGTGCTTCACTTAGATCTTTTTGAGAGTTAAGAATAGTAATGGTAATTTGCACGAGATAT
The DNA here is from genome assembly GCA_011799875.1 of Thinopyrum elongatum. NCBI lineage: Eukaryota > Viridiplantae > Streptophyta > Magnoliopsida > Poales > Poaceae > Thinopyrum > Thinopyrum elongatum. The sequence continues at coordinate 703,518,861 of CM022298.1, forward strand.
GAATTTTGTCCCAAAGTGATAGATATTCAAGAGGGATATAATAAAAAAATTCATGCAGATCATTGGATATTGTAAAATTGATTCCCTGCAATAGTTTTGCGATATGGAGATAGTGATATGTGAGTCATGTTGATGAGTAATTATGCTTTAGTAAGAATATTGGTATTAAGGTTTGTGATTCCCTATGCAAGCACGAAAGTCAATAGTTATGCAATGAAGTTTACATCCTACTTGTGGTGCATTAATCAGTGTTAGTTATGTTTAATGCTCGTTTATGATCGTTTTCGTTTCTTGGTTTGTCGCTTCTCAATCTATTTGCTAGCCTCCATTTGTACTAAGCAGGAATACTGCTTGTGCATCCAACTCCTTAAACCCAAAGTTGTGCCAAATGAGTCCATCATACCTACCTATATGCGGTATTTCCATGCCGTTCCAAGTAAATTTGTATGTGCCAACTCTAATTTTCAAAATGAATTTCCTTTTTGTGTGCCCGTATCACTCATGAAGCGGCAGGGGGTGGCCAATATTTTCCATGCTAGGTAGGTTATTCTCAAGATGAGTGTTTATTCACTTGTCATTGCACAAGAGTGTGGCAGGTAATAGGGATGCCCAGTCCTGAAATGAATTTTTTTTAATATGTTGTTCAATAATAAATTTCTTGGAAAGTGTTGGTATGGAAGGCACCCGTGGATACGGCTAGCCATGGATTGTGAAAGAATGGTGGAAAGGAAATAAACTTTATTTTATGTTTGGGAACCGCCTATGATTTACCTAGCATGGAAGATATTGGGAATTCTCGGTCATTTTCGTTGACAGGAAAAGCATGCCTCTCAAAACATTTTATCTCTCAATTTAAACTTTGAGCTCTAGCACCTCTACAAATCTTTGCTTCCCTCTGCAAAGGGCCTATCTATTTACTTTTATGCAATTTTTATTTTTATTGAGTCTCTGTCTTCTCTTATAAAGCACCAACTAGGGAACACTATTATCATACTTGTGCATTGGATATAGCTAATATTTGAGTGTGTTTCATGAATGGATCAATGATTAAGCATAATGGGCTAGGGTTAGCTTTCTTTAGCGTTGATATTTTGAAAGACATGGTTGATTGTTGATGTGCTTGAGTATTGATGTCTTCATGTCAAATTATAGACTATTGCTTTGAATCATCTAAAGTCCAAATGTCCATGCTACAAAAGAAAAGAATATGTGATGAACATGTTAGGCAGCATTCCACATCAAAAAAATTGTTCTTATCATTTACCTACTCGAGGACGAGCAAGAATTAAGCTTGGGGATGTTGATACGTCTCCAACGTATCTATAATTTTTGATTGTTCCATGCTGTTATATTATCAATCTTGGATGTTTTATATACATTTACTAGCAATTTTATATCATTTTTTTGGGACTAACCTATTAACTTAGTGCCCAGTGCCAGTTGTTGTTTTTTGCCTGTTTTTTACTTCATAGAAAATCAATACCAAACGAAGTCCAAATGCCACGAAATTTTTGGGAGATTTTTTTCTGGCAAGAAGAGACCCTGGAACTGGAAGCTTCTGGAGGCCACGAGAGGAGGCCCATGGGGCCCACTAGGCACAAGGGCATGCCAGAGGCCCCCGACGTGCCCTGGTGGCTAGTGGAGCCCACGGGCACCCCCTTGACCTACCTCCGCCTCTATAAATACTCTAAAATCCCAAAAACCCTAGGGGAGTCGAGCAAATACTTTTTCTGCCACCGCAAGTTCCCGAACCATGAGATCCAATCTAGAGGCCATTTTCGGCACTCTGCCGGAGGGGGCAACGATCACGGAGGGGTTCTTCATCATCCTTGTTGCCCCTTCGATGATGCATGAGTAGTTTACCACAGACCTACGGGTCCGTAGTTAGTAGCTAGATGACTTCTTCTCTCTTTTTTATCTTCAATACAATGTTCTCCTCGATTTTCTTGGAGATCTATTTGATGTAATAACTTTTTGCGGTGTGTTTGTTGGGATCCGATGAATTGTGAGTTTATGATCAGTTCTATCCATGAATATTATTTGAGTTTTCTCTGAACTCTTTTATGCATGATTGTTATAGCCTCGTATTTCTTCTCGGATTTACTGGTTTGGTTTGGCCAACTAGATTGATTTATCTTGCCATGGGAAGAGGTTCTTTGTGATGGGTTCGATCTTGCGGTGCTCAATCTCAGTGACAGAAAGAGACATGACACGCATGTATCGTTGCTATTAAGGGTAACAAGACGGCGTTTATTCATATGTGAGTTTATCTAGTCTACATCATGTCATCATTCTTATTGCATTACTCTGTTTCTCCATGAACTTAATACACTAGATGAATGCTGGATAGCGGTCGATGTGTGGAGTAATAGTAGTAGATGCAGAATCGTTTCGGTCTACTAATATTGGACGTGATGCCTATATACATGATCATTGCCTTGGATACCGTCATGATTATTCGCTTTTCTATCAATTGCCCAACAGTAATTTGTTTACCCACCATATGCTATTTTCTCGAGAGAAGCCTCTAGTGAAAACTATGCCCCCCGGGTCTATTTTCTATCATATTAAAACCAAAAATAGCTTGCTGCAATTTTTTGTGTGTTTTAGTTAGATCTATTTATCAAAACCTATACAACTTAATCTATCTCAATACCGTCGAGGGATTGACAACCCCTCTACGCGTTGGGTTGCAAGTATATGTTATTTGTGTGTAGGTGTTGTTTACATAGTGTTGCTTGGTTCTCCTACTAGATTGATAACCTTGATACGTCTGCAACGTATCTATAATTTTTTATTGTTCCATGCTATTATATTATCCATCTTGGATGTTTAATATGCATTAATATGCTATTTTATATCATTTTTGGGACTAACCTATTAACCTAGTGCCCAATGCCAGTTTCTATTTTTTTCCTTGTTTTTGACTTTTACAGAAAATCAATACCAAACGGAGTCCAAATGGTATAAAACTTTACGATGATTTTTCTTGGACTAGAAGAAACCCACGAGACTTGGGGAGGAGGCCAGAAGACCCATGAGGGGGCCACAAGCCCTAGGGGCGCGCCCCAGGGGGCGACCAGGGAGCTTGTGGGCCCCCCGTGGCTCTCCTAACCCTAGCTCCGCTTCTATAAATCCTCAAATATCCCCCCTACACTAGAGGACACACCAAAAATACTTTTCTGCCACCGCAAGCTTCTGTTCTCGTGAGATCCCATCTTGGGGCCTTTTTCGGCACTCCGTCGGAGGGGGATTCGATCACAGAGTGCCTCTACACCAACCTTGTTGCCCTTCCGATGATGTGTGAGTAGTTTACCACAGACCTACGGGTCCATAGCTAGTAGCTAGATGGCTTCTTCTCTCTCTTTGATCTTCAATACAATGTTCTCCTCGATGTTCTTGGAGATCTATTCGATGTAATCTTCTTTTGCGGTGCGTTTGTTGAGATTCGATGAATTGTGGATTTATTATCAGATTATCTATGAATGTTATTTGAGTCTTCTCTGAACTCTTTTATGCATGATTAAAATAGCTTTGTATTTCTCTTCGAACTATCGGTTTGGTTTGGCCAACTAGATTGGTTTTTCTTGCAATGGGAGAGGTGCTTTGTTTTGGGTTCAATCTTGCGGTGTCCTCACCCAGTGACAGAAAGGGTAGCGAGGCACGTATTGTATTGTTGCCATTAAGGATAAAAAGATGGGGTTTTCACCATATTGATTGGATCTATCCCTCTACATCATGTCATCTTGCTTAAAGCGTTACTCTATTCTTATGAACTTAATACTCTAGATGCAGGCAGGAGTCGGGCGATGTGTGGAGTAATAGTAGTAGATGCATAATCATTTCGGTCTACTTGTCATGGACGTGATGCCTATATTCATGATCATTGCCTTAGATATCGTCATAACTATGCGCTTTTCTATCAATTGCTCAACGGTAATTTGTTTACCCACTGTACGCTTTCTTCAAGAGAGAAGCCTCTAGTGAACCCTATGGCCCCCGAGTCTATTTTCCATCATATATTTTCAGATCTATAAAACCAAAAACCCAAAAATACCTTGCTGCACTTTATTCATATTTACTTTATTTTGCCTTTTATTTATCTTTTATACCTATCTCTATTAGATCTCACTCTTGCAAGTGACTGTGAAGGGATTGAAAACCCCTTTTTCGTGTTGTGTGCAAGTGTTTGTAGTTTGTGCAGGTGCATCTATTGGGACTTGCTTGTACCTCCTACTGGATTGATACCTTGGTTCTTAACTGAGGGAAATACTTATATGTACTTTGCTGCATCACCCTTTCCTCTTCAAGATAAAAATCAACGCAAGATCAAGAAGTAGCAGGAAGAATTTCTGGCGCCGTTGCCGGGGAGGTTCTACATCAAGCCTACCAAGTACCTATCATAAACTCTCATCTCTTGCACTTACATTATTTGCCATTTACCTCTCGCTTTCCTCTCCCCCACTTCTAAATTTTTTCAGAAAAACACAAAAATATTTGCCTTTTTATTTTCCTTCTTTTCGTATGCCTTTTTGCTTGTTTGCTATCTTTGCTTATGTTGCCATGTTCCTTCTATTTGCTTGCATCTTTGCTTGCTAAAGTTTTCTACTTGGATCATCTTCGATCCATATGTGCTCGTGCTGAAACCCCAACTAGTTTAGTTGAGGGATAATCTTTAGATGAGCATGCTCATTTTGTGCGTCACTGTTTGTCTCAAAAAGGAGGACTCTTATGGAATCAAATAAATTGTTTGCTATGCTATGCTTGGAATCTATGTGAAATTTATGATTTTACTTGTTGCTCAAAGAACCCTAAAAAACACCTTCCCTACCTATGTGAGTTTAATGATAATGAAATCCTATCTTCTTATGCCAAAGGTGTTTATAGTTACTATGATATCGAACAAATTGAAGAATTTGTTGCTTTTAAGGGTGCTTATGAAGTTTCTTCTTTGATTGAAAAGTATGCTATTACTCTCTACAAATCTGAAGATTTTGACATACTTAAATATTGCTATGAAAACTATGCTTCTAATACCTATGTTAAATAATTTATTGAGAGAATGTCCGCTGCTTTGGGAGAAAATAATAATATGCATGAATCTATAGATAATTATGATTTTGTTGATTTGATTGAACTATCTCCCCTTGATGAACATGATGCTTGCTATTCTTATGGCCATGATGCCAATATTACTTATGCTTATGGAAATGAACTTGCTATAGTTCCTTATGTTACACATGAAATTATTGCTATTGCACCCACACTTGATAGCCCCTTGAATGAAAAGCATGATTGCAATGATGTTATTACAAATTCTACTAATGTCAATTATGCTAATAATATGCAAAACCCTAAGCTTGGGGATGCTAATTTTGATATGTCCACTACTTATTGCAATGATCATGATTGGGGTGATAATGCTTCTTATGATCTTGAAAATTTATTTAAGACTCATGATGAATATGATTGCAGTAATATTGAAAATGGGTTTGGAAGAGTGTCAACTCTAGGAAAAAAGAATCCCACATATTTGGAGAGTGTTCAATCTTATGAAATTTTTGATGAAAGTGGGTTTGAAGAGGTCATGACTTTAGTTTATAACAATCCCACTATATTGGAAGAGTGTCAACTTTGCATGCATGTGGATCATGTAGAGAAATTTTTATATGATATCTATATTGTTGAATTTGATTATGATCTTACATGTAATTATTATGAGAGAGGAAAATATGGTTGTAGAAATTTTCATGTTACTAAATTACCTCTCTTCATGTTGAGATTGCTATTGTTTCTTTCTTCTTCCTTGCATATGTTAGGTTCTTCTTGTCTTGATTTGTTCTCTTATAAAATGCCTATGCATAGGAAGTATGTTAGACTTAAATGTGTTTGTCACATGATTTATGATGCTCTCTTTGTGTTTCAATTATTATCTTTCATGTGAGCATCATTAAAATTATCAATGCCTAGCTAAAAGGCTTTAAAGAAAAGCGCTTGTTGGGAGGTAGCCCAATTTTATTTTGTGTTTTTTTTGTTATTGCTTCTATTTTTCAATAAATACACATTATTACTTCTGTAGTAATTGTGTTTTAGTGTTTTAATTAGTGTTTGAGCCAAGTAAGACCTTTTGGATGATCTATGGTGATAGTTGATTTGATTTTGCTGAAAAACAGAAACTTTTGCATCCAGTTACAGAATTTTGTAGATTCACAGAAGAAAATAAAAATTCTAAATTTTTTACACAAGATTGATATACAAATTTTCTATGTTTTCCTAAGTTTTCAGAATTTTTTGAGTTACAAAAGTTGGGCAAATGTCCAGATTACTACAGACTGTTCTGTTTTTGACAGATTCTGTTTTCTTTGTGTTGTTTGCTTATTTTGATGAATCTATGGGTAGTATCGGGGGGTATGAACCATGGAGAAGTTAGAATACAGTAGATATAACACCAATATAAAATTGGAATGAGTTTACAACAGCACCTAAAGTGGTTATTTGCTTTGTTTCACTAACGGATCTCACGAGTTTTCTGTTGAGTTTTGTGTTGTGAAGTTTTCAAGTTTTGGGTAAAGTTTTGATGAACCACGTAATAAGGAGTGGCAAGAGCCTAAGCTTGGGGATGCCCAAGGCACCCCAAGGTAATATTCAAGGACAACCAAGCATCTAAGCTTGGGGATGCCTCGGATGGCATCCCTTCTTTTGTCTTCAATCCATCGGTAAAATTACTCGAGGCTATATTTTTATTCACCACATTATATGTGTTTTGCTTCGAGCGTCTTGTATGATATGAGTCTTTTCTTTTTAGTTTACCACAATCATTCTTGCTGTACACACCTTTTGAGAGGGGCACACATTAATCGTGAATTTATTAGAATACTCTATGTGCTTCACTTGTATCTTTTGAGCTAGGTAGTTGCTCTAGTGCTTCACTTATATCTTTTTAGAGCACAGCGGTGGTTTTATTTTGTAGAAATTAATGAACTCTCATGCTTCACTTATATTATTTTGAGAGTCTTGAAAACAATATGGCAATTTGCTTAGGTTATGAATTTGGTCCTAATATGATGGGTGTCCAAGAGGGATATAATAAAAACTTTCATAAAGAGCATTAAAATAGATGAGAAGTTTGATTCCTTGCAATTGTTTTGAGATATAAAGATGGTGATATTAGAGTCATGCTAGTGAGTAATTGTGGATTAGTAGAAATACTTGTTTTAAGGTTTGTGATTCCCGAAGCATGCACGTATGGTGAACCGTCATGTGATGAAGTTAGAGCATGATTTATTTTTTATTGTCTTCCTTATGAGTGGCAGTCGGGGACGAGCGATGGCCTTTTCCTACCAATCTATCCCCCTAGGAGCATGCGTATTAGTACTTTGCTTCAATGGCTAATATATTTTTTGCAATAAGTATGTGAGTTCTTTATGACTAATGTTGAGTCCATGGATTATACGCACTCTCACCCTTGCACCATTGCTAGCCTCTCTAGTACCGCGCAACTTTCGCCGGTACATTAAACCCACCATTTACCCTTCCTCGAAACAGCCACCATACCTACCTATTATAGCATTTCCATAGCCATTCCGAGATATATTGCCATGCAACTTCCACCGTTCCGTTTATTATGACACATACCATCATTGTCATATTGCTTTGCGTGATCATATAGTTGACATAGTATTTGTGGCAAGGCCACCATTCATATTTTTTATACATGTCACGCTAGATCATTGCACATCCCGGTACACCGCCGGAGGCATTCATATAGAGTCATATCTTTGTTCTAGTATCAAGTTGTAATTCTTGAGTTGTAAGTAAATAAAAGTGTGATGATCTTCATTATTAGAGCATTGTCCCATGTGAGGAAAGGATGATGGAGGCTATGATTCCCCCACAAGTCGGGATGAGACTCCGGAAGAAAAATAAAAAAATAAAAAAAAGAGCCCAAAGAGCCCAAACCAAAAAAAGAGAAAAGAAAAATAATGAGAGAAAAAGAGAGAAGGGAAAATGTTACTATCCCTTTTCCACACTTGTGCTTCAAAGTAGCATCATGTTCTTCATGATACAGAGTCTCCTATTATATCACTTTCATATACTAGTGGGAATTTTTTGTTATAGAACTTCGCTTGTATATTCCAATGATGGGCTTCCTCAAATTGCCCTAGGTCTTTGTGAGCAAGCAAGTTGGATGCACACCCACTTAGTTTTCTTTTGAGATTTCATACACTTATAGCTCTAGTGCATCCGTTGCATGGCAATCCCTACTCACTTGCATCGATATCAATTGATGGGCATCTCCATAGCCCATTGATTTGCCTAGTTGATGTGAGACTTTCTCCTTTTTTGTCTTCTCCACAACCTCCACCATACTCTATTCCACCTATAGTGCTATATCCATGGCTCACGCTCATGTATTGCGTGAAAGTTGAAAAAGCTTGAGAACATTAAAAGTATGAAACAATTGCTTGGCTTGTCATCGGGGTTGTGCATGATAAATACTTTGTGTGATGAAGATAGAGCATGACTAGACTATATGATTTTGTAGGGATAACTTTCTTTGGCCATGATATTTTGAGAAGACATGATTGCTTTATTAGTATGTGATACGTCTCCATTGTATCTACTTTTTCAAACTCTTTTGCCCTTGTTTTGGACTCTAATTTGCCTAATTTGAATGGAACTAACCCGGACTGACGCTGTTTTCAGCAGAATGGCCATGGTGTTATTTTTGTGCAAAAATCAAAGTTCTCGGATTGACCTGAAAATTTACGGAGAATTTTTGTGGAATATATAAAAAATACTAGCGGAAAAAGATACCAGAGGGGGGCCACCCAGAGGCCACAAGCCCTGGAGGCGCGCCTACCAGGCTTATGGGCCCCCTCGACCGCCTACAATCCTAACTCCAACTCCATATATACCTATTCACAGAGAAAAAAAATCAGAGAGAAGGATTCATCGCAGTTTACGATACGAAGCCGCCTCCGCCTCCTGTTCTTCATCGGGAGGGCTGATCTGGAGTCCGTTCAGGGCTCCAGAGAGGGGAATCCGACGCCGTCATCATCATCAACCTTCCTCCATCATCAATTCCATGATGCTCACCGCCGGGAGTGAGTAATTCCATCGTAGGCTTGCTGGACGGTGATGGGTTGGATGAGATTTATCATGTAATCGAGTTAGTTTTGTTAGGGCTTGATCCCTAGTATCCACTATGTTCTGAGATTGATGTTGCACTACAAAAAAAAGACACATCCGTGACATTTTGGGCCGAACGATTTTTTTTTCTGTCATGCTTATGACACTTCTATGACGATAATTGTGACAAAACCCGGTATTATCATAGATGTGGTGGGCTCCTACTTCTATGACAAAAAACATGACAGAAAATGGGCTTTTCGTCCTGGGTGGGCTGGAGACGCAGCTGCATGACATTCTTTGGGCTGTCCATGACGGAAAAAACCGTGGTAGAAGCGAGGGCGAGGAAAATATCAGGGAGTTCCCGGTTACGGTGGGTGGTCGGGGCCGAGCGATGCACGGAGGGATTGCACGTTTCTCTTGTACACGTACGCGCGTGGGTGCGAGGCATTGGGCTCTAACTGAACCCGAGTGGAGCGATTGCACTCGCTACGTGTTACTGAACCCGATCGAGCGATTCCTTCGCTACTGCTGCTAACTGAAGACGATCGAACCTGCTGCCTCTTGATGAACAGTGAGTGTTGTTGGGGGTTGGATGAACAGTTCCCAATGGGGGTTGGATGAACAGGACCCCGTGGTAGTAAAGGCCGTTGCCGCTGGATGAACAGGACCCCGATAGAGCCGGTTGGGGGTGGATGAACAGGACCCCGTGGAGGGCTGGTTGAATAGTAGCTGGTGGAGGGCTGGATGAACAGTCGCCCGTGGAGGGCTGGTTGAACAGTAGCCAGTGGAGGCTGGATGAACAGGAGCCCATGGATGAACAGTAGCTGGTGGAGGCAGGAGGGAGACGCCGTGGATGAACAGTCGTAGGTGGAGGCTGGAGGAGGTCGACGGTGGATGAACAGTAGCCCGTGGAGGCTGGAGCGAGGCAGTAGATGGTGGATGAACAGTAGCTCGTGGAGTCCCATTTTGCGGTACGCCACACCCCTCCCGATGAACATGACCCTCATTTCGACCGTAGGAGGTCGAAGAGAAGTCCGTTTCCTCCGTTTTGCGGTACGCCACTGCCCTCCCGATCAACAGGACCCGGTTTCGACCGTAGGAGGTCGAAGAGAAGTCCGTTTCCTCCGTTTTGCGGTATGCCAGACCCCTCCCGATGAACAGGATCCCATTTCAACCGTAGGCGGTCGAACAGAAGACCGTTTCCTCCGTTCTGCAGTACACCAAGCATTGTTTCGACTGTTCTGACCAAGCCGGTTGGCTCCCGATAAACAGGACGCATTTCGTTGCCTCCCGATGAATACGACGCAGTTTCTCCGTTCCGACCCAGCCGGTTGGCTGCCGATGAACAGGACGCCGTCGCTGCTCTCTGCTGCCTCTCCATGTACACGAGCCCTGGCCATACGTATGCACGAGTAGGCGTTCGAGACCCCGCCCGTATGTACGTACGTGGTTGTATTTACTTTCTTGCACGCTGGCTGTACGTACGTGTACACGATATAGACGGGACTACGTGACATGCTACGTCCGAGCCTCTACTACGACAAGTGCCCTTCCTTACTCGGCCACGGTTCATCGCTGCAGCCTGCAGACCGACCGATCGACCAGTATGTACGTACATGTTCGCGACCAGACAGACAACCCTACGTACGGTTCGACCGGGTGGGTCCCAGCTGTCAGGGAGGATAAGGAGGCACTTCCTTGCGTGCGAAGATATAGCTGGTGGGTCCCAGCTGTCAGGGGGAACAATCTTTTTTTTCGTAATATGGACACACTTCCTTGAGTGCGAAGATGTAGCTGGTGGGTCCCAGCTGTCAGTGGCAGGAATAAGGAGGCACTTCCTTTCGTGCGAAGATATATGTGGTGGGTCCCAGCTTTCAGGGGGAGGAATAATTTTATTTTCACGTAATAAGGAGGCGGTTGCATGCGTGCGTCCATAGACCTGGTGCGTCCCCACTGTCAGCCTCTCCACGTACAGTCCTCTTCCGATGACTCTCGTTTGTTGACCACGTTGACCACGCCACGCCGAGCGCATCCAAGGTGGTGGACGACGGCGAGGCCCCGGACAGCAACGAGCCGGAGATGGGAAGACGCGGGAGTGGAGTCGCAGACGGAGAGGTGTACGAGGGTTAACTGGTTCTGGTGCGGCGTGGTTCGGCAGTCGGTGGAGAAGAACAGGAGGTGTGGAGGGGTGGAGGGATGGCCTGGCCGGCGGTGGGGTAGCGCTTCATAGCGAAGCGTGCTAAGCAGATCTGCTAGCAGCAGGAGGCGGGAGCAGGTGGTCCCGGCGGCGCTGGAGGAAGAAGACGAGAGATTGAAGATGGATGCCGGTCATTGAATGTAAATCCAACGGCTATCGATGTCAGAATCATTTGTTGACTAAGTTGACAACGACTTGCGTTGGCTTCGACCTATTGGACCACATTTCAGCCTCCAAAAATGTGGCACATATTCAACCCATTTTTTCAGAATTTACAGTCCATTTGATATTTTTTTTTGAGAATTACAGTCCATTTGCTGGGCTGGGTGAACAAATAATGTAGCATCCATGCGGCCCATTTTTTAAAACTATAGCCCATTTTCACTTTCTCGAAATACACGAATTTGCTGGGCTGGCTGAACAAATAATGTAGCGTCCATGCGGTCCATTTATTTTTTTTCTAAAAAATTACAGCCCATTTGCACTTTCTCGAAATACACGATTTTGCTGGGCTGGTTCTAATTATAATGTTGGGTTGGGCGCAACAATGTTATCAAAAAATAAACAGGGGCTGAGTATTTTGTTATAAATATATTTAAATAATAAGTGCTTTATTATTACAATGATCCTTAAATCTTACCAAGCTTTTGTACACAATCACCAGGATTTTTCTTGCCTTAATGTAAAAAAATCGAGGATTTTATTGTTAAAAAATTATTTTTATAACTTAATAAGACGTGGGATATTGTTTTCTTATATATGTGAGTATCTGTTAAATATATGATGACAATAACAATAATATATAATAACATATAAAATAATATAAATATATATAATATAGTTAGAAGGGAAACATAAGTTGGACCTGGCGTTCCTATTCTTATGTAGAAAAATAGAACAGACCACTGCGTTTTTTTCAAAAAAATACATAAGTTGGGCTGCGGATGTTTCAGGAATAATAAAACCTAGGATGGGAGGTCCATAGGCCGGTCGATACATGCCGGCCCTCAAGAAAATACAAACTGGCATGTCGTGGGCTGCGCATGTTAAAAAAGAAAGCCTAGACGGGGCAGCCCACAACCCAGCTGATACTTGCTGGCCCACTGATAATAAATGATACCTGCCAGCTCCCCGGCTTCATTGTAAATTTATCTCCTTTAGTAACTACATTGAAGCACCTAAAAAAATGTAACTATGTTGACAAACCCGTGGGCCCCAACGTTAGTATAGCATTAGGAGGAAGTATTTTTTCAATGAGGCACTTGCTTGCGTATGGCCATAGACCTGGTGGGTCCCGACTGTCCGCCTCTCCACGTACAGTCCTCTCCAGATTCATCTCGTTTGTTCAGCATGTTCACAACGGCAGACAACGGCGTCGTGGCGAACGCACAAAGGCGGAGGACGAGAACGAAGCACCGGAGCCAGGCAAGGCATGCTACAATAATGGTAGATGTTGTGCCTTATTTCTACCGAAACTACTGAACTAGCCCAGTGGCCAAGTGACACTACCCGACCGCTGTTCTGCCCGGGTTCGATTCCACCTGATGCAGTGAAAATATCTCCAAAATTTTTGCCTCTGCCATTATTGACATGTGGGTCCCCATTGTCATCTACGCATACCACGTCCAACACTTGCCAAAACTTCGTCCCTCGTTTTCTCTGTTTTTCGCACACTCGACATTGTGTGGGCATTTTGAAAATAGCATATCTTTTTGACTGTGCATCATATGAAGATGTGCTATGCATGAATGTTGATCAGCATGATGTTAACTGGCTGGTAGTTCCATTTTCGACCATGAATAAAACTTCCAACATGATGTTATCCCTGTTTGAAAAGGGCGTGTTAATATAAATGCTCTGCCTCTGAAACTTGTAGTTTCTTATCTGAAACTGAAACTTGCAGTTTCTTTTCTGAGAATCACATTGTCTGCACTTTTATATGAAACTACATTTTTTAAGTTCTAAAAATAGATCTCTAGAATTCATAAAATACTTCATATGCTCAATAATGCAAATCTGAAATTCAAAAGACATTCATATCTGAAAGTACTCTCAAAATACACAACACAAAACACAATTCACAACCTGCAAATACTGACAACCCTAAGCTCCTCCTGAAAATTCACAACCTGCCCGACTATTGGGTTGGGGGGGCAGTCCCCTCCTATTCCTCGGCGGCAGACAGCCGCCCCGTGAGACGATGTGAACGGCGAGGGAGAGGATGGCGGGGAAGCGTCGTCGGGCCAACTGCTTTTCTCCTCTTGCAGTTGGGTTCGGTCGATGAAGACTCCACCGGCTTCACACTAACCTAATCTTCCATCTGCTCATGCTTACAATCAGTGTGACGGCTAATGAAAATCATGCTTACAATCTGTCTCCGAGTACTATGCCAATCACCCTAAAATAGCTCTGGACCAAAAACAAAGTTGTGACACTGTGTACAAATAAAGAAAAATAGATTGGTGCTTCTTTCAGAAAAGAGTACTCCCTAGAAAAGTGCCAATATAAGCTACTAGTATTTGGTTAGAGGATTCGCTACTGAGAAAGATCCGTCCGAAGAGAGCGCCACACATCCCACTGGTGGTGGTGGATGCCAATGCTTAGATGGAGCATGGTTGGTGTCGGTAATTTTTACTTGGCACACCTCGCACTCTGCATATATGCCGGTTCCATCCGTACATTTGTGTAGTTCCACCAAAATGCAGCTGAATAACCCTGTTTGCACACATAATGAAAAAGCATGATTACATTATAGTGGCACTAGTTGATGAAACATACACTAATAAATAGAAGAAAATATTGCGATAGTATCATAGTATGCCATGCTGCGAGGGCGAGATGGGCCCTGCGACGCCTCATACGGTAGGCCTCATACTGGAAATCAACCCAATTCTCCCCGATACACCTTCTGCCAGTGATGAACATCAGTGTACAGCGGTAGTACAAGGAGGGGCCTTGAGACATTCCAATCTCTATTTTTGTGCAGATCAACTAAAATTAAGCACCCCAGTTTGCAGAAACACTTAAACATTAACAATGGGACTAGTTGATGAAATATATACTAACAAAGAGAAGCACTTTCTTTATCTACATTGGAAATGAAATGATAGAGAGGACACTCGCTCTATTTTAACTGTATTATTACTTCATTTTATCAGTGGCACTAGGGTCGAGCAGGTGGCAAGCGAGGTGTACCATGCGTCGCAAGGATGGAGGCCGGGGGTGCTTAGACTGGGATGCTAAAGCTGGCTCTTTCAGTCCCTATCTTCCCCCCTGATGTTTCTGTGGTAGCATTTGGGTTGTAATCCAAACTTGGTCGAGCTGGTGCTGCGCCCCCCTACTTGCCTAGCTTATGTGGCGAACTTGTCTCCTGCTAGTACTCAGTCCGTTCTAGTAGTAGTTGCATAACTGCCCGTTTACACTGAGATGTTGTCGGATAATGGTTCTCTATGGTTGGGTTTCTTTAATGAAATTGGAGGAAACCCCCTCTTTCGATATATAAAAAAAATCAGTGGCACTAGCGGTGCCAAAACATTGCCTCAAATTAATAGTGCCACTAGATTAAGGTGCAAAATAATAACATTATTGCTTTGTCATGGCAGTGCCAAAACAGTAGCACAAGAGCTGACTCAACATGCAGGATCTTTGGCAAACGGTCGGACCAAAAAGGAACATACCTCGTGATGGGAACCATATCTGCAGTCAACGCCATCATAGAAGGGATGACACCAGTCACCAACATGGATGATTCAATTCATGGGACCTTTTTGTGCAGTTCACCTAAAATGAAGCAATGTCCCATGAGCTAGCAGCTTCTTCTTCATTAGTTGCAATAAAATTAAGCAACATCAAGGTTGGTTGTGAAGCTCGTGGAATGTTCAACTATAATTTGGATATCATTTGTGCAGTTCAACTAAGATCAAGCGTGAAATGTATATCTCTGTTTGCACAAAAAGGTGGAAAGGAGGGTGACTAACAAGTGATGAAACATACATCAAATGAAAAGAAGCATGTTCCTTATCTGAGTGGCGATCCTACAAGGACAATAGCAATTTCTAAAGCAGCAGCATTGCTAGATATTAGTGTGGGCATTAGGATTAACTATGACAACCGTTAAATACGACATTATTTTAATGGTGCCATTACTTCATTTTACCAGCAACATTACATTAATAGCTGCTAAAGAGTTGGTATTTGGGCACGGGAGAGTAGGCAGACCAGGACAGTTGCATTTCTAACGAAAAGAAGCAACTTATCTTAATGGGAAATTTAGCAGGACATGAAAAACAGTGCCATTGATTCATATTACTGGAGGCATTACATTGAAAACAGCATTGGTTTAACGTGTCCTTACTTTTAACAGTGCGACTGCTACATTTTACCAGTGGCATTACATAAGAGGGGCTCGGGGCAACAAACATCAGAATAGGATATCTGGGTTGGTCCCATTTTTATTCGGTATAGCCACCTTATACTGTGTGGGGCTAGCAAAACTAGTGATGGACATACTCTGTTGACTTGTCCCCCAGTCCCCACTTTCTTTCCTTTTTCAACCAATAGATCGGTTTATATTGAGTTTGTACTGCGTTTCCCTTTATTTCCCTATTAGACCAAGATACTAGTTGGATAGCCAGTCTCTGCTACTTTTCGCCCCCATTATTTCCTCTTTCGACCAAGTCCTAGATTCAGGTAACAAATCTTCCCCCACCCCCACCCCCTTTCTTCCCTGTTTGAACCAAGTAGTACTAGATTCGACTACACGAACTAGTTTTACCTCTTAACAGTAAAAATTTAGGTTGCTTTCGAACAACTGATCGATCCTATCTACTAGGGGGCCTAAGAAATAGTAAAAGATACAAATGCAGTGATGTTAGGAGCTGGGGAGGTAGAGCAAGGCCGGTTTCAAAGGAAGTTATACCTGAGGGTCGCTGGGATGTCGCTAGGTGGGCGGCGGGAGGCCGGATCTGCCCACACTACGGCAGCGAGGAAGAAGGGGTCGGAGGCCCTCCCTAGCCGGCGCTGCGTGGGAGAGAACGGCAAGGCACGCTGATCGGGACGCGTCAGCAGTGGGTAAGAGCCGTCGCCGAGGACGACCGCGTGAACATTGCACCTTCTCACCTTCCTCGGTGGAGAGGATCCGACTGGATCTGTGACCAGCGGTGAGCAGAGAGAGAGTGTGGCCACCGCTGTCGTGTTTAGATCTGGAGAGGACGAGACAGTGTGAAGAGAGCAACACTAGCAAGCAAGCGCGGAGGCTCCTGCCTATATAGTGGAGTAGTTTTCTTTTATCTACCGGAGCCGGCTTGACCTCGTGAATGACTGTCGAGAAGTCTTCATGCACGTGCCCCGGAGGCGCAGTTGTCGTCATTTTGATCTGAAGCACCGGATTAACATATAACACGAAAAATGCCACATGACAAGAAACCATAACTTCACTGCCCCAAGGAGACAACATGAATCCCGACGGACAAACTAGACGAGGATCAAATCTCAAATTAAAGATAAACTCGTAGAAAAGGGGTCCATCGATAGATGTCCTAATTAACATAGCCGGCTTGACCTAGATGGCAGCCGAGTAGTCTTTGTGCATGTGCCCCCAATGACCAGCGCCTTGGAGGAACTCAGTTGTCACTGTTTAACCCTCGCAGTGATCCGAAGCACATGACACCTAATATTGCGAGATGACAAGAAACCTTTTTTTAGATTTCTCATCAGAACTACAGCCCTGTACAACACAGCCTGCATGATATGTAGACGATAGCTAATCCAGCCGTCTGCTAGAGTCTGGTCACATGCATGGACGAACTGATCTTCCGTGTCATGCAGGGATCCTACAGGCACCGACGTCTGTACAACACTGCTCCAGTACTATTGCTCGTCTCTCTCTTCTATTAACTCAGCCGACTTGCGTTGTCGGGGAGTGTGCCTATGGTCGGTTCTCAATTGCGGTCCCACATGTGTGTGCAAACACAATATGACGTGCGTTCCATTCGAAGAGCGGCGTGCCAGACCGACCGACCGTCTGGGGTGCGACGC
The DNA here is from genome assembly GCA_011799875.1 of Thinopyrum elongatum. Lineage (NCBI taxonomy): Eukaryota > Viridiplantae > Streptophyta > Magnoliopsida > Poales > Poaceae > Thinopyrum > Thinopyrum elongatum. The sequence goes on from CM022298.1 coordinate 703,536,229, forward strand.
GAACGCGACGGGCGTGCTGTATACATGTGTACCGCCATTTTCTTGAGGCTTTGATCCATGGCGCAATCCATGGATACAAAATTATATTTAAAAGTCGAGGGCGGGGCTTTTCCCGCATGGTAGGCGGGGCAGTTCCACCTAGTCGGTTCGACAGAGAGGCGAGAATATGAGGGAGTAGGCTGCTGCAAACGTAGGGCTATGTGATTTGATGGCGAGTTACTGCTGGACAGGTGGGGCCTGTGATTTGACTTGCCATTATCATTTTAACTGCGGCGCTACGACCGGCGTGAGTCTCCCGATTCCCGACCACCTCCATGGTATACAGGTGCCAAGTACTGTACTCCTTAGACCTCTTCCAATGGAAAGGTGCTTAGATGAGGTGCTAAGTGCATTAAATACCTTAGCAACTCAACTCCCCAATGCATAGATACTTAACTTGTTGTTGCTAAGAACACTTTATTTAATGAGTTAGCACCTAAAGTCTTTCATGCATTGGTCAAATTATTTCATTTAAGTGGTTTGCCTAGGTTCTCGCGCTTGGCATTGGTTCCTTCTGGGGTCACCAAAGTACTCTCTCCCCTCCTTAAATGTTGTGCCATGTCATTTTTCCGCTTATGTGGCATGCTTAGCACCTGTCCACGGTGGAGCACTGGGAAGGGCCTTACTCCTTTTGGCAAATGCAATAAATACTACTCCTATGAAGAAAGAGATAGAGAGAAGTAAAAAAAAACTCTTATAGCCAACCTTACAGCTAACCTTGTTGTATGAGTGACTAAGTGATGACTATGTATGACATGCCAACATCAGATAGCCTAACGCACCTGGACGGAGGAAGTAGTTTCATGCATGCGAAGTAGGCAAAAAATGCTCATTTATAGCCGTCTGAAATCTCCAAGGGCGCGACCGCGTGAGCGAGGCGACAGTCATGGTAGGCGCGACCATGATACGGGCTGCTAACAGCCCTTGGATCTGAGATCGAACGGTCGCATGCTAAGTTGCTGAAAATTTGCAGAATAACCCTCCAGGATAGGATATTCACCCATAGGTCTAGAATCACGCCATGCAACCGTTCGATCTCAGATACAAGGGCTCTCGGAAGCCCGTATCATGGGAGCATGGAAAGCTTCGTATCACCTGTAATTTTCCTGACGCATGACGTGCGAACACGCAGATGCATGAAGCCATTTAATTGGGCATCTAGTAGACATGACATCTAATTGGGCCCCCATAGTACTGTGCATGAATCCATTTATCCACCGGGCAAGCCACTACCCTGCCGTTCGCACGCCCCACTCAGCATTTTTACAATCGGAAAACTGCTAGCAGTTCGCTCCTACTCGTCCCCGGCCATCCTTTAACATTACGGCAGTTCGCTCCTAGTCGTCCCGTCCTTTCACATTACAGTAGTTCCACTAATCCTAACCCTCCTCCCAAATCCATGGCGTCCCAAATCTCCATGATCGGCGGTGAGTACAAGGTTAGAACCATCACCGGCGATGAGTTCGATGTCATCTACACCCGTTCTTCCGCGACAGTGAAAGGATGCCTTGCTCGCTTCAGACGCATGTTCGAAAAGTCAAAGGGTGATGAGTGGGTCGCTGGGCTAGATGTTGAGTACACCACAGTCCTGGGAAAAGAGAAGAATCTAAAGGAGGAAGAGAAGAAGAAGCCCGCCGTGATCCAGGTTTGCGTGCATAACTTGTGCTTGGTCTACCACATATGCCATGCCAACGTTGAGTGTGAGGATTTTAAGAACTTCCTCGGGGGCGGCAAAGTCAAATTCGTTTCTGTAGACTTTACGAACGACAAAGAAGTCCTGGGTCGGATATGCCTCATTGTAGGCTAGCCCTTCGACCTCCAGAGGAATGTGCTGGTGTCCTCCCGTCAGCCTTCAATGCTGACCCTGGCAGCAGCCATGGTTGATCCTTCGTACGGTAAACTGACGAAACCTCCTCTCAAGTTTCATCTTGCATGGCAGTGGAATGTACTAGATAGAGACCACATCAATTACGCTGCAATGGATGCCTACCTTTGTTTCAATATCTACAAGGGTTGGATGAAGAGCGAGAGCCAAGTGTGCGGTTCAAGCAAAGAAGTATCGGCCAAGAGGAAGAGGGACAAGGACGAAGTCAAGCACGTGGACGAGGAGTCCGAGTAAGGTGGCAGTGTCGTTGCTCATGGTGGTTGTAATGCAGTGTCTACCGGATTAGTTGCTTAGTTTAATTTCAGGGTGCTTAGTTTTATTTGAGGGGTGTGTTGTGCTGAGCCCCCAGCAGAACTATGTTATGTTCCTTCTCGTTACTTTAACTCTTCAGTACGTACATACTAATATTTCTTATAGTTCATCTTGTAGTTGGTAGTACTACCACTCGTTTCTTCACATTATATACGTACAATATATATGGCCAACATCATATAGCCAGCAGTTTAGTTGTCAAAGAATTTCGGGGTGCTTAGTTTTATTTGAGGGGTGTGTTGTGCTGGACACCATTATTGTGACTCAAATCTCTTTTGCCATGTTATAATGACATAAATACCTATGGACCAACATGCCAGCTCTCCCTCTATCTCACTACAGTACAATAAAGTGTGGGGCCTACTTGATCCCAACAGCGATCTTATTTTCCTGTAAAATTATTCGCTTGGTTACTCCTGACAAGCGGGCCACACTTATCATTGTGAGATAGAGAGAATCGACATGTGGGTCTAGGCTTATTTTTGTCATATAACATGGTCAACGGGTTTGACGTGAAAATAACAATGTCTAATGGCATTTTTGAGCAAGCATCTAACGGAACGATGGCATTTTTGAGATATCTAATTGCATTTTTGAGCAAGCATCTCACGGATCGATGGCATTTTTGAGTAGTTGTAACTTTTAATGGCAAAACTGAGTAGTGAGACACAACTAGTGACATAAATAATAAAAACCCAAGAATTAAATAGGTATGCTAATTTCTTTAATAGAATTTAGCACCCCATCTAAGCACGTACTAGCTTTTTTAATAGTACTATATGCATAATTTGGCGACGAGCGCTCTCTATATGTACCACCTTTTTTCTTTAATTTCATCTTGTTAGTTTTGCTTCATGGCGCAATTCATCGATACTACTATTGTACAAAAGTATACATTTAAAAGGCTAGAGGGCGGGGCAGTATCGCTTGGTCGGTTTCACGAGAGGTGAGGGCCTTTGTGATTTGACGGCTCATTACTGCTGGAAGGCGGGGCCTTGTGATTTGACTGCTCGTATAAATGTTGCCGACGACCTGAGGAGGAGCAAAGAACCGTGCGGTATACTTAAGTTTTCCATTGGAGTACTAGTACAACGGAGGAGCACGAAACACGGCAGCCCAGTGCGATATGGCGATAAAAAATGATCTACTTTGCTAGTCATCGATCCCACAGCGCCACTCATCATTAGCATTATTCTATTCATGCCTCGCAGAGAACGTGACACGTGCGGCGAAACACCCGAAGCAAAAGAAGAAACACATGAGCAAAAGAAGAAGGAAGATTATCCCCCCCAAAAAAGAAGGAAGACGCACACACAAGTCTGGGGCGCTGCTCTCTACTACATGAAGGGTTGCTGGCCGCGGAGTCGTAACTGCTTCTTCATCGCCTCCACGACCTCCATCTGCTCGCGCATCTCCTTCGCCATCTTCTTCATTCTGTCCATGACGCGGGATTTCTCGACGCGAGCCTTCATCATCTCTTCCACGGCCGCATTACGTACCTTGACAGCAGCCGGGAGCTTGATGCGAAGCTTCGCCAACTCCTCATTTTGTTCCATGATGAGGGTGTGCAGCATCTTCACTGAGGAACTACTCTTCTCATGCAGCTTCTTCCAACCGGCGTTCTCCTCCTTCAGCAGGTCGAGCTCGTGGCGGAGCTTCGCATTGTCCTCCTAAAGTTGCAGGATTTCGCCGGTCACCTTCTTATCCGAGGCAATGCTCTTCTTCAGCAGCATCACCAAGCCGGCGGTCAACTCCCCCTGCTCATTGAGCTTAGCGGGCATGTCGTCGAGGCTCTCCTTCAGTAGCTCCACCAAGCCGTCGATGAACTCCTTCTGCTTATTGAGCCGATCGGGCATGTCGTCGAGGGATAACGACTCCTGCGCCGCCAGCTCGGCATCTTTGCCTCCGCGGCTAGGGCGCTCCTGGGAGCCCTCGCCTGCCCGTCAGAGATCTTTCGAGGTCTCTGCGAGGCGGCGAGCCCTCTCTTTTTTTTCCGCGGCCTTGGTCGCCGCTGCCTTGTTACGAGTAGTACTCAACCTAGAGCTTTGCACACCGGCCATGGCAAGGACGGACGAACAAGAAAGACTTATGAGGAGGAAGGTAGAGTAATTTTCGGCTAGGTAGTTCCCCTTTTTATAACCTAGTACTAGCACTAGTACTAAAACCTGCATAGTGGGAACACGATCAGGTTTGATACGTACTACGTATGAGCAGGTTTGCACTTAATTATAGCATGGTAGTACTATGTTGGAATGTGATGGGAACAAGCTAAAGATTAATTGATGGTTTTGGTTTCGAGTCCCAAAACTGCTCCTGATGAGTTTAGTGGAACATAAATTTCAAGTACTACTGCTCAAATGCGGTCGCACAAGTCAGTGATGTAACTGGTCATACATGTCAATCCAAGCCGATGCGTGTCCCTTCGGTGAGATGCGGGTCCGACCGACCGTCTGTTGTTGCGACCGACCGTAAGTATTACGCGATGGAGACTTCTGGTTGTGGCTTCGGGTGATTGTCACGACCAAGCATTCAAAAACTAGTGATAAATCAATTACCATCTTTTTCCAAACGACCAAGTATTTTCACAGGAATACAATACATATAGATGGAGTGATTGTCAAGGTTGCAAACCGACACGGCGTTGCAAGTTCACTGCAGGAGCAACCGAGTAGGTCACTGCATCGCTGGCGGGGAAGGAGGGCAGCTCACCTCACCTACGATGCATGCCCAGCGGCACCGCTGCAGCTGGTCCCTGGATTTGGCTTCTCCTACCGCCCATTCACTACTAGAAATCCCCATATTTCCGACGGTGAAACCTAATAGCCGACGGGCCGTCGGTTATTATAGTAATAGCCGACGGTAGTTGCAATGGCCGACGGTTAGTGTCAACTCACAAGTATTACCACTAATACCCGGCGGTATACTAGAATGCCCGACGGTGAAAATCCACCCCTCGGGTATCCAACTTAATGCCCGACGGTTCATTGTAAAGCCCAACGGTTTTTCCTACACCCTCAGGGATTACATGTAATGCCCAACGGGTTTCCCTACACCCACGGGGATTACATGTAATGCCCGACGGTTAATTTTAATACCCGACGGTTTTTGGTGCCCCCTCGGGGATTACATGTAATGCCCGATGGTTTTTGCCACCCACGGGGATTAGATGTAATGCCCGACGGTGAAATTTAAGAGCCAAAGGTGAAAAGAAAACTCTCACCTATGAGTGAAAATGGCCGATAGTACATGTGTGCCTCTCGGTTATTTGAGAAAATACCCGACAGTGTATAGTAATAACCGATGGTTAACTTTCCCTCTCGATGATATGTTTCAATGGACAGCATCGATAAATGTAGAATGACGGATGTTATATTCCATATAATTCCGTATAAGAAGATTCCAATTGGAGGCACGGGGGCGCATGGGAGCAGCGCTAGGAGGTTCGTCGTGTGTGCGGGAAGCCAGGATGATGGTCCTGGGTGGTCGGTAGTGGCGGCTGGTCCTACTACCATGCATGGGGTACAGATCTGATGCAACGAGTGTGGTTCTAGTACCGGCTGACGCGGTGTTTCTTTGTGGCTTGTGGTGCTACGATGGAGTGTCGTGTGGCGGTGTAGGAGCACAAGGGGCTCGGCGGCATGGATCTGCCGTCGTGGGGTCATGCGATGGCACAGTGAGGGACTACAGCTCGGGCGCAGTGGACCATGGGGTGGTCTAGTGCAATTGGGATTTGAGTCCTAGCGCCCAGATCTGGCGGTTGCGGCGGCAGACGTCGCGTACACGGTATCGGCCGGTGCCATGCGCTTGAGTAGGTTGTCACTCGGATGTGCTCCGGCATGCTGTCCAAAAGATATGGCGGCGGCCACAGACTGCAGATGTGGTGGCGCGGCGGACCATGAGGTGGCCTGACGTGTGGAGACCTCTGGCTACGACTGTCGCAGTTCTGGTCTCCAGAGAGCACGGTCGGCGCATCTGATGCATGGTTGCGGCTCGGAATCATGTTGGTTCTTTGCGTCGGGCAGCGCTATATTGTTTCTTGCGCTCGACAGGGCACAACGACTCGCGCTGCGTTCGGTGGCTATGCGCTGGACGACCGTTGGTGGATCTGGCGCCTCGTGATGGAGGTTAGCCGCCGGTGGTCTCCGCGAGGTGCTGATGGCTGTTGCGGATCTTGGGGCTTCTTTGTCGGTGGCAGCTTCGATGGTGGTGGTGATTGGTGGGCTTGCCGGATCCTGTGCGAGATGATGTGCGGCTGAGGTGGTGTGGGAGCTTGGGTGAAGACCCTGTCTCGGCTTTTGTGTTGTGACCAGTGATGGCGGTGGCTGTGACCATCATTGACCTTCCTGGAGGTATAATAGTTTTGCTGTCGCACCACTCCCACGCGGATCCGGCCATCACGACCTCTCCGGGCGAAACCCTTGATCTTGTGTGACTGTGGCGTGCCTTGGTGTCGTATCCCGCTCAGGGGCTTCGTCTTGGGAGTTCGGCATCAGCAAGTGGGACTGGCGGATGACGAGGTTGTGGCGTCTAGACTTATGTGGCAACGATGATGGAGGTAGCGATGTTAATGACCCAACAATTGTTGCTGTAGTCGACTCTTCTCTGACGTGTCCGCGGGATTGCCTCAGTTTCTTTTTCATCCCGAGGTCAAAGTTGCGGCGGCGGGTCCATATGGTGTGCCTGGTTTGTCCTTCGTAGTTCTCCGTCAAGTTTGGAGTTGCGTCTAGAATCATCGGAGGGCGTGCGAAGCTGTGTCTCCGTCGGATCTCGCGGGATTCAGTCGGTGATAGTCTTTGGTGAATCTGTTTGGATCCGGTCTTTGTTCGTATTTGTTTGGGTGTTTACAGATTTGATCCTTCTGATCTACGACTTTCTTCATAGGCGATAGTTGCTACTCGGGTGTGCTGGTCCTATGGGCATTGGCACGACGACTTCCCGACTGTCGACTACAACAAGATTTGCCCGGCTCCAGCGAGGAGGGCCAGTGACGGCAGTGCGCCTTCGGCTCGCTCCAGTGCTTGTAGTCGTCGCTAAGTGGTCCATTGACCTAGTGGTAATTTTTATTAGCTCTATTGTTCTTTGTACTATCATGATTGAAGATGAATGGATTGACAGTTTCTCACGCGAAAAAAGTTTGGAGTTGCGTTGTCTGGTTGCCACAATTACATTTTATGGGAACCTAAAAATAATTACTTTCGTTATACTATTATTTTTTACTGAATACGTGTGGTATGTATAGTATTTTTTATATAAAATTCTTTTTTCAGGCAGGACCAAAGAACCATTTCACCTCCCGCCATTATTTCCCTCTTGCCCCTTAGCAAATTTTACAGCCCATCTCCTATCGGCCACGTGCCCACGTCCTCCCATCCCTCACCCCTTTTCACTCTGATGAAACCTCCCCCGCCGCTTCTTCTCTTCTCGCTTCCCCGCCGCCATGCGCCAACCCCGCCATCAGCCGTCGATCCGGCTGCGTACTTCCACCCTCGTCGCCCTCCCTAGTCCAGTAACGTCACTCGCTACCTTCAACTCCCGTATAGGTCTTCGTGGCCCTCAGATCTAGCAGCCCTCAGCCACGACGCTGCCGGATCTGGTCGGCTTGGCCTCGTCGCCCCAACCAATGGTGCTCGACGCCTCTCCTCTGCAGGACCGCAGCGGTATTCTTCGTCGGCTCTCTATCCCTCCACCTCCTGCGCCATGTATCGGCCTTCCTTCTGCCCTTTCTTGAAGCTCCTCCTCATCCAAGTGGTCACCTGATGTTGCCGAGTGGACCACGCTCACTCGCGCCTTCGCCCGCCAGTACCAGGTTTGGTCGCCACCTCCTTTGCACAATTCGTCGAGCAGGTCATCTGTGTGGCGTATGTGTGCTGTTGTAATGGATGGTGTGCTTTTTTTTCTGGTGGTTGGGGTGCAGGATTTGCTCGTGTGTTTCAAGTTGAATACTGGGGAGATGGAGGAGATGTGCCACGGCAGGCTACTGTGGTGGTGAGTTTCAGGTTCTACATCGAGGCCAATGGCCATGGTTGTTTGCATGTCTGTTTAGGTCTATTTTTTATATGGTTGTTGAAAAACAAAGCCAAGCCTATTAGTTTTGAAAATAAAGTCAAGCCTATGTGTTGAAAAATAGTTTGATTAACTAGCGAATGGACATTTGGTGCCAGTGAGGTGAGCTAGCTGACTTGTGTTGATTCATGTATGTTTGGTCAAGGCTAGCTAATTGCAGCAGTTGGCACTATAGTACAGAGAAGAGACACTGTGTCAGCGTATGTAATCAGGATCGGGATGTATACTTCATACTACTGTATAGCTTAACTAGCAGTCCCTGCCAAGCAAACCAATTAACATTGAAGAGGCCCTCCATTCATGGAGTATGTACATTCCTGGTTACTTTTCCTTCAGTTTTGGTTTGTAGATGTAATTGTAAGTTTTGCAATCTTGCTTTTGCTTTTTTCTCAGTATTTTGTAGTTCTGGAACATTTAACTCATGTGCCTAAGGTTGATGCAGCCACTGACATGTTAACATCATGTCCCGTGTGTTCTTTCTCAAATATGTAGAGCAGGGGGTTCTTACTTGTTATACTTAAATGCACTATGCTATCATGCAGGTCTAAGTCGGGCCTATCTGAAGAGCAAGAATATAAAGCTTTTGAGCTTAGGCACATGAATCAAGCCCCCAGAATCCGATGGTCTACTGAGCCAGTTTTATGCTGGGCGAGGAAGGGTGGAACAGTGAACCTTGCCACACAACGACACCCCCTTCGCCTGATGATCTTTTCCAATCACGATGACCTTCCGTCGCTGCTGAAGGTATTTTGTTTCTTCTCTTTTCATCTGCAGACTGCAGAGTATCTTGTTTGTTCAATTCTGATAAAAAAAACTAGATGTTCTAGTCAAAGCAGTACTGCAGTCATGCAGTATTTACTTGTTGCAGTATTACGTTTATCTGTTTCTGGATGAGATACTTTCAAAGTTGATTTATAGTGACAATGCGAGAGTTGTAGATAATTTTCTGTACTTCCAGTGTACTTGATTATTAATTCTTAGTATAAGAGTATCTAAGGGGCACAATTGGGTTGAACTCATATAGGCAGAGATGTTGCTATAATTAATTACAGTCAAATCATTTGCACAGAGAAAAATACTTCAACATTAGACAATATGATTAGACAATATGCCAGGCGTCCTCCTTTCTAGCTTTTGGCTTTCCCTGTACTAGCTTTGCTCTTTGGGTCCTCAGCTTTTGAGACCTTGATGCTTTTGAGAATGTACGACAAACTTGGTTTCATTATAGCAAATCTTGGTCTAACCATAGCACATGTTTCTGGACATAGGATTGTTACAGTGAATTAGAATAATGTCATGTGCTTTGAATTATATGAATGTTACAAGTAATTCGAAAAGCATGATGTGATCTGAACCACTGCAAACTTATAATGAAATTGAAATCAGTGTGGTTTATTGGTAGATTATTCCTTTTGTACACAGAGCAACGTGTGGTACTGTCTATCATTTGGAGTGTGTTCCTTCTGATTGATATTACCCTGAAAATTGCATGTGAAGGATCAAAAGATGAATACGTAGTTATACTGTTAGATAGCAGCTAACCAGTCAATTAGAACATCTAAGTTTTTTTAACTGTATCCACAATTAAATTTCAACTGTATTGCATCATATTTAATCTCCCTTACAACTTATCTAATCATTTCTTAGGAATTGGAAACAGTACTGGAGGAATTGTGATCTATGGCAAGGGTGATGATGTCTATGGAAATGATTGTTGAGCGTTATGGTACATATGGTGATGAAGGGTGGCGAGTCTAATGTCTTTCGTCAAGACATGCAACAAAGTGAAGTTATGAAGTTCTGGTCAATTTAGCTTATGCATAATGCTTGGACCATTAGATCTTAGTTACTATTTTGTTTTGCGTTTCAAACTTCCTACATAGATCACGGTGATCAATGTAATTTTGATGCAACATTCTGAAAGGTGTGCTAAATATAATAGTATATGTTACTTGGTCATCTGTGGGTTGTGCAATTATGAGATATATTTGAAATGGAAAGCAATCCTTGAAGGGTGACTAATGGCCTACCATGGAACAAGCATCACAGCTACACGATATGCCAATGGAAACTTCACACCATCGGTGAATCTATGTATTGAGGGTGTCGTTTGGCCTCTCAACTAAAGGAATCCCTGTAGGGGTTACATAGTCAGCGGTCATACTAGTTGACAGCTTGGTCCTCCTCTCGGCTATAATGAACCCCGAGGGTCAAATATATGCCGTCAACTATTACAAAAGTCGAAGGCAAGTCATAACTGTCAAAAAATAAATACCCCGACAGGGAACCGTCAGCTATAAGCGTCGTCAAGTTTCTGTGAGCCGGCTGGTGACCAAAACATGTCCGACGGCTCACCGTTGGCTAATTACCATTGGAGAAGGTATTACCCTACAATATCGTCGGCTATTACGGTAATGGCCGACCAAGCATAGCCGACGGGAGATTGCCGACGGTGTACCGTCAGTTATACAGAAATCCGACAGTAATTTGACCCTCGGTTATAGTGGGAAATCTAGTAGTGATTTGAACAGCTGCACCGGCTGCTCATGCCATTCCACAGGCATGCGCGTTCTTTCCTCCGTAGTCGACTCCGTGAATATGATCTCTGCCATTAGCCCCAGCTTGAAATCAACGCGACGCTGCCAGATGCTGACATCCCTCAGCATCTCTCCCCTGAGATTGACTTGCGCCTCCGCCTTGTGCTTCGCTAGGCGCAGCTCCTTCGAACTTGTCTCCAATCAATGCGACGCTTCCTCGATCCGATTTGCCCTTGCTGCCCACCACCTGAAACGCAGCCCTGGCATGTCCTCCGGCACCACCGATCTGTGATTCCAGAGCAATGGATCCCCTCTGAAACACATGTGGGTTTCGCTCAAAGGCGGCAGTGCTGCGGGCCGGAGCGAGAGGGCAGCCCGCGGGATCCTGGAATCTAAGGGATTATCCATGGCGGGATCCGGTGGGCGAGGCGGGGAGGCGAGCGTAGGCGCTGGGAGAGCCCTACGAGGCTAAGATAAAGATAATACTACTCCACTCTGTCCATATTTAAATACAAAGGCCATCAACAGTAACCCAGGCAAAAATTGATCATTCTGCCTGCGTCCTGGTTCATTGGCCCCCTTTTTATTTTGTGCCAATTTTTGACCAAAAATTTAACTAACAAAATTCAAGCACTACAGCCAAAGTTTCTGTTTTTGCACTGCACAAACCAAACAAGCAATCTAATCATCCTAAATGCAAATCTTGGCACATTATTTTTATAGTACAAAGGATTTGTACAAGGGGATAATTATTTTTGTTGAAAAGTTTCTATAATCAAGGTTCACAAAGTTTCCATGGGCATGAACAAAGTTCAAGGCTAGCTCCCACTTTAACAATGCTCGTCTTTCTCACTTTCGCTTTTCTTTTTGAAAAGTTTTAGGTTCCCCTCTATATTTTTTTGTTTTAAAACTTTTTAAAAGCACACAACAGAAAAAATGACTCTCTAAAACTTCCGGGTTGTCTCCCTAGCAGCGCTTTCTTTAAAGCCATTAAGCTAGGCATATAGTGCTCAAGTAATGGATCCACCCGGATCCCAAGGTATATCAAAGCCAATTTTAATTAATAATGAATTGTGATTTAGTAGTGAGCACAAAGTAACATATATCATGCACAAACGAAGTCTAACTCTCTTCCTATGCATCGGCATGTCATAAAAGAACAATTCAGGCACACGAAGTAAAGGCCAATGCATAGTATAAATATTTTCTTGCAATTTTATCATATTGAAAACATAGAGAGGCGGAGATGTAGTTCCTCTCTCATAATAATTGCAAGTAGGAGCAGCAAACACATACATATTATATTTATCAAAATCATCATGTGCAATAGTAGAACGCAACCCATCAATATAGTCCTTAATAAGCGCAAACTTCTCCGATATAGTGTAGCTGGGAGAATTCAAAAAGATAATAGGACTATCATGCGTGGGTGCAATAGCAACAATTTCATTCTTAACATAAGGAACTATAGCATGTTCATCTCCATAAGCATAATTCATATTGGCATCATGGCCACAAGCATAGCAATCATCAAGTTCATCAAAAAGGGATATTTCAAACAAATCCAAGGGACCATAGCAATCATCATAGCAATCATCCTTCGATAAGCACAAAGGGAAATTAAACAATGTAAGAGTTAGAGAGTTACTCTCATTAGAAGGGCACGGGTAGCTAGTCCGTTCTTCCTTCTTTTGTTCTTCGCTCTCCTCGTCATCTTTTTCATCTAATGAGCTCACAGTGCCATCTATTTCTTCTTCCATAGATTCCTGCAAAATATTAGTCTCTTCTTGGACAGCGGAGACTTTCTCAATAAATGCATCAATATTGGAATTATATTCATAATTCTCATAGCAATATTTAAGTTAAGAATAATTTTCAGGTCTGTAAACATCATCATCATAATTTTCACACTTTTCAAACAAAGATTCAATTTCATAAGCACCCTTAAAAGCAACGAATTCTTCTATTCGTTCCACATCACAGTAATCATATATATCATTAGCATAAGAAGCCAAGGTTTTATTATCATTAAATTTACATGAAAAGGGAAGGTGTGGAGCCTTCATCCTAGCACTACTGGCCGTTGGATATCATCTACATTCCACCAAATTTTGCCACATGTACAATCTAGAAGACTCCATGGTTGAACTTAAGCATAATGCACAAACCTCAAAACACAAGCACTTCTCCTTTGTTCTAGAATCTTCCGTATCATAATTGCCCAGATTTTTTTCTACATGAATTGCCATTATTTGTTTTTACTTTATGCTTTACAACGCACAATTCCATGAATCTTAAAATAGATTAGCTTTTTTTATAAAAACTAATTGATTTTGAATGAGATGAACTATAAGAATTAAACGAACATCTACATCATGCATATATGACTCAAAGCTTACATGCTATAATGTGGTATTTATTTATAATTTGGTTGCCAAATCTCATGCTTGCAACGCACGTGTACCTTACTAGTCTAAATGGTGTTTGTGTGTGTGTTGTGCGTGTTAAACACATTGTACGTAGTATCATACATGGTTTAGATTCCAAACATCTAGCTAGAGCATACATGTACTATGATTTGAATTCAACATAAAATGGATACATATATTTGAATTTGAGATCGTATGTACATGTAGTTCGTATTTATATAGGAATTTACTACTCCTATATTCATGTCATGTGTTGTGAAGATAATATTTAGATGGTTGTATAACTAACCCGAGTACAATCCCATTCAAACAGGGAAAATGTACTCAAATTTAGTCCATATGCTAGACAACACGAATTGTTTTTTTATTGTTGAGGGAAGTGCAGATTGATTTGGTACTGTACACGTTATGTTTGTTGTCCCGATTTTTTTAGTTTTGTTGTTGTTGTATTTGAATGCATTTCTAGTAATATAGTAAAACGGGACATGACTATCTCTAGTGATGAGGTGTGAATTGTCTTTCTTTTTTGTACACGTGAAGCTTGTTCTCCCGAAATTTCAAGCCGCACCTTGTTATGCCGAAATTTCAAGCTAGCATATCTATCTACCGTGCTGCGAAACTCCCACCTCTTCAACCCGCGCCTTGTTACCCCGAAATATTTAAGATATATCTTTGTCTCGTTGTGCTCCGAAAACTCCCTCTATCTCAACCCGTGCCTTGCTATCCCAAAATTACAACGTGCGCGAAAATTCCCACCTCCTGCGAAATCCCGACATGCGAAATGACCGTGATACCCCTGAACCGAAAGAACCGCCTAGCTCAAATCGGTGGGGGTACTTTCGTATCTTACCCCACATTTCGGACAAGCGCGTCCCTAAGCCATGGTTCTCCCATCCCATCCCATCCGCCCACCCATTCGTACACCGAGGCCGCGAAAACCCGCAAAGCCCCACACCCTCCTCCGTCCGCCACCCAGCCGGAGCCTCTTCCCCGACGATGTCATCCACAGCAACACCTCGACATCCCTCATCCACCGCACCGGATGAGGATCCATCGTCGATCTCGTCGTCCCGCCGGTTCAGCCACCCCGTCCTCCACCTCCAAGGAGCTGCCCCGACGTTCACCTCGTCTTTCGCGCCACCTCCATTCCCACACCACCGTCTTCACATGCACCACCGGAAGAGCAGCATCATCACCGATTCCTCAGATGAAGTTGAGGCCTAATCGGCGCCACCAAAGAGGTTCTACACTAATCGCCGCATTTTCTTCTTGATTCGATCTCACGGTGCTGTCGGCGCTCGGTCCCGAGCCGACATGGCGCAGCTCCATCCACGGCGGCATCGCTGGCCACTTCCTCCACGACGTGCTCCCTCGGCAGCGACGTACACATTAGTAGGAGCTACTGCTGCTTTGGCTCTCGCTCGCGCTGCTGCTCTGCTCTTGCTCTCGGTCCCCTGTCTGGTCTGCTCTTGCTCTTTCTCTTACTCGCGCTGCTGCTCTCGCTCTTGCTCTTGCTTGCGCTGCTGCTCTACTCTTGCGCGCGCTGCTGCTGCACGAGCAGCAGATCCTGCTCTCGCTCGAGCCCCTGTAGCTGCTACCCGAGATGCTGCTACACGACCAGCTGCCCTGGCTCTCGCACGTGCTGCTGCTGCTGCTACTGCTTTTCTGCTACTAGTGCGTTCAGTTTCGAGAGTAAAATTCAGTTTCGACAGTTAAATTCAGTTTCGACAGTTAAATTCAGTTTCGATAGTTAAGTTCAGAGATGAGCGGCTGATGTATTTTACATCTAGCACTTTGTGGTTATGTATTTTACGTCATCTATTGGAGATGCTATTAGAATTCCACTCAGGTTAATGTTGTCTCTCTTGTCCTGCTTCAGCCTCGCCATCGTACAACTCACCGGAGCTGCTCCAACGACGAAACCCTCCATCACAGCGGAGCAGTACCCCGGGCTCCATCTCCAGACGCCTAAGATCTTCTTCCCCTCCTCCGACAGCCAAATCAGCCGGAGCATCCTCACCGACCAACCCAATCACGCTGAGATCGACATGGCTTCGCCAAAGAGGTCGTACACTTGTTGCATCGCTTTTTTACTCTACATGTTATATATATTGTCCACTAGGCACACGTAGTAACATGAAATACGATTAGTTTCTCCTACTATATGACAAGCAGTGAGGTACCAGGCAACTTAGCTATCCGTGATGGACTCTCTTGAACGCCATCATTATTTATCTCTGCGCGTTTGAGCTGTGCATTTGTAGATGGGCCTGGGAGTTGAGCTAGTAGGGCAGTGGCCTGGGTCCAAAGTAGTAGAAGTAGCACAAAAACAGTTTTTGAGTGTAGGCTTTTCCCTGCTCAAGCCTGCCTACTAGAATCGCCAGTGGTTGAAAGGAAAAGTGAAGGAAAAACATAGGAATTGGAAAGTTTCCTATGGTACTACTATTCATGCATTTGGTTCAAAGGAATGGAGCAAAGGAAAAATGTAGGATTTGTTCCTTTAGTGTCTCCTTGAAAGAAAAACCGTAGGAATTTTAATATCCACTTGTCCTCCTTTTCAAATTCCTATTCATGAAGCACAAGACTAAGAGATAGTAGCATAATAGCATTATAACCATACATTTTCTTGTGGTTTGACTTAATCTCACCATGCTTCTTTGCATCCTGTGATCTTCCAATTCTTGTGAACCAAACACCCAGATTGGCAGAAATCCTGTGTTTTTAAATTCTCTATTTTGCATGTGCATTCCTATCCTATTCCTGTGTATTTCCTATCCCTGCATTGTTAGAATCCTCAAATTCAAACAAGCCCTTACACAATTACTTCTGTTACAGATATGTGTCAAAGAAAACCTTGTGTGGTTTGTCCCGCTCCTGCTGCGCTGTGTTCCACCCCAGCTCAGCTGCTCCAACGACGGAAGGGTTCACCACAGCAGGGATCCGCCCTCCAGACTATCTTTCGCCGCCTCAGATCTTCTTCCCCGCCGCCGGCAGCCACGACAACTGCATTACCATCATCAACTGAGCAGATGACCTTGAGGACTACACGGATCTGTAAGAGAGGTCACACTCTTTCGTGTCTGCTTACGTTATGCATCACTTAATATGATGACATGCTACTTTATCGTCCTGTTCACCTATTAGACTCCGAGTCAGGTCCAAACTAATGCTCAAACTTGAGTTTTTAAATGGTTGTGGGGTACATATTGGGGCAGCAATCAATACTATCTGTCTACTATCTAGTTAATCTCGGGTGTCTACTATGAGTTTCATGTTGGGTGGAAACAAACATTAAATGAGCCATTATCTGTATTTTTTAACTAAAGCTATTATCTGCCTACTATCATTGGTTTTGGGTCTATCCACAGTTTGCTCCCATCACTCTGGATTTGTGCATGCACTCCTTACATAATCTCACTATGTTTTATTCCTATGCATGTCAGTTATTGTACACAATGGAACTGAACATGTAGAGCAAAAGAGACGAGCCTTGCATGGCAATAAAATTTCATGCAGACATCGCTCCATGGTGGGCGCAAAGGCAGCCCCCCTACACCTATTTCGAATTGTAATCAAGAGGAAGATAACTGTTCTGAGGGGGATTCAGAAGGAGAAGACCACTCCTATTTACCCCCTGAGGTCTTCGCTCTAACTTGGCATGCTGATGTTGGTAATATCATGCATATGGTGTCTTGCATTGCTTACTTTATACATCAAATATGTCATCTGCTTAGTTTAGACATGCTTTGTGTGAATGCCATCTGTTTAGTTTCTTTATCGTATATGTGAATCATGCAATGTCATCTTGTTTAGCCAGGCATCATATATGTGAATTTTGCAATGCCACCCTGGTTAGCCAGTCATCTTATATGTGAATTATATCATGCCATCATTTTTTTATTACGTATTAAATTTGTCAACAATTTTAGTACATTCAATTACTCTTCCTGTGCATCAGCCATTCGACACGGTCATGGAAAAATCTGGAGTGGAAACAAGGTCTTCAGAGCAGACAATGCTATCTGACGAAGCGCATGTCTTGCTGGTTATGGATAGCTCCTCAGAGGAGGATTCGAAGACAGATGACCAGTCCTATTCCCCCCCCCCCCGAGGTGCATGCTCTAACTTGGCAGGGTTATATTGCTCATATCGTGCATATGGTATCCTATTCCCCCCCCCCCCGAGGTGCATGCTCTAACTTGGCAGGGTTATATTGCTCATATCGTGCATATGGTGTCTTGCATTGGCATGTCATTTGCTTAGTTTAGACATGCTTTGTGTGAATGCCACCTGTTTAGTGTCTAATTACTATGTATGTGAATTTTGCAATGCCATCTTGTTGCAAGACATTATATATGTGAATTATGCAATGCTATCTTGTTGCAAGGCATTATGCATGTGAATTATGCAATGCCATGCTGTTTAGCCAAGCATCATATATGTGAATTATATCATGCCGTCCTTTTTTTGTATTACTCATTGCATTTGTCGGCAATGTTTGTATATTCAACTGCTCTTCCTGTGCATCAGCCATTTGAATTGGTGATGGAGAAATCCGGAGTGAAAACAAGGTCTTCAGGGCAGACAATGCTACCTGCTGAAGCAGATATCTTGCTGGTTACAGATAGCTCCTTAGAGGAGGATTCAGAGGCAGATGACCAGTCCTATTATCCCCCTGAGGTGTATGCTCAAACTTGGCAGGGTTATATTACTCATATCATGCATATGTTGTCTTGCAATGCTTAGTTTTTACATCATATACACAATATTGAATGCCATCTCCTTAGTTGACACATCATATATGCGATTGCCCTCTGCTCACTTGCTTAGTATATAAATCATATATATGAATTATATCATGCCATGATGTTTACATAGACAGCATGTATCTGAATTATGGCATGCCAACCCATTTTCTAAAGACATAATATAGTTATATCATCTCATCCTGTTTATATAGTCATCATATTTTGAATTATGCCATTCTATCCGTGAATTATATCATGCCATCATGTTTCCATCGACGACATGTTTGTGAATTATGGAATTCCAACCACTTTAATAGACACATCGTATAGTTATATCATGTCATCCTGTTTACATAGTCATCATATTTTCAAGTATGTCATTCTATCCTGTTTAGTTAGCCATCATACATGTGAAATTGTGTCATGCTATCCTGTTTAATTAGCCATCATATATGTGAAATTATGTCATGCTATTCTGTTTGGTTAGACAACATAAATGTGAATTATTTCATGCCCTGTTTTCTTCCCTACTATCCATTGCACCTGTCTATCTTACACTGTCTGTACATTCAATTACTTTTCTTGTTTATTAGCCATTTGAATTGGAGGGGGTGATGGCAGTATCTGTGGGTGTAAAAACACGGTCTTCAGAAAAGATCGTGCTACCTGTCGATGCAGATAGAACCACGGTTGTACTTGCCCAAGAACCAGTCCCACCACACATAACCCAGACTCACGCAGATTGTACCCCTACCCAGTTGGACAGAGAACCAGCTACACCCCTTCTAACCCCAACCCCAGCAGATAGTAACCCAGTTCCAGTTGATACAGCACCGTCTCCACCACACAGCACCCAAACACGAGCAGTTAGTAAGGCAACTGCAGTGCCCAAAGCACGAGGACCACCACTCCGAACCCCAAGTCAACGCTTAAAGCAGAAGAAGAATTGTTCTCAGGTCAGGTTCCGTAGCTATGGTTCATACTCCTTTGCTCTTGCATCACTGTATTTACTCATACCAACTAATTTCAAATTTGAAGGATGCAATTGAAACTCCAATGGCGCAACAAGTATGTTTTAAACCTGTTTCTTTAATGTGTTTGCTGTTGTAACTTGCTCTATGTTGATTTCAGTTTCAATTGAATAAACAGTTATGTTCTCATGCCATGCACATTACAAGTGTTGTTATTGCTGTGTAGTTTCCCACACTTATATTCTGTCTATGCTGCTTTGTCTTAAATAGATATGATTTGAACTGTCTCTATCTTGATTTGGCAACATAAACTAGAATGATATAGACCATACAGTGACCATACTACATAGATATATGTTTGTTTCATGCTGTTATCCTGTCCACCTTACTACTGAACTGGTTTACCAAAATGAGTTTCATATACAACATGGTAAACCTGTGATGTGTCTGTTTGTTTCTCTTTTAGAATGCGGATAAAATATTGGAGAAGAGTACCCCGTTATGCAATGGTAAAGGAAGTAATGCAGATAAGGTTCAAGATAGTGAGACATCCCTGTTGGTCTCCAAGAAAGCTGATAAAAACTATATTGAAGACACTGAGACAACCCCAAAGTCCTGTCTTGATGTAGTGTTCGAGTTACTGGCCACTACTGCTGGCACCAGCTCTTCGAACTCGCTGCCTGAATCAGTTCGGCTTCTTGAGTCTCAACTTCAAGTTGAAAGACATCGATCAGATGTTCTGCGACAGGAAGCCGAAGGACTGAGGAAGTCCCTGTAGAATTCAGATGCATACTTTCTGGTGCAACAACAAGCGCTGGAGGATTTAAGCGCCAAACAAGAGAAAGTTAATAAGCTTGCTAAGCGTCTTGCCAGCATTATGGGTACCCAGGATATTGTTTCTTCAGCTCTTCTGAAGTGGTTTCAGTTCTAGACTTGTTTTGCTGCGGAGTTTATTCGCACTGGTCGCCAACTTTGACAACCAGTGTATGTGATATGCTGCTTTGTTCCCTATATTTGCACTGGTGGCGAACCTTGATGCCCAGTGGATGTAATATGTGTAATAGCCGTGATAGCCTAACATAAGTTGCATGCTTATTTATTTCCTTGTTGTCTTGTTTATTTGTTTGCTTGTAGTCAGTGCAGTTCTTTTTCCGCGGTTTGCTAGTGGCCGCAATAACCTATTTTTTAAAACTAGGCCACAATAACCATGGGCTACATATTTACTATAGTGACCATGGGCCTCCTACGGGCCGTAGAAACAATGAGCCTTCTACGGGCCGTAGAAACAATGGGCCTTCTACGGGGCGTAGCATCAATGGGCCTTCTACGGGCCGTATGATCGATTGGCCAAACATGGGCCAATAACGGACCGCATTATGGGCCGTAAACGGGCTAGAGTTGGAATCGTCCGTTCATGGGCCGACCATAATGGGTCGTCATTAATCGGCCGTATTTGATGACGCTATGAAAACGGCCCAACGGATTAACGGGCCACAAACGGGCCGACTGTAACCACGGGCTGAATTTGGCCCACAAGCAGAAAAGGCCAGTAACGGGCCGTAAGTAACCGAATGCTGGAAATGAGCCCAAGAATAAATGGGCCCTGAGAAGGCCGAAAGATAACACGGGCTAGAAACAGCCCAATGGAATAATGGGCCGTTAATGGGTATAAAGCGATACACTGTTCATTACGGGCCCGTTTCACCACGGGCCGTTAATGGGCCAAGAGTTACAAAGGGCCTCATATGGGCCGAAAGACGTCATGGGCCATACATGGGCCGGAAGTTACAATGGGCTGGAATCATATTGGATAGCCCAGATGACGCTACTGGGCCTAATTCGGATAGGCCGTAGCGGGCCGTGACTTAGCGGGCTGTAAATGGGCTGTATGCGAATAGGCCGTTAACAGGCTTTCTGTGGGCCAGCCCGCTACCTTTTGACCAAGTCAAATGGGCTGGCCTTTTCACCGAAATGGGCCTCTGTTGGGCCGTGCCACATGTCGATGTATCATAGGCGCCTTCGATCCAATGAGTGGATGACATCTGTCCCAACGGTGAGCCAACACGTGGTTCCTCTGGCCATTGAGAATTTTACACGTGGAAAATCCCCATTGGTCTAGGCTGTTAATGGGTTATCGGATCCAAACCGGAACCCGATAGCTTAACGGCGACCCGTTACGATGGATGCAACATGTCGGTTACCCTTGACGAAAGCAATTCTATGACGCGCGATTTATCGTCATGGAAGTGGACACTTCCGTGATGATAATTTTGGTAATGTCATGGAACACTTCTACGACAGCACAGGTATGACTATCTTGATTCTGTCATAAAATCGTCATGGATGTACATGCATGACAGAAAACGTGACCTACCGTGACAAACATGTATCATCACAGAAGTGTATTTTTTTTTGTAGTGTTGCTATGACTTTGCTATGCTTAATTCTTGTCACTAGGGCCCGAGTGCCATGATTTCAGATCGGAACCTATTATGTTTTCATGAATATATGTGTGTTCTTGATCCTATTTTGCAAGTTGTAGACACCTATTACGAGTTATGATCCACATACACCAAGGTGACAATAATTGGGATTCTTTCCGGTGATTACCGTAGTTTGAGGAGTTCATGTATTCATTAAGTACTAATGCTTTGTTCCGGTTCTCTATTAAAAGGAGGCCTTAATTCCCTTAGTTTCCTTTTGGACCCCGCTGCCACGGGAGGGTAGGACAAAAGATGTCATGCAAGTTCTTTTCCATAAGCACGTATGACTATATACGGAATACATGCCTACATTATGTTGATGAATTGGAGCTAGTTCTGTGTCGCCCTAGGTTATAACTGCTACATGATGAATATTATCCAACACAATTATCCATCGCTGATCCAATCCCTACGAGCTTTTCACATATTGAGCTTTGCTAAGTTACTTTGCCGTTGCTATTGTTACAATCACTACAAAACTGCTACTGCTACTGTTACCACTGTTACCGTTACTATCATACTACTTTGCTACCAAATACTTTGCTGCAGATATTAAGTCTTACAGGTGTGGTTGAATTGACAACTCATCTGCTAATACTCATGAATATTATTTGGCTCCCCTTGTGTCGAATCAATAAATTTGGGTTGAATACTCTACCCTCGAAAACTATTGCGATCTCCTATACTTGTGGGTTATCAAGACCGTTTTTTGGCGCCGTTGCCGGGGGACATAGCTCTATTTGCTGAGTCACTTGGGATTTATATCTGTTGATCACTATGAAGAATCTGAAAGATACCAGAACTAAGATTTTTCCCTCTACTACGAGGGGAGGTAAGGAACTGCCATCTAGCTCTGCACTTGATTCACCTTCTGTTCTGAGTAAGCTTGCGATGCCTACACCTGCTATTAATCCTGATATGTCGCAACTAATTGATGATGCTACTTCTACTATGAATGATGCTTATGATGATAATAGTACTTTGCTTGATAAGAGTGTGCCACTGGGTGAATTTCTTGATGAACAAGTTGCTAGAGTTAATGCTGAAACTGATGATATTTCTGAAACTGATGAAATTATTGAAACTGAACACTTTGAAACACCTATTAGACCTAGCATTCCTAGATATGAATTGCCTGATATACCTGAAGGTTATGTTATGGATGGAGAGGTAGCTAGGGATTTTCTTGCTTGTAAGGATAGAGATGATCTTAAGAAATTGCTAGTCAAGTTGAAAGAAAAATCTTTGAGTGCTAGAATGAAATATGAACCCCACTTTGCTACTTCACCTATCTTTGTTACTGATAAGGATTATGAATTCTCTATCGATCCTGAGTTAATTACTTTGGTTGAATCTGATCCTTTCCATGGTTATGAATCTGAAACTGTTGTGGCACATCTTACTAAACTAAATAATATAGCCACCCGATTTGCTCATGAGAAAAAAAATCACTATTACTGTATTCTTAAGTTGTTTCCTTTCTCATTAAAGGGTGATGCTAAGATATGGTTTAATTCTCTTGCTCCTGGTTGTGTGCGTAGTCCCCAGGATATCTCTACTCCTAAAGGGGGAGTCCGTATGTAGTTTCGTTAGGACTCCCCCTCGACCCCCCCTCTCACCGATCCCCCCTCCCAATGATTTTTATTATTGCTACCAATTTTTTACAATGAAATAAACCAGCCACCAATCAACCAATGAGGTAAACCGGCAGCTAATCAACCAATCAACCAACCAATCAGGATTGCCAATCAACCAATGAAGTAAACCAGGAGCCAATCAACCAATCAATCATGATTACATATATGAACTAAGTCAAAACCTTCCAAAACCTTCAACCAATCAATCATGATTACATACATGAAGTAATTCGAAACCTTTCAAACCCTCCAGGGTCGCCGGATCCGATGTATTCCATATCTAACTCAAATCATATCACAGTTCAGGATCAAGATGTACAGCCGATACCTTCCAGATTTAGGCAAAAAAAACATAGGAGGGCTGGGCGAGCCAGATTTTTCCATCGTAGCAAAAAAAACAGATGATCCCTGCAAAATAATGATCCCCCTAGCTGCGAGGCAGAGTTTGCCATCGTAGGTGAAGTCATCCCCATCGATCTGTGTAGTTTGTTTCTTCTGCGCGGGCTGGGCGACGACCCCCTCCCTGCGAAGAGTTTGCCATGGGAGATGAAGCCACAGGTCAGCACCATTTGCCCTATTCATATGAGTACAAGATCAATGGTATAAAAAATCTGAGATGCGGGTTCACCTCTGGCCTATGTATCAATTGATGCAAGTCCCTTGATAGGAGCCTCCACAGACCAGCCGTTGCTAAATCAATACTTTGTGTTGCAAGCCAAATCTCATTTGGTTAGAACAAATGCTTAGGACAAGTGAAATCTCATTTGGTTAGAACAAATGCTTAGGACATATATATGTCTGTCAAGGCATACAAAATCATTGTTGTGCAGCAAGAAAGAATGAAGATGCCTGTACAATCATTACTGTGCAGCCTAGAAATACAGTCACAACCACTTTGACACCCTCGACAAGAGGAACTTTAGATTGGCAATCCAACGGATGATCCGACAAACAAAAACGGAAGAAATTGTCAACTAATCACCTCTTGTCCAGTCCGTAATATATATTAGCACTTAGAAGGCTCAGTTTCTAAATAGTACCCATTTGTATTCAATTAAACACAATTTGGAGTGATCTCACCTACATACACGTCATCGACTAATAACCTGTGTTCATTCCATGATGTGCTCTGTAAAAAAGACACCTTAATTACACGGTGTGGTCTTCAACTATAGGACCAAGGTTCCACACAACAGAAAAAACAAGCAAGAAGCGATGTAATGAAAAGAGAAGGCAAAGTATATAAATACACCTATTAAAATATCAGTCTGTACCAAAAGTAAATCTTAGTTAACTCACTCTATCATGTAAAGTACAAACTACAGATATGGACAGAGAACATATCAGTATTATCGATGATTCACTATGGGTGGTACAATGCACATGCTATGAGATCTCTGCCACCACCGTAACCTTCAGCAAAATGTCACAATTATCTTTAATAAAGGTAATGGATACAACAGAAACTATGAAGACAATATGCTAACCACAAGTGAATAGGGAAACTTTCTGTAAATAGAGAACTGAATTACTGATCAAAGATAATAACCAACAGTTTCAAAATCATGACTGCACAAAGTTATCTGTTTCCTGCACAAACTTTTTGGACAAATTACTGATCTTTGATTTTCCATGCATACTTAACACTTTTATTTTTATTTCTTTTCAGAGCGCCGACCTAGCATGGAGGTCTCATGTGATATATCTAATGTTGATCAACATTCACAAATGACTCCAAAGCCAGGTAATTGCACATAATTATGCATGGTTGAACACATTGGGACATGCATACCCTTGGTCTATCTTTTCAGAAACATTTTCATTTCTTTTCAGAAAGCCGACGTAGCATGGAGGTCTCATGTGATATATCTAATGTTGATCAACATTCACAAATGACTCCAGAGCTAGGTAATTGCACATAATTAGTTATGGTTGGGACATGCATACACTTGGTCTATTTTTTCAATGGCAATTGTCTGTACAGTGATTGCCTCAAATAGCTTGACCCGTTTGGTTCTCGCTGGGAAAGGGTGAATCTTGCTAAGCAACTCCGAGAGCGCAGAAGACTTGAACAGATGGATGTGAAAAATGGCCTCCGACGCCCTCTTGGCGATATCACCAATGTTGATCAACTCTCCAAACGGAGTCCAGGTATAATGGTATATATCTAAAGGATGATGGTACGCACGACTAGTTTTTACAGATTTGAACTATTCCTTTCGCAAGCCATGGGATCTGGCCCACCACCACCGAGCAACTTGTTTATACGTGAAGCAACAATCCCCTCTACTTCAAACATTACGCTCTCAGGTGATGATAACATTTTCACTGTATTTGTCATCATTCCGTAATTTAAATGTCACAGCGGTAAATTTAATCAATCACACATTCCACTTGCTCCTAATTTGCTTTGGTAAATAATTATTACTATTATACCCCTTATAGTACATGATCTGGATTATTTTGGCAAAGAGCAAGAATCTCCATTATTTTATGTGACATACGAACATAAGTAAAAAAAAATATTACTATTGTAGCTCCAGACTTTGGTGTATATGATGATGGATGCAAACAAATCAACACTGGGAACATTGAACATCTCTGGAAGGGTATGCGCCAGCTAAGGCTCGTCACCAACATGAGGGCTCATAATGACACGTGGTTTGCGGATTACTTGCTAAGGGTAGGAAATGGCACAGAGGAAGCTGACGAGCAAGGCAACATACGACTCCCTGAAGATATTTGTGTGCCGTCTACAGGCGAGGGTGACGATCTGGAGAAGTTGATTGACCATGTATTTCCGAGTTTGGATGACAACATGTCTGATCCGAATTACATGACTTCTCGCGCAATCCTCTCCACCACGAACGACAACGTCAACAAGATAAACATACGCATGGTAGAGCGTTTTCAGGGAGAAGAAGTAATCTACCATAGCTTTGATAGTGCAGAGGACGACCCATATGGCTACTACGCTCCCGAGTTCCTGAATAGATTGACTCCCAACGGCCTGCCTCCGCATGCACTCAAACTGAAGCTCAACTGCCATGTCATACTTCTGAGGAACATTGATCCGGCCAATGGACTGTGTAACAGGACGAGGCTTGTGGTCCGAGGTTTCGAGAGGAACGCCATTGACGTAGAAATCGTGATTGGACAACACACAGGTAGGAGGGTCTTCCTTCCTCGAATACCCCTATGCCCGTCTGACAACGACATGTTTCCATTCAAGTTCAAGAGGAAGCAATTTCCTGTGAGGCTTAGCTTTGCTATGACGATTAACAAGGCTCAAGGGCAGACCATCCCGATTGTTGGTGTGTACCTACCTAATCCGGTGTTCTCTCATGGTCAACTCTATGTCGCGTTGTCTCGAGCCACCGTGAACAGAAACATAAAGATCCTCATTGAGAAGGAGAAGGAGAAGGAGAAGACGAATGAGAATGTCAAGAAGCAAAACAGTAAATCAAAGAAGCAAAAAAGACCTACCGTGTCCTTACAGACATCGATGAAGAACATCGTCTATAAGGAAGTCCTTACAGGCTGAAGTCCGCACTTAAGAAGCTGGCAGGTTTTGAATATGATAGAGCATTTACTCTTATGCTATAGTTCTTCGGTATTTTTGTACAGATCTTTATATTTGGTTGTTAGCAATTGAACTTTATTATGTTTATATAAAAAAGTCAAATATTAATAATATCACCTCGGATTTGTGACTTTGCAAGTTACCATTCTTTCCTGTATGTGACAAACCTGGTACATGTGCCCTATTTGTTTAAACGTCTGCGACCACACTGTGATTTTACAGATTATGTATTCTTGCACAAATATTGCACACTACCTAGGTCACTCCGATGTTGTGAAACTAGACTCCAATGGAGTGTTCTACATTAGAGAAATATTTATGATGTGGCCCCAAAGCAGGCACACATAATGTCACCAATTTTTTTTGCCTAATAGTTGTTTCTTAGTTTTGTATAGTTTGTGTCTGTTTGCTCCGTTTACCCGTTTTTAGGTAGCTGGAGCTAGACTCCAATTAGGTGAACTCCTAACTAATGTTTAAGAAATGGAAATAGTAGTAGCATCATCGCTGTTGAGGTTTTCTATTTTCTCCTTGTTTATGGCATATCCATGATCAACTCGTGTTACAACATTCATTCTTTGCTTGATATTAGCAAATGATGTAAAATAACCAAGCTCACAACATTCTAAAGTGATCTATTAGCTACTTCAGCAGACAACAGACAGAAAGAAGTAAGCAATATTTGATTTGCTCATACCAGTGGAGGCAGCGAATTCTTGTCGCAGCACTTGTGGTCACCGGCGAGGATGAGCACCCACACCCGCTCCTTGTTGCTGGCCTCTACATCCTCCTCCCTCGAAGCGGGTCTATACGGGGAGTTGATCTAGAAAATCCTATTGTTAGATATAACAAATAGGTCACAAGAAATAAACAAGAACTATGTAGTACAATGTATGTGTCACACATTATACGTTGAAATGTGTAATTTGAGATTCTGATATAGATGTAGGCCTGTAACACACCTTGAACATGCACTGAAAACTGATGTTTACAGTTTGATTTCTGAACCTGATGAAAACCCCTATTTAAAATAGGATTTAATAGAATTTGTAGTGATTCTTTTGTCAGATTGATAATATATTGCAAATTATGCTTGATGGTTAATTTCTTGGCATAAAAGGTGCTTATTTAAAATTTGGTTACTACTGAAATTTTGTCAAGATACTTGGACTTGTTCATTGTTCAGTCAGGTTCAAATCAAGAGTTGACCTGAGACAATAGAAAGTACTGTCTGCATAATTATTGATGGTTCTGGAATAAGGATTAGACCAAATCAACGAAACAAATCCTCGAGGATGCCTTTTCTGGTATCTAGCCAGGTTAAACTTTTCAATCCTTGCTCAACCCTGTACTCATAGGTCCATTGTTACAATATTTATGAAGCACCACATTTCCAAATACATTTATTAAGCACCCTACCTATGTCAAATTTTCAGATCTTGCGTACTGTCTTGTGGTACATGCCTACAAATTTTTGTACATTCTACAAAAAAACGACGACTGTCCGGTCTAATCATAAACGTAGCCTAATCATAACAAAATGAAGTACACAAAAAACTTCATAAACATAGCTGTTACAGTTTTTGATTAATCTTTTTTACAATCTTTCAGATTATTCAGAAAATGAGTTACACAATTTTTTTATTTAGAGTAAGAGTTACCACCATTTTTTAGAAACAATTTTTACCACTATTATGAAAATATCTTCAGATTAAATATTACAGCTCCAAAAAATATAACAGCTGCATGATGGTTAATCAAATCAGGGATGGTCAAGAACTTGCAGATGCTATGCTGTTTATTTTGAAGTTAAGACTGAACATGGAGCATTGGAGCATTTGAGAAATCTCACCGCCAAGTCGACATCCAGCAATGGCATCTAGAGCACAAAGGTCTAAAATTGAAAAGTACACAATTTGTCGAAATGCTCTCACCATCTCATGAAATTGATGCGCTCGGTAAGGCAGAGGGCGATGGTGTAGTGCTGCCGAAGCTCTGTACTTCCTTCGCTACACTGTGCTTGCTCTCCTAGGTGTCATACAGTGTCGCCCTTGCGCGCATCAGCATCAGTCTCCAACCTTGTTACAATTAATATATTAACACCCATTGCTTCAAAGGGATATATATGAAAAGGCAACATAATAGAAAACCATAAAAACATGGTGGAAATGACTAAACAGAATTACTGTATGCACATCTTTATAGAGATGGTAAGAAAAAAGAATTTTCTTCCTCTGCTCCAAGTGTCACAACTCTGAATCTTTCAGTTGTAGAAGAAGACAGAATGGAGATTAGACTAATCTGCCTTCTCGTTTTGAAGATCACAGCAACATTTACTACATCACAACGCACATGAACCTTGCTGGTAAATGGTTATGTCAAACAGAGTTTGGAAATCAACAATCATGAGTTGCGAGATAACAAAATAATCACATCTGACTTGGTCACTCAAAAGAACTTATGCGGGTGAGAACCATTACTATGCTACTGCTAACGCCATAATTTATTTGATTCAAGTGGAGAGCTTTTTTATTCCTCCATAGCCCAAGATATATAGCATTGTTTCAGAGAAAGGTAACAGCCTTAGCAGATTCTAGATAAGAAAAGGTCGAGAAAGATTCCGTTCCTCCGATTTTTAAAGTCACAGAAGTGCATGAAGCTGGATTTGAGAGTGAGACTGAGAAGAAAAGACTATGGGGTAATCAAAGTACAATAGGTGGTTCAAATAGAATGTTTAGGATACATATGTTTACAGTCCCCTTCTTCTCTAGGTGTTCCTGGAGCATGGACATCTTCGAAGGTCGGCTATGTCCTGCTTTGCTGCTCCGCTCTGCTACATATGATCCTAGTGTGGAGTGCTCGGGCAGATCCAGCTGCTCACCGCGACAGCTGGTCTCACCGCTGCTCACTGGATTCGGCCAGAACAGATAACCGTGGCAGGGACCGGGGAGTGGAGGGGATGGGAGGCGGCAAGTACGTGCCAAGGTGGGGAGTTGTGGCGGCCGGGATGGCGTGGTAGAGAGGGATGGCGGTGGCGATGGTGTGGCCGAGAGAACGAGTGAGAGGTGAGAGAGTGAGGTCTTGCAGAGGGGTGCCATGGGGTGAGAGAGTGAGAGGGTGGCTGCCGTGTGGATAAGTCTGGGTAGGTGAAAAAAACAATTTGGTTTGTCTCACTTTTGTTTACATGATTAACAATTTGGTTCCTTCTTAGACCACATTACATAGTACACGTGGAGCCTGGCACTACATCCAGCACCCAACATGTAACAAAGCAGGACCTAGATAGTGGGTTCAGTTTAAACTAGCATATATGAACAAGCAAGCATGGCATTATTTATAGACAGATCCACAGCAATGTTAAACTCCTAGGAGTTTGTAGTGTTAGGGAAAAAAAGTAGTAGTTTTCACATGAGACAATGACCGATTGGGGATAGGAGGAGAGGGCCTCTCACCTTGAGGGGAAGCTAGACTATGCTCAGCACGGGCAGGCGGGGAGAGGAGGATGTGGGTGGCGCGAGAGGTTGTCGGACAGAGGAGGAGGTCAGCAATGACATGGCGGAGAGAGGATGATGCACGTGACGCCGTCGAGGGAAAGGGGACATGAGAGATGGCGGGGAGAGGAGGTGCCGAACGACGCCGTGGAAGGAAGAGGATGATGTGCGACAATGATAAAAGCGGATGAGCTTGGGCAGTGGCATGAAGAATAGGAGCATCGCCGTTGTGGAGGAAGGAGGAGGGGGCGGCTGACACCGTGGAAGGGATAGGAGAGGTCGGGCGACGGTATGGAGCGAAGAAGAGGCGCCATTCCTGCGAATGAAGCTGACGACCACATTTCTGATATTGTGCATGAATATCGTAAGCACATCAAGCTAATCTTAATTCATAATAGGTTATTAGTTGAATCATCGCTCTCTATGTATACATCATCAAATTGCTTTTTTTTACCAACTTACATTGCAAGTAAAGTGGATTTCAATTATTACTCGTGCTATCTTTTCTATACATGTGAAATTTAACATGCATTATGTTTATATATAACTTTAACAAAATATTCCAAAAGCCCGTGGCAACGCACGGGCATTCTACTAGTGATATATTACTTCTCTGAAAAATATTTCCCTGCTCATAAGAAACAAGCTGCTTTGAAGGAAATATTTAATTTTGTGCAAATTGGAGAACATAGTCTCCCACAAGCTTGGGGGAGGCTTCTCCAATTACTTAATGCTTTGCCTGATCATCCTCTCAAGAAAAATGAAATAATTGATACTTTTATAATGGACTAACCGATGCTTCTAGGGACCACCTAGATAGTTGTGCTGGTTGTATTTTTAGGGAACGAACTGTTGGACAAGCTGAAGAACTATTGAATAATATATTGAGTAATGATAATGATTAGACTCTTCCTGAGCCACCTCCTAAGCGAACTCCGAAGAAGAGAGGTATTCTATTTCTAAGTCCTGAAGATATGCAAGAGGCAAAGAAATCTATGAAAGAAAAAGGTATTAAAGCTGAAGATGTTAAGAATTTACCACCTGTTGAAGAAATACATGGTCTTAATACCCTGACACTTTGTTTTCATAATCAATTGAAACCTCTTCCAACATAGTGGAATCATCACTAAATAAAATCATGGCCTCTCCAAATCCACTTTCATCAATATAATCATCATAACTAGGAGGCATGCTATCATCACAATAATTTTTCTCATCAAAACTTGGGGGCGGGGGGCTAAAAAATACATATTCATCAAATATAGCATCCCCAAGCTTATGGCTTTGCATATCATTAGCATCATGGATATTCAAAGAATTCATACCAACAACATTGCAATCATGCTCATCATTTATGCAAAACATTTTATTGAATTCTTCTTCTATCAAATGAGCACAATTTTCTGATCCATCATTTTCAAGAAAGACATTATAAAGATGAACAATATGAGACCACCTCAAATCCATTTTTTTGTGGTTTTCTTTTTATAAACCAAACTAGTGATAAAACAAGAAACTAAAAGATTCAATTGCAAGATCTAAAGATATACCTTCAAGCACTCACCTCCCCGGCAATGGCGCCAGAAAAGAGCTTGATGTCTACTACACAACTTGTTCTTGTAGCCTCGTGTTGCCTCCAAGCGCAGAGTTTTGTAGGACAGTTGCAATTTTCCCTCAAGTGTATGACTTAAGGTTTATCAATCCGTGGGAGCTGTAGGATGAATATGGTCTCTCTCAAACAACCCTGCAACCAAATAATAAAGAGTCTCTTGTGTCCCCGACACACCAAATACAATGGTAATTTGTATAGGTGCACTAGTTCGGCGAAGAGATGGTAATAAAAGCATAGTAATGATAGTAGATATTGATTTTTGTGATAGGAACAATAAAAAACAGCAAGGTAGCAATTGATAAAACGGAGCACAAATGGTATTGCAATGCTTGAAAACAAGGCCTAGGGTTCGTACTTTCGCTAGTGCAATCTCTCAACAATGCTAATATAATTGGATCACATAACCATCCCTCAACGTGTGATGAAGAATCACTCCAAAGTTCTTATCTAGCGGAGAACATAATAAGAAATTGTTTGTAGGGTACGAAACTACCTCAAAGTTATTCTTTCCGTTCGATCTATTCAAGAGTTTGTACTAAAATAACACAAAGCTATTCTTTCCGTTCGATCTATCCAAGAGTTCATATTAAAATAACACTATATGATACGCATCAACCAACTCTAATGTCACCTAGATACTCCAATGTCACCACAAGTATCCATGAGTGAATTATATGATACGCATCAAACAATTTCAGATTCATAATACTCAATCCAACACAAAGAACCTCAAAGAGTGCCCCAATATTTCTACCGGAGAAACAAGAACGAAAACGTGCATCAACCCCTATGCATAGATTACCCAAATGTCACCTCGGGAATCCGTGAGTTGAGTACCAAAACATATATCAAGTGAATCAATATAATACCCCATTGTCACCATGGGTATTCATATGCAAGACATATATCAAGTGCTCTCAAATCCATAAAAGTATTCAATCCGATAAAACGAAATCTCAAAGGGAAAACTCAATTCGTCACAACAAGATAGAGAGGGGAAAACACCATATGATCCAACTATATTAATAAAGCCCGCGATACATCAAGATCGTGCCATCTCAAGAACACAAGAGAGAGAGAGAGATTAAACATATAGCTACTGGTACAACCCTCAGCCCCGAGGGTGGACTACTCCCTCCTCATCATGGTGGCCGCCGGGATGATGAAGATGGCCACCGGTGATGATTTCCCCCTCCGGCAGGGTGCCAGAATGGGTCTAGATTGGTTTTTCGTGGCTACAGAGGCTTGCGGCGGCGGAACTTCTGATCTAGGGTTACCCTGAGGGTTTTTGGAACATTTGGGAATTTATAGGGCGAAGAGGCGGTGCGGGAGGCCACCGAGGTGGGCACAACCCACTTGGGCGCGCCTGGACCTCCAAGTGTGCCCTGGTGGGTTGTGCCCCCCTCGGGGCTCCCCTCTGGTACTTCTTTGACCCACTGGATGTCTTCTGGTCCAAAAAAATCTCCAAAAAGTTTCGCTACGTTTGGACTCTGTTTGGTATTGATTTTCTGCGATGTAAAAAACAAGCAAAAAACAGCAACTGGCACTAGGCACTATGTCAATAGGTAGTCCCAAAAAATGATATAAAGGTTCCATAAAATGATTGTAAAACATCCAAGAATGATAATATAACAGCATGAATACTTCATAAATTATAGATACGTTGGAGACGTATCAACATCCCCAAGCTTAATTCCTACTCGTCCTCGAGTAGGTAAATGATAAAAGAAATAATTTATGAAGTGTGAATGCTAGCAAAGTGCATAAGTTTGATCAATGATAATTTCAATCACTTTTCCTAGCATCATAACAACATCTCTTTCTCATAAAACTTCTCATGTTAAAGTAGCAACCAATTCACATGTTAAGGTTTAAACAATGAATTCTCTTGAAACTCAACAACCTATATTCTTAGTCACCAAACAATTGCAATTCAACTTATTCAACAGAGTATAAGTAAGAGGTCCACATACTCAATCATCATATAGTATTCCATGATTGCTACTACTCAAAGCATATTTTTAGAACAAATGGCATCCATCGAACACAGAGAAAGATAGGGGCTTAATGTTTCGCCTCCCAACTCATTTATCATAGAGATAATTGTCAACAATAATAATTCATGATCAAATATATTTGACTGGTCATATGTGCCTAGATCTTTCCCCACCACATGATGCTTGCCAACTAGAGAATAATTGAGGTTGAAATGAGAATTCATACTATTGAGTCTTTGCATAAAAGTAAATACTGAAAAGTAAAAGATATGCCCTTCGCAGAGGGAAGCAGAGGTTGTCATGCGCTTTTTATTGTTGGATGCCCAAGCTCTTAATGCAAAGGAACATCACGTTATATTGCCCCTTATGATAGCAACCTTATTATGTAGTCCATCGCTTTTATTACTTTGCCATCACAAGTTCGTACAACGCTCAATTTTCCCTTACAATAAAAGATCAAACATATTTAGGAGCAATTTTTATTGCTTTATGCACCGATGACAACTTACTTGAACGATCTTATTCAATCCATAGGAAGGTATGGTGGACACTCATGGTAAGAAACCGGGTTTAAGGGTTTTTGGATGCACAAGTAGTATCTCTACTTAGTACGAATTTTAGGCTAGCAAAAGATCCTAGGCAAACACCACATGTTGGAGGATCCATAACAATATAACTTCTATGCAAATATACACAACCATAACTCATTACGTTGTCTTCCTTGTCCAACTTCAACTAATTTGCTCAAGTTTGAAAATAATTAATGGGTATTCATAATCATAGAAGATGTCCAAGATAATATATTTGTATGTGGAAGTTCTCTTCCTTATACTAATCATTCATGAATCGCTTGTATGACCAATATTGTGATTGTCAAGCTTCAAAAGATTTCACTTTCTAAACCCAATGTGACACTACCACTAGGCTTAATATAATATCAACTTCATGAAATTCAATTCATTCAACAATTTACTCATAGGATATAAGTGAAGCACAAGAGTAAATGACAAGCTACTCCAAAAAGATATAAGTGAAGATCAAGCGAGTAGTTAAGTAAAGGGGTAGCTAATTGAGGACTCTCTTATTTAAAAACTTTTAGATCTAAGTATTTTATTAAAACAGCAAGCAAAACAAAATAATATGACATTCTAAGAAAATCACAACTCATGTGAAGAAGCAAAAACTTAGTCTCAATCGATACTAACCGATAATTGTTGATGAAGAAAGGTGAGATGCCTACCGGGGCATCCCCAAGCTTAGATGCTTGAGACTTCTTGAAATATTATCTTGGGATGCCTTGGACATCCCCAAGCGTGAGCTTTTGGGTCTCCTTAATTCCTTTTATATCATGGTTTCCCTAAATCTTGAAAACTTCATCCACACAAAACTCAACAAGAACTCGTGAGATTCGTTAGTACAAATCAATGCAACACCTTATCATTCTCTACTGTAACAAATCACTAAAATTATTATTTTAACATTGCATACTAAATGCCTCTGCATATTTAATAATCCTATCCTCAAATAGAATCATTAAACAAGCAAACATATGCAAACATAACAGCAATCTGTCTAAACAGAATAGTCTGTAAAGAGTGCAATTACACTCATACTTCCCTAACTCCAAAAATTCTGAACAATTAACATACTGTAGAAATTTTATCATAGCTTATTGTGCAAAAAATTTCAACATTTTATCACATTCTGACTTTTCTCGGAATTTTTGCAACAGCGACAAACTTTCTGTTTTGAAACAGCAACGCATGTACTTGCAAAATAAGCATGGTGAAGGCTATCCTTGCCACTTTTATTGAAAGAAAAGATGCAAAACATTATATAAATAACAGAAAGCAAATCCTAATAAAATAAAATAACTCTCCAAGCAAAACTCATATCATGTGACGAATGAAAATATAGCTCCAAGTGAGGTTACCGATAATGTTGAAGACGAAAGAGGGGATGCCTTCCGGGGCATCCCCAAGCTTAGTTGCTTGAACCTTCCTTGAATATTACCTTGGGGTGCCTTGGACAACCCCAAGATTAGGGTCTTGTCACTCCTTATTCTCCTCATATCGATATCTCACCCAAAACTTGAAAACTTCAATCACACAAAACTTAACGGAACTTCGTGAGATGGGTGAGTATGATAAAGACAAACCATTCACTTTGGTACTGTCAAGATAAGATTCATAATTGTTCTCACACAATGACTAAAGTAACATACAATTTCCACAATTTATGTTAAGCAACATAAGCCATAGAAACCATAAAACAAGCAAACTATGCATTGAAACCAGAATGTGTCAAAAACAGAACAGTACGTAAAGATCTGAATTAAGGTCATACTTCTGTAACTCCAAAAATTCTGAAAAATTAGGACAACGTAGAAAATTTGTATACCCATAAACTTTAAAAATTTCATAATTTTCCACGTTCCAGTGAAAGATAGGAATTTCTGCACTTGACGCAAAAGTTTCTGTTTTTGCACAGAATCAAGTCAACTATCATCCACACTATCTGAAAGGCTTTACTTGGCACTTTATTGAAATAAAAGCTACTCCCTCCGTTCCTAAATATTTGTCCTTTTAGAGATTTCAAATGGACTACCACATACGGATGTATATAGATATATTTTAGAGTGTAGATTCACTCATTTTGCTCCGTATGTAGTCACTTGTTGAGATCTCTAGAAAGACAAATATTTAGGAATGGAGGGAGTATAAAACATGATTACTACATTATCTTAATCATGTGAACACACAAAAATAGTAGGGGTAAATGTTGTGTTGTCTCCCAACAAGCGCTTTTCTTTAATGCCTTTTTAGCTAGGCATGATGATTTCAATGATGCTCACATAAAAGATAAGAATTGAAACACAAAGAGAGCATCATGAAGCATATGACTAGCACATTTAAGCCTAACATACTTCCTATGCATAGGGATTTTGTGAGCAAATAATTTATGGGAGCAAGAATCAACTAGCATAGGAAGGCAAAACAAGTGCAACTTCAAAACTTTCAACATAAAGAGAGGAAACTTGATATTGTTGAAATATATATATGAGCATATCTTCCCCTCTCATAATAATTTTCAATAGCATCATGAATCAATTCAACAATATAACTATCACATGAAGCATTCTTTTCATGATCCACAAGCATAGAATTTTTATTGCTCTCCACATAAGCAAATTTATTCTCATCAATAGTAGTGGGAGCAAACTCAACAAAATAACTATCATGTGATTGAAAATTAAAATCATGATGACAAGTTTCATGGTTATCATTATACAATATAGCATACATGTCATCACCATAATCATCATAGATGGAAACTTTGTTGTCATAATCAATTGAAACCTCTTCCAACATAGTGGAATCATCACTAAATAGAGTCATGGCCTCTCCAAATCCACTTTCATCAATATAATCATCATAAATAGGAGGCATGCTATCATCATAATAATTTTTCTAATCAAAACTTGGGGGGCTAAAAATATCATATTCATCAAATATAGCATCCCCAAGCTTATGGCTTTGTATATCATTAGCATCATGGATATTCAAAGAATTCATACCAACAACATTGCAATCATGCTCATCATT
Source organism: Thinopyrum elongatum (assembly GCA_011799875.1). NCBI lineage: Eukaryota > Viridiplantae > Streptophyta > Magnoliopsida > Poales > Poaceae > Thinopyrum > Thinopyrum elongatum. Next base: position 703,573,618 of record CM022298.1, read on the forward strand.
TATGCAAAACATTTTATTCAATTCTTCTTCTATCAAATGAGCACAATTTTCTGATCCATCATTTTCAAGAAAGACATTATAAAGATGAACAATATGAGACCACCTCAAATCCATTTTTTGTGGTTTTCTTTTTATAAACCAAACTAGTGATAAAACAAGAAACTAAAAGATTCGATTGCAAGATCTAAAGATATACCTTCAAGCACTCACCTCCCTGGCAATGGCGCCAGAAAAGAGCTTGATGTCTACTACACATTGTTCTTGTAGACTCGTGTTGGGCCTCCAAGCGCAGAGTTTTGTAGGACAGTAGCAATTTTCCCTCAAGTTGATGACCTAAGGTTTATCAATCCATGGGAGGCGTAGGATGAAGATGGTCTCTCTCAAACAACCCTGCAACCAAATAACAAAGAGTCTCTTGTGTCCCCAACACACCAAATACAATGGTAATTTGTATAGGTGCACTAGTTCGGCGAAGAGATGGTAATAAAAGCATAGTAATGATAGTAGATATTGATTTTTCTGATAGGAACAATAAAAAACAGCAAGGTAGCAATTGATAAAACGGAGCACAAACGGTATTGCAATGCTTGAAAACAAGGCCAAGGGTCCGTACTTTCGCTAGTGCAATCTCTCAACAATGCTAATATAATTGGATCACATAACCATCCCTCAACGTGCGATGAAGAATCACTCCAAAGTTCTTATCTAGCGGAGAACATAAGAAGAAATTGTTTGTAGGTTACGAAACTACCTCAAAGTTATTCTTTTCATTCGATCTATTCAAGAGTCCATACTAAAATAACACAAAGTTATTCTTTCCATTCGATCTATCCAAGAGTTCGTACTAAAATAACACCATATGATACGCATCAACCAACTCTAATGTCACCTAGATACTCCAATGTCACCACAAGTATCCATGAGTTAATTATATGATACGCATCAAACAATTTCAGATTCATAATACTCAATCCAACACAAAGAACCTCAAAGAGTGCCCCAAGATTTCTACCGGAGAAACAAGGACGAAAACGTGCATCAACCCCGATGCATAGATTACCCCAATGTCACCTCGGGAATTAATATAATACCAAAACATATATCAAGTGAATTAATATAATACCCCATTGTCACCACGGGTATTCATATGCAAGACATATATCAAGTGCTCTCAAATCCATAAAAGTATTCAATCCGATAAAACAAAATCTCAAAGGGAAAACTCAATTCATCACAACAAGATAGAGAGGGGAAAACACCATATGATCCAACTATATTAACAAAGCCCGCGATACATCAAGATTGTACCATCTCAAGAACACGAGAGAGAGAGAGAGAGATTAAACATATAGCTACTGGTACAAACCCTCAGCCCTGAGGGTGGACTACTCCCTCCTCATCATGGTGGCCGCCGGGATGATGAAGATGACCACCGGTGATGATTTCCCCCTCCGGCTGGGTGCCGGAACGGGTCTAGATTGGTTTTTCGTGGCTACATAGGCTTGCGGCGGCGGAACTTCTGATCTAGGGTTACCCTGAGGGTTTTTGGAATATTTGGGAATTTATAGGGCGAAGAGGCGGTGCGGGAGGCCACCGAGGTGGGCACAACCCACTTGGGCGCGCCTGGGCCTCCAGGCGCGCCCTGTTGGGTTGTGCCCCCCTCGGGGCTTCCCTCTGGTACTTCTTTGGCCTACTGGATGCCTTCTAGTCCAAAAAAAATCTCCAAAAAGTTTCACTGCGTTTGGACTCCGTTTGGTACTGATTTTCTGCGATGTAAAAAAAAGCAAAAAACAGCAACTGGCACTATGTCAATAGGTTAGTCCCAAAAAATGATATAAAGTTGCTATAAAATGATTGTAAAACATCCAAGAATGATAATATAACATCATGAATACTTCATAAATTATAGATATGTTGGAGACATATCAGAAACACAATCTGGTGACGAACATGAACCTAGTAATAATGATAATGATGATGTTAATGTTGATGCTCAACCTAGTAATGATAATGATGTGGAGATATAACCTGCTATTGATCTTGATAACCCACAACCTAAGAATAAAAGATATGATAAGAGAGACTTCTTTGCTAGAAAACATGGTAAAGAAAGAGAACCATGGGTTCAGAAACCCATGCATTTTCCTCCTAAGGCTTCAAAGAATAAGGATGATGAAGAATTTGAGCGCTTTGTTGAAATACTTAGACCTGTCTTTTTGCGCTTGCGTTTGACTGATATTTTGAAAATGTCTCCTTATGCTAAGTATATGAAAGATATTGTCACTAATAAAAGAAAGATACCGGAAGCTGAAATTTCCACCATGCTTGCTAATTACACATTTAAGGGTGGAATACCAAAGAAACTAGGAGATCCAGGAATACCAACTATACCATGCTTCATTAAAAGAAACTATGTTAAAACTTCTTTATGTGATTTGGGAGCTGGTGTTAGTGTTATGCCTTTCTCTTTGTATCGAAGACTTGATTTGAATAAGTTGACACCTACTGAAATCTCTTTGCAAATGGCCGATAAATCAACTGCTATACCCATCGGTATTTGTGAGGATGTGCCGGTCATAGTTGCAAATGTTACCATCTTAACGGACTTTGTTATTCTTGATATACCCAAGGATGATAGTATGTCGATCATCCTTGGTAGACCCTTTTTGAACACTGCAGGGGCTGTTATTGATTGCAATAAAGGCAATGCCACTTTTCATGTTAATGGTAATGAGCATACGTTACACTTTCCGAAGAAACAACCTCAAGTGAATAGTATCAACTCTATTGCAGAAATTCCAACAATTGCTATTGGAGGTTTTAAATTCCCTATTACTACTGTCAAAAAGAAATATGATATTCTTATTGTTGGGGACATGCATATCCCCGTTGAGGTAACCTAGTGTTATACGAAGATTCTCCGGTTTCAAGCCATTCGAAAGAAGTTTGTTAATAAGACTTGAACCTTATTAATGGATTCTTTTTACGGGCATGTGATGGATGAATTTAGTAAACACAACCTTCTGTACCCATCTTTTACTTTCTGTTATATAGAATTAATAAAGTAGAAATTGTAGGGTAACGCAGCAGAAAACAAAAAATTTCCGACCTACGCACCAGCCTAGGACCACTATGGAGACTGCATACAAGGTTTGATCATTTTCGTTACCGACTCGTAGCGCAGCGAAAGTAGAGTCGATGACGATCGGTGGTGCAGATCCCCGCAGCTAGGATTTACAACCTCCCAACCGCGAGGATGTATACCCTCGTCTTCCCTTCGGACAGCCCTCCGGGAGGCGGTCGAACAGTCCCCCGGACGGTGTCGCGGACAGCCCTTCGGGAGGACCTTCGAAACTCGAACGGTCACTCGGACAGCCCTTCGGGAGGACTCACAGAACTCGGACCGTCACTTGGACAGCCCTTCGGGAGGCACTCACGAACAGCCCCTCGGGCACTAAGATCGAAACTACGACCTCTCTACAGAGTTGCACACATACGGTGTCAACTATCCGGCAGGGCTTCGCCGTCCAGAACTAGTTCCCACCGGAACCCAGACAGCCTTTCGGCTCTACGAAACTCTTTTCGTGGGAGGGAGAGAGAAGCCAGATCATTGCATGGCACTTGTATGTGAGAAGGAGTGTGTCTTTAGGCAGCCCCCTCCACCCCTATTTATAGGCCAAGCCCAAGGGTGGCTTCTCCAAGAAGCCAAGGGGGAAAAATACCAAAGGACCCTCAAGGTGGCTTCTCCAAGAAGCCACCCAAAAAGCACTTTCACTATTCACGACGACATTTTTCAGCGTCCGTTCAAACTGAAAATATTTATGTGGGCTTAGAACATTTCCAGTACCCACTAAAATAATTTTCAACGCGTTCTGGAACAATTCCAGTTTAGTGATTTCATCTGCGAAAAGCATCTGAAGCGGTTCCGGCAGCCCCGGAATATTTCCGGTTTTTCTTCCAGAAAATTCCCAGAAGTTTCCAGAATGATTCTGGCATCCTCCAAGAATTATCAGGCATGTGCCGAAACCATTTTGACTTAATGGTATCCCCTGAAACAACTTTTCAGTTTCACCGGAACTCATCCGGTGACCTCTCTCTGCGGAACTTTTCCGCTGTCCGAAACTTTTCGGTGTCCGAAACTTTTTCGGTGATTTTCTCTCAGACTCCCTGTCTAGTATTCAGCAGATAGATGACCCTTAAGCGTGTGACCCTATAGGTTCGGTGAAGTATAGACATGACCTGGAACCCCTTCCGATCAATGATCAACATCGGAGCCGTGGACACCCATATTGACCCCTATACCCACACGAATGAATATTCGAGTGAACCTCCAGTTGCCGTGTGCTATTCCTGTTGCTTCACGATATGTTACAAATACCCGAGGTTAGACATGTTGGCATCCCCGTTGATCAACAACTTGTCCACTATGCCAGTTACCCCGTTATCGGTATTGTTCTCTTTTCTCGTTACCGTGTTCCGGCATCCCCGTGATCAAATCACAAAGTGTCTGGCCAGACGATGATGGATACCGTAACACCGAGAGGGCCCAGAGATATCTCTCCATCGTCAGAGGAGCAAATCCCAATCTTGAGCTATCAAGTTACTTGACATACTTTCCCATGAACCCGTAAGCCGCCGTAATAGCCATCCATTTACGGATGACGTTTAACAAACCCCAAAGTTCATGAATCAAGCATGAAGAAACTCGATACTCTCATGGTCTGAGGAATCATGCAAACATTAACCATCTCTGTGTTATTAACCATTAACTCATGACGAATGTATCTCATAGCATAACATCAATTCGGGTCGATTCAACACAAATGTCCTTCCTGACATTGTGCCCTCAAAGTTGCTGGCATAGACATGCCCATGATTGGAAAAACATAATCATCATGCAGCACTTGAGCTAGTCTTAGAGGCACGACTAGGAATACATTTTACCGTTTATTATACCACACGTGCACATGGGTTTTCCCCAGAGCCTTTATGGATATACGGGCTCGGGAACCATAGCAGTTATAGCATGGAATATAAACTTAATTATGAACAGGGAGATAATTAATAACATTTATTATTTCCTCTAGGGCATATCTCCTACAGACTCCCACTTGCACTAGAGTCAATAATCTAGTTGATGCTAATGCACTTTACACCTGTGGCACACCGGTGTAAATATACTTCGCTTGTGGTATAGCCTGATGTCCAACGGATCTGACGACTTCAGCTCCGTGTGTATCTTTGCATATCCTCGCGTTTTCACGCCTTCACAAAATTCATATTTTGTGTGGACTTGGCTTGGTATGTATGTGAATCACAGGTCGAACCTGGATTCCTCAGACTGAGTTATGGAGCAACTACTTGCAGTAGTGTCCCATGATTCAACATCTTCTTTGTTGCTTTTAAAAGCGGCAACATACTTCGCCTCTGTTATAGAATTCGCCACAGTAACTTGTTTGGAACAATTTCCAACTACCGTGCCACCATATTGTGTTTTACACAAAACCCTCAAATTAAATCAAAAATCGCTTGGAGCATGGATGAAGACTGTATCGATGTAACCTTTTACAACGAAATCTTCATGATCTCCGTTTGCGAGAAAACATGTCATCAGTGCTACTATAGTACTCAATGACCCTTTTTCACTGTTGTCCCATGATCAGAACTTTTGATCACCTTGGTATCTATACTCGCAACAACTTTGGAGTATTGGACATATCTGGTTGTTTTTACATACCATGGAATACATGATTAATCCAAACACAAGAGTGTGTGGAATCTCCATCATGTATTTTGCTCATCAGTGTTTTGGGACACCGAGTCTTGCAAAAACTCTTTCCATGTGACTTCGGCAAGAATCACTCCTTGACGGTTTTTAATGCTAAAAGGTTTTAGCATTTTGTCAATATGTATCTTTGCTCAGCCCCATCAGGTAAATCTATCTCCATAGATCATCATGCCTAATATTAAGGCTATCTAGCCCAAGCACTTCATCAAAAAACCCTTTTTAAATGAAGTCCTAATTCGTGTCAAGAAATTTAATTCCAATTAACAATGTGTCAAGCACACAACGTTTTTAGAAATATTATTATGCTCCCACTTACTTTCTTGAATCACAAGCATCTTCGTTACCCATTGATGAAGTCAAAACCCTTTTAACCATTTCATCAAAACACAAAGATTCCAACTCCATTTTGCTCTCTTCTGTCCATTGCTGGAACTCTGAAGTTTGCATACTTACTAGCATCCTCTGGATTGACAAAATACCTTGGACTGTAACACATGCAAGTCCTTGGTTTCATTTCCATCAGGTGGAAATCCTTTTGCCATCCATTGTTTTATATCTCATGATATGAAATATGTATTAATTGCTAGTTCAACCCGAACCGACTTTAAGCATCCCTACGGTGAAGCAACCTCATCGTAGTCAACTCCTTGAACTTGTATATTGCAACAAGTCGAGCTTTATGGATAAAACATTTTTATTCGTATCAGTTATAGTTCCATAAATATTCGTCAGACTCTAAGTCTTCCGAAAGGTGTATCAAGGTTTTAATCTTGAATCACTTATATGGAAACTATCTCGGATTGTATTGGCATTTAGCCAATTCCGGAGTCAGGGCCCATCAACGCTTCCTTGTGTATCGTAGGTATACTGTTGTCTAACAACAATATCTCATTTGCGCACCTGAGAGGTTTGCACGAGCCTTGCCTACGTGGTTCAGCTGCAAGTTCGGCCGAAGTCCATACATTTTATTGTAGAGACTTCCGTATCAGTCGCAGTAGGAAACTCTGGAATTGCTTCCAAGGTCTCTTTCCTTTGACCTGATGACGAAGATACTGTTTATCTTGTCGAGTTGCACTATTCTCCCACTCACCTTTTGAAAGAACCATTTTCTTCAAAAAGCATACCGTTCTTTGTGGCAAACCTATTTGCCTCGGTATAGTGAGGGAGGAATACCCAATTACTTGGGATAACCTACAAAGTAGCACTTGCCTGATTTGAAATAGGTTTGTAACCTTTTACACAAGCCCCATATTCCAAATGTTAAGAAAAGATATGACATGGTTGGGCATACCATACCATGGTGTCATTTCAACAGACCCGATGGAGCTCTTTTCAGTGTAAAAGCCGCAGTCTCTAAAGCATCACCTTAAAAGGGATAATGGCAAATTTATTAATGTCATCTTTGATCTTACCATGTCATAAATGGTTCGATTACATCTTCACGGACTTTCCACTCACAGTGGTGTTCCGGGAGGTGTAAGTTATGAAACTCTTTTCACAACTCATCAGACATTCGCTAAACTTGTAACTCAAATATTTCTTTCTGCAATCGAATTGTAGAAACATAATTTTCTTGTTACAATAACTTCTACTTCATTTTGAAAACCTTTCAAATGATTTCAAAAGATCCAGACTTACGTCTCATCAAGTAAATATCCATATATCTACTTGAGTCATTTTTGAAGATAGATAAATCCACTACTTGCAACAACATTTATCGGACTACATATATCAAAATGTATGATCACCAATAAGTTCTTTGCTCGTTCCTTATGGCCTGTGAACGGTATTTCAGTCACTTTACTTTTCGGAGGAAAGTTGCAAGTGTCAGGTGATTCAAAATCAAACGACTTCAAAATCCATCATAATGGAATTTTCCATGCGGGTTTCTCCAATGTGACCAAATGCAGTGCCACACTTGTGTGGTATTCTTTTAGTCTTATGACATTTAGCGTCAGTGTTATGGATGTATCATATTACCATCAATATTCATAACATACGTCCCATCTAGGATGGAAGCATGGCCCTTCATGTTATTCATAATACTGAACAACAATTGTTGTTTTTATGAACAACTCTTTTGCAACAAACATTGTGCAACGAGCTAGAGTGTATGAAACTCTAAAATGAATTATGAAAGTAAACCCAGAGGTAATGTATTATTATCAATATTCATAACATACATCTCATTCATAATGAAAGTATGGCCCTTATGTTATTCATAACATCGAACATCAAAAGTTCTCTTATAAACAACCTTCTTGCAAGATACCTTATGCAATGGGCTAGAGTTTGTGAAACCCCAAACGAATTATAAAAATAAATACAGATGGTAATACACCGATGGAAGGTATAGTAACATTTACTATGTTCCCTGTGTATACCTAAACCTCATTTCTGGCTAGTCTTTTAGGCCATAGTAGTTCTTACATCGAATTGCAACAGAATGCAATCGAGCGGGTATCTTTGTGATTGTCTCACAATACCCAAGAATTAGTGATTAACATGTTTAACCATAATTCCCAAGAACTATATCTTTTACCAGCCTTCTATACATCAAAAACTTGTATGACATTCATACATGAGCTGGATATTCCAGTCTTCTTTCTTTTTGCCTTTATACTTCTAACAGTTTAACTTTCAGTATTTCTCCTACTCTCAGAAGAAGCATCCAACTTAAGAGTGGCGTTAGCCCCGGACTTCCTAGGCGTGAAAGTTTCACTAACACCCTTCGGACACTTCCATTCTCTTTAAGTTATTTGTTTTATTCACCTTTCATCATATGACAGGCGTTCTACTAGATCCCTCTCTTATTAGTCTAATGCATAGTAAACTCCTTTACTAATAGTTTGCAAACAAACATTGCTTTGGATATCTCATATCTTTTAGCCTTTGTCTGTCTCTGAAAATGATTTTCAGATTCCATGAATATCACATAACTATCCAAACTTTCGAAGTTTGGGTCTCATGGAAGCAAACATATTGCACTTGACTAAAAATGGAATTCTAGCTTTTGGATCGAAGGACGAGAGTCACATGATCCATAGCATAAGCGAGAGAATACCGAAAGTATGCGATAGGACAAAGTCCTTCTTGGCACTCTTGAGGACAATCCTCACATTACGTTACCAACCGTAAAGTTTTAACCAGATATTTAACAGCTATTCAATTTTAATAGGGAAGGTGGAAACGCGAGCCATTATTCTACAACTATTAGCAAACCACACTTAGACAGTGTTCATAATTAATTGCACTGAGAATTAAACAAGTTAATTCAACAGTGCGCTCCCACTCAAATCAATATCTCTCATAATTGATTGTGAGCGATTCAAGATCCATATTACAATTTAACGCCAAGGATGTGTCCATCTCAAGTGACGAAAATTGCAATCGGTAGGCCAACTTGCCAATCACATCTCTATGTGAATCTTGTTCATCTTTCGATGGGCATGTTCCGAGCTCAGGACGCTCCTCCAGAACGTCAAGACAACCAAGTGATCTTGCTGCGAGGTCTCAACTCACCCGCCTCACACTTCCCTAATCGTTCGCACCCATGTGTCCATGTGATGCCCCGAAAAGTTAGGTGCCGTGACGGTGCTACACTTGGGAGAACACTAACTACTTGATATTTTTGTGAGAGATCACCCTAATAAAAGCGACTACCGCGCAATCAAGAAGGGTGCAACATAAGGGATAAACATCTCAGGCAATTCATAATAGCATGATATGGTATAGCCCTTTCTGACGGAGAAGTCTTGTATTCCTTCGTCTTCGGCATTCACGTCGGTGATCACCTTCGCGAAGATTGCCACCACCTTGTCGATGCAGCAGATAATATTGCTATCTCTATAGCTAATAAAATAATGCATTACACAAGGTTGACACACAGGTCATTTAAAGTGCAATCATATGGCTCCAGCCATCATGCTGAATCATGACACGCAGGTCATGTTAATCAATTTACATTATATAGTCATCTCATACATAATCAAATTATTATGAGCACCGCTATACCACATCACATGCACATGTAAACCCTCCTGCAAAACCAAGTTAGACGCCTCTAATTGGTTCATGCAAAAAACTAGTTTTTCGTGGCTTCTAAGGTTTCGAAACAAACCGAAGCTACCAACGTCCATCATCAAGTATGATAATTCAAGTCGCTAGATTAACTTCCAGGGTGTATGAAAACTGAGATAATAAAATCTCGAGCCCCATACTAAACTTCGTCATACGCATGACCCCCGTGCAGATCATATCTGCATTGCCCTTTTGTCTGCGAAATTTCATCTTTCCTTTTAACTACGGTGGAATTCAATGAACTGTTAGCACTTCGTTGATCAATCAGGATCGCGGATTGCCAGAACTTTGAAACTCCACCATGCTGTTATCAAGATCAGAAATATGCAAATTCCAGGGAAGCAACAAGAATATCGGGTAACAGATTTCATCTGCTACCCGCACAAATAATTTTCAGTAATAGAACTCATCTACTACCTAATTATATTGTGCAACACCCATACATCACTATGTATTCTAGATCGCAACCTGCATCTACGCATAGCACGGCTCTTGATGCCACTGTAGGGTAACGCAGCAGAAAACAAAAATTTTCCGACCTACGCACCAGCCTAGGACCACTATGGAGACTGCATACAAGGTTTGATCATTTTCGTTACCGACTCGTAGCGCAGCGAAAGTAGAGTCGATGACGATCGGTGGTGCAGATCCCCGCAGCTAGGATTTACAACCTCCCAACCGCGAGGATGTATACCCTCGTCTTCCCTTCGGACAGCCCTCCGGGAGGCGGTCGAACAGTCCCCCGGACGGTGTCGCGGACAGCCCTTCGGGAGGACCTTCGAAACTCGAACGGTCACTCGGACAGCCCTTCGGGAGGACTCACAGAACTCGGACCGTCACTTGGACAGCCCTTCGGGAGGCACTCACGAACAGCCCCTCGGGCACTAAGATCGAAACTACGACCTCTCTACAGAGTTGCACACATACGGTGTCAACTATCCGGCAGGGCTTCGCCGTCCAGAACTAGTTCCCACCGGAACCCAGACAGCCTTTCGGCTCTACGAAACTATTTCGCGGAGAGGGAGAGAAGAAGCCAGATCATTGCAATGGCATGTATATGTGAGAAAGAGTGAGTCTTTAGGCAGCCCCCTCCACCCCTATTTATAGGCCAAGCCCAAGGGTGGCTTCTCCAAGAAGCCAAGGGGAAAAATACCAAAGGACCCTCAAGGTGGCTTCTCCAAGAAGCCACCCAAAAAGCACTTTCACTATTCATGACGACATTTTTCAGCGTCCGTTCGAACTGAAAATATTTATGTGGGCTTAGAACATTTCTAGTACCCACTAAAATAATTTTCAACGCGTTCTGGAACAATTCCAGATTAGTGATTTTCATCTGCGAAAAGCATCTGAAGTGGTTCCGGTAGCTCCGGAACATTTCCGGTTTTTCTTCCAGAAAATTCCCAAAAGTTTCCAGAATGATTCTGGCACCCTCCAAGAATTATCGGGCATGTGCCGAAACCAATTTGACTTTATGGTATCCTCTGAAACAACTTTTCAGTTTCACCGGAACTCATCCGGTGACCTCTCTCTGCGGAACTTTTCCGCTGTCCGAAACTTTTTCGGTGATTTTCTCTCAGACTCCCTGTCTAGTATTCAGCAGATAGATGACCCTTAAGCGTGTGACCCTATAGGTTCGGTGAAGTATAGACATGACCTGGAACCCCTTCCGATCAATGATCAACATCGGAGCCGTGGACACCCATATTGACCCCTATACCCACACGAATGAATATTCGAGTGAACCTCCAGTTGCCGTGTGCTATTCCTGTTGCTTCATGATATGTTACAAATACCCGAGGTTAGACATGTTGGCATCCCCGTGGATCAACAACTTGTCCACTATGCCAGTTACCCCGTTATCGGTATTGTTCTCTTTTCTCGTTACCGTGTTCCGGCATCCCCGTGATCAAATCACAAAGTGTCTGGCCAGACGATGATGGATACCGTAACACCGAGAGGGCCCAGAGATATCTCTCCATCGTCGGAGGAGCAAATCCCAATCTTGAGCTATCAAGTTACTTGACATACTTTCCCATGAACCCGTAAGCCGCCGTAATAGCCATCCATTTACGGATGACGTTTAACAAACCCCAAAGTTCATGAATCAAGCATGAAGAAACTTGATACTCTCATGGTCTGAGGAATCATGCAAACATTAACCATCTCTGTGTTATTAACCATTAACTCATGACGAATGTATCTCATAGCATAACATCAATTCGGGTCGATTCAACACAAATGTCCTTCCTGACATTGTGCCCTCAAAGTTGCTGGCATAGACATGCCCATGATTGGAAAAACATAATCATCATGCAACACTTGAGCTAGTCTTAGAGGCACGACTAGGAATACATTTTACCGTTTATTATACCACACGTGCACATGGGTTTTCCCCAGAGCCTTTATGGATATACGGGCTCGGGAACCATAGCAGTTATAGCATGGAATATAAACTTAATTATGAACAGGGAGATAATTAATAACATTTATTATTGCCTCTAGGGCATATCTCCTACATAAATGCTATTATTTTACTATTTTCTGAATTATCCATGCAATAAAAAATAATCAAAAAATAAAAGTTCTCCAAATGCCCTGAAAATTTAGTATGATTTTTTCCACAATATTTAAGAATTTTTGGCACTGAACACACCTCAGGGGGGGTGCACCTGTGAGTGGCCAAGTGACACATTCTTGAGGAATGCGGGAATATATGAAGATTTCTATTATTTGGTGGACAAGGCTGGCATCATCCCCTTCCTCCAAGATAAGTGTGACCAATACCTCCTACTCACTAATACCTTCATGCAAAACTTTCACTTTCATTCTAGGAAGGAACCTCCCATGGTAGAATTTCACTTGTATGATGAGGCCAAGGAAAAGACATTATATGATTTTTGCGATGTTTGCAAAATACCTTTTGAGGGCGGTCTCAGTGAGCCACGTCCTAGAGACATGGTGGATTTCATCGCTGACACTACTATGGGGGAAGAGAGAGGAGTGTCTGAAGCTAGAGTATCTAGTTTACATTTTCCCGTTTTACATTACTATTCATTATTTGCCGGGGGATGTTTGATTGGTCGTGAGGAGAGTGGAGGCCTTAGTGCACCCGACCAGGCTATTTTGCGCCAGGCTTTATATGTTGGTAGAACTTTTAGCTTGGGTGCTATAGTTGCTCGATGGTTACGCACAAACCGTACGAAGGGTAGTATTTTTGGCGGTGTCTATGCCTCCCGCCTTGCTAAATATTTTGAGAGTCCTATTAGGCACGATGAGAAGGAGGAGATGTTGCTACCCACTAAATATTTAGATTATGCTAGCATGGTAGCACACGATTTTATTAGTAAAGATGAGGATAAGCGACTCCTCTATAACTTAGTTTTCAGCCAGGGCACGCGTGAGATTATTACTTTGCCTGCACCTGCTTTGTTCGACATTTATTCAGGCAGGTACACCATTATGCCCGAGGACATCTACAGATTTTGGGGTCTCTCACAACCCCTAGTGCCTGAGCCAGCTCCAGCACCTGAACCATATCAGGAGCCTGTTTATCAGTGAGAGCCACATGAGCTCGCCAACCAGTGGAACCCTCAGGACCCTCCGCAGTATCCAGGAGAGGGTTACTACGAGCCGTGGCCATAGACCAACTTAGGCCAAAAGCCTAAGCTTGGCGGAGTACGTATTTCTCAACGACATTACATTCATGTTCACACATTCATTCCAGTTGTCGGTGTTCATCCTTTTTCATTGTATTATTCATGTTAATTTATTTTTATTGCTTTCTTCCTGTGTGTTTGAAAACTTTGAAAAATCCAAAAATATTTCTCGCTTCTTTTTAGTTTTTCTTTCTAGTTTAATTTAGTTGTAGTGTTAAAAAAACCCAAAAGATTTCTCATTCTTTTTTTACTTGTTGGGAGCTTTCCCGTGTAAATAGTTTTTCTCGTTTTCATTTTTTATTTTTTATTAGTTTGCTTTCTTCAAGAGAATAACTAAAAAAAACTCCAAAAATATTTTAGTATGTTTCTTTGAAATTCTTTTCTTTTTTTTTGGGTCGTAAGGAGAAGACCACGATGAAAATATTGAGTGGCTCTCATATGCATTATTGTTGAAATAACAAAGAGCCCATATTACCTTGTCTTCTCCTTTGAATAAATGTTTGCAGATTCTAGCTTAGTCCAATGCACGTGCACTCTTATTATTATTCACACCGTTCGGTCGTGCAAGTGAAAGGCAATAATGATGATATTTGATGAAATGAATGAGATGGAGAAAAGCTGGTACGAACTCGACCTATTTTATTTTTGTAAATATGATTAGCTCATCGTTCCTGATTCAGCCTATTATGAATGAAACATGTTTGCAATGACAATTAGAGATTATAGTTACCCATGCCATGCTTAATTACCTAGGAGTGGATAATGGTTTGTCTTGTGTGCCAAGATGCATTTTAAAATGGTTATGATGTAGTATGATAGGATGGTATCCTCCTCTGAATAATTTGAGTCGCTTGACTTGGCACATGTTCATGCATGTAGTTGAATCAAAAGCAACACAACCTCCACGATATTTATGTTCATGGTGATTTATATCCTACTCATGCTTGCATTCAATGTTGATTAATCTCAATGCATGTTTATGACCGTTGTCGCTCTCTAGTTGATCGCTCCTCAATCTTTCTGCTAGCCTTCATTTGTACTCCCTCTATCCCAAAATTCTTGTCTTAGATTTGTCTAAATACGGATGTATCTAGTTACGTTTTAGTGTTAGATACATCCGTATCTAGACAAATCTAAGACAAGAATTTTGGGACGGAGGGAGTACTAAGCGGGAATACTGCTTGTGCATCCACTTCCTTAAACCCAAAAGTTGTTCCATATGAGTCCACCATACCTACGTATATGCGGTATTTACCTGCCGTTCCAAGTAAATTTGCATGTGCCAAACTCTAAACCTTCAAATAATAATCTGTTTTATATGCCCGAATCGCTCATGTAGCGACTGGGGGCTATCAGTATCTTCCATGCTAGGTGGGTTATTCTCACGATGAGTTTTTATTCACTTGTCATTCACAAGAGAGTGGCTGGTAATTGGGATGCCAGTTCCATGATCAAAATCAAATCAAAATGTAATAATGAAACAAAACTCCCCCAGGATTGTTGTTGGTATGGACGGTACCCGTGGATTCGGCTAGCCGTGGAGTGTGTTTGTTGGTGGAGGGGGAGTAAACCTTTACCATTCTGTTTGGGAACCACCTATAATGTATCTAGCATGGAAGATAGTGAGATCTCTTGGTTGTTATGTTGACAATGAAAGCATACCGCTCAAAATTATATTCATCTCTGTTTTAAAAGCTTCGAGCTGTGGCACCTCTACAAATCCCAGCTTCCTCTACGAAGGGCCTATCCATTTAGTTTTATTGTTGAGTCATCATCTTCTTATAAAAAGCACCAGTTAGAGATTAACACTGTCATTTTTATGCTTTGTTATTAATTGATGTTGAGTATGAGTGTGACTGGATCTATTTTGCCATGAATTACAATGTCTAGTCAGTGCTTGAACTTCAGAGGTGCTCTGCATTTATGTTTTGCGGTCTCAGAAAGGGCTAGCAAGATACCATTATATCATATTGTATCATGATTGTTTTGAAAAAAGTGTTGTCATCCGAGATATCTTATTATTACTCGCTAGTTGGTTGTGCTATTGATATGAGTAAATGTGAGACCTAAATGTTATTGTGAATATGGTTAGTTCATAATCTTTGCTGCAAACCTGAACATTGGGGCTAGACATATTTGCAACAACAAGATCAAACAGAGTTTGTAGAAGTTTTTCTTTGTCACTTTCAGTTTGTCAACTGAATTGCTTGAGGACAAGCAATGGGTTAAGCTTGGGGGAGTTGATACGTCTCCATTGTATTTACTTTTTCAAACTCTTTTGCCCTTGTTTTGGACTCTAATTTGCATGATTTGAATGGAAGTAACCCGGACTGATGCTATTTTCAGCAGAATTGCCATGGTGTTATTTTTTGTGCAGAAATCAAAGTTCTCGGATTGACCTAAAAATTTACAAAGAATTTTTGTGGAATATATCAAAAATACTGACAGAAAAAGATACCAGAGGGGGGCCACCCAGAGGTACAAGCCCTGGAGGCGCGCCTACCAGGCTTGTGTGCCCCCTGGACCGCCTACAACCCTAACTCCAACTCCATATATATACCTATTCGCGGAGAAAAAAATCTGAGAGAAGGATTCATCGCGTTTTACGATACGGAGCCGCCGCCGCCTCCTGTTCTTCATCGAGAGGGCTGATCTGGAGTCCGTTCAGAGCTCCGAAAAGGGGAATCGTTCTCTTCCGCCTCTAGTCATCGTCGGTGGTCATGCATGCTACACCACCGGCCGGCAGGCAGCAGTAAATAACAAAGTGACAACTTTGCGTTTAACTTGTTCCAAGTGTTGCATTCCAATCTTGGTTCAACTGGCATCCATCTCGCGCGCCCAAAGACAGACAAACAAAAGGTTGAAACTGAATTTGACGTGGTCTGTGCCTTTTGGATCGATAGTGAGACGCTGCAACTGCCTCGTGCCGTGTTGTGTACTACTCCAAAAAGCTCATGGTGTTCTGTTGATAGTAGCTGAAAATGAAAACATAACTTTGAATCTCCAAAAGGAAAAAAAGAAAAGAAAATGGCAATTTGAAGTCAGTTTCACGGGTTGTTTAGCGGAAACATCCGTGTACTAACAAGCGACGATAAACTCATCCTAGGCAGGAACGTAGCTTGCTTACTAGTTCGTGGTATCTTATGGTTCCTCTTTGCAAATAGACGCCCTTCTCTGTTCTCTGTCTACTGGATCGGGCTCAGTTACTCATGAATGACGCGGTGTTTGTGTGTGTGTGTGTGTGGGGGGGGGGGGGGGGGGACTAGAAGCAACATGCGCGGTTTGCTGCGCCCGCTGACACAAGCGCAGCATGTAGTGCACGCGCTGTTAAGATGTTTTTGCAATGAGCTTGCGGATTTAAGAAATTACAATTTGGATATAGGAACAATGAAAAAAAACTAGACCAACTAGGGAGGAACCACGCGGCTTCATATTTAAGAGAGAATGTGAGACCTAAATTCGACCTGAAGAGATGTCGAACCCAGGTCAGTGGGCTGAAACCACCGCGCTCCCACCGCTGAGCTATATGAACTCATCCACGGATATAGGCACAATGTATTCATCCCTTGCTCGTATAGAAAATTTTAATTTCACCTTGAATGATAAACTGTTTCTTTTCGGTAAAAGATCGTTGGTTTTAACTTTCAAGAAAAGAATGAATCTCTGATTTTCGTAGCACTTCCTAGTTGTCCTTTTACATGTTGTTGCTACATTTTTGAACCATTCGGTGTGTTTAAATTTGAATAATTTGGTTTGTAAACTTTGAATTCAGTTTGTAAACAATATGAGACAGGACTTTCAACACCCAGGTGCCCCTACACCCTCTATAAACAGTAAATTCAAAAACAAATAAAAAAATCACAAAAATCTGAAACTTTGGAACATCAAACATGATAAAACATTTTACGTACTAGCAAAGTTTCAGAATCAAATAACATTCGAGGAGCCCTCACCTAAAAAAAGAAAACCAGTGTTCAAAGTTTATGTGCACTTTTGAGCAGTAATTTTGTTTTTTAGGCATCCTCGATTGTTATTTGTGGCTGAAAATTTGCAAGAACTACAAAAGTTTGATCATATTTGATCCCCCAAAGTTTCATATTTTCTTAATTTATTTTCATTTCTTTTTTGTATTTACTGTTCATGAGGGTATAGGGGCTCCAGGGAGCTCTCACACTTTTCTCAAACTATATTCGTGATTTGCTTGAACATTCATACTTATGTTTAGTTTCTACATGTGTGCAGTTTATATGTAGTTGTAATGTGAACTAGAATTGCATAAGTTAAAAAAACAAAATTATACTCCGTTATATTTAGGGGATCAGCAAGGTCCGGCCAAAAGTTTGCGGAGTAAATATACTTCACTAAACTTTAGTCGACCGGAAACTTGTATATTCTATAGGGGATCCGCTAGAGTTGATCTAAACGTTCTAAAAAAACTAGTCTGAACTTTCGTGGAACTTTCCTGGTGCCCACTTTCAGTAGCCATACGTTACCACTACCCCGCCACTCTTTTCCTTCATGTGATATCCGCCCCTCCCCATTAAATCACATGCCTATCTCCGCTCCGCTGCGCTCCACTAGTCACACTCCCACCCCTCCCCCAATACGTCACACGCCTATCTCCTCTTTAAAGGCATGAGTACTCTACCCACTGGCCACAACCATTACCACGCCTCGCACAATTGTCGCCAGGTGAGACAAGGACTGCTAGCAAGAGAGCAAGGAGGTGTCAATGGCGGATGAGCAGTACTACGCTGACCCGCCCAGGGCGCCACACGGGCTGCTGCTGGCGATGGTGGTGGGGCTGTTGGTTGCGTGGCCGCTTTTCGTGGGTGACGGTGGCGAGCCGGTCACCGATGCCATCGCCGAGCTGCTCGGCCCTGTGGGCCTACTCCTCCTCCCCGTCGGGCTCCTTCTCCTCATCAGCCTCCTATCCTCCGACCGCGGCCATGACGTGTTCGCGTTCGGGGGCTCGCCCGACGTCGTGCACCACGTCGGGGGATCCCCCATCGGCGTGGTGCTCATGCTGGTCCTCATCCTCGTCCTTCTCTACTACCGGTCCGCGCTCTTCGGCGGCGGCGGAAACGGCGACGAGTAGGCGCCTGTCAGTGCCAGTAGGTAGAGTCTCATCTTGAGGTGATTGGTTGGTTGTTCTTTTCCATGTGCTTGTTCTCTTCCGCCTCTCGTCGTGTTGGTAGTCTTGCATCCTACACCGCCGGCCAATGGCAGCAGTAATAACAAAGTGACAACTTTACATTTAACCTGTTCCATGTGTTGGGCGCGAAAGACAAAATAAAAGTTGGAACTGAATTTGACCTGGTCTGTGCCTTCTGAACTAATAGTGAGACGTACGCCAGCTGCAACTGCATCGTACCGTGTAGTGTACTACTCCAAAAGGTTCATGCTGTTCTGCTGATAGTAGCTGAAAATGAAAACATAACTTTGAATCACCAAAAGGAAAATAAAATAAGAAAAAGGAAAAGGCAATTTGAAGTCAGTTTACACCTTTACGGTATGTTTAGCACACCAATGTAGCTTGCTTTGTACTACGTGGTATCTAATGGTTCCTCTTTACAAACAGAAACACCCTTCTCTGTTCTATGTGTACCAAATCGGGGCTGATCAGTTACTCATGAGTGACGTGGTGGGGAAGTTCCGTGGGTGCATGTACTGATATGATTTGGAAGCGAACTAGAAGTAATATGCGCGCTTTGCCGCGCTGGCTGACATGAGCGCAGCATGAATTGCACGCGCTGCACTAAGATGTTTTGCAAACAGCTTGCATGTACTAACAAATTACAATTTGGATAATTTGGATATAGGTACAATCTATTCATCCCCTTGCTTGTATAGAAAACATTAAATTTCATCTCAAATGATAAAATGTTTCTTTTACGTAAAATATCATTGGATTTAACTTTCAAGAGAAGAATGAATTTCTGATTTCGTTAGCAAAACCATATGAGCACTACAAAGTAATGCAGAAAACTATGAAAAAGTTGCAAACAACTCATCAAAATGGGTACCAACAGCAATCACATTGATACAAAAAAGAGGAGAAAAACCAAACTGTAAACAACATAGCAACTTACTGTGCTAAGCAATTCTATTGAGTATAGGTAGTAACTAGTATGTCAGAAGCAAATGTGTGTCTTGCTGCATGCTTTTTCATTTTTGTTGTCTATGAAACTCTCATTTTTATATCCGTTTTAAGAATTCAATAGTCCAATAATGTGACAAAATAAAATTCAGAATGTATACTAATAACTTTATGATCTAATAGATAATGCAGTTTTTCTATGACAAAACAAAAAATATTTCACATCAAACAAAACACGAAAGATAACGAACTTGGATCAATAAGTGTAACTAGGCACAAGAATACAATAAAGTTTCTTTTTTCCATGGAAAAGGGGCTTCCATTAACTTAACCTGGATCAACACGATCCAGTTCAGAAAGGTTTACAACCCCATCTGGGCCGGACCCAATTTGTGGTCTTAACATCAACTTGAACGATCCTAGCAAGTTCATGACTTACAGATGTTTTACGCATGGTTGCATTAACTATCACCTCCCTCTCTCTCCTCTGACCAAGGCTTTAGCTCCTAAACAAGGCCACATGATCTATTTGTGGTGATCTGATTAATCATGCTCGCCACCTCCGAACAATCCGTTTCTAAGATAAACGGTAGCGAGCTCCATTACAGAGCAAGCACGACACCCTCTCTGCTTGCTGCCAACTCGGCCATGAGTGCATCATCGCATGTGAAGATGTGTCTACAAGACCTGAAGATTATTGTGGCCAGCGCTATCTCGTAGTACCATACTTGCACCTCCATTCTCGGCCTATTCAGTGAAAGACCCGTCCACGTTGAGTTTGAGCCAGCCCACCGCTGATGGCTCCCATCGCTCTTTCAAGGGTGTGCTAACAGGGCCACTAGCTCGTGCATCAATGTAGAAGGCGACAACAGTCATTCGACCAGAGTTACCTTACTGATTGAATGTATTTGGCTTTCGGGCTCAACATCCACCTTCTAAGTGTATAAGTAATATTTTCCATAGAAGGAAGCCATTTGTTGACCAAGTGTCGAGTAGTCACATTGGGATAGAATTAAATCATGATCAGAGTTGGAAATATTTTGTAGCAGTACTAGTGCACGGGGTAGATGCAACTAAGATTGTGCATATTCAAAAGCTACATGTGTTAGTTCATGTTTAGCATTTTTCATGAGCTCAGAATGAAATTGCTAAAACTTGATTGTTACATGATAGATCTACGATGTGAAATTGTGTTTGAATCATTTATTTGTTTCATCTACCTTTCTTGTTGCCCGTAGCAACGCGTGGGCATTTACCTGGTATGAGATCAGCATACTCATCCTGGTAAGTTCAGCAAGCGGTGACAAGAGCTCAACGGAGTCACCGTTGGCGTGTGTGCAGTCATCACTATCTCGTCTGAGTTGTCGCCTTGTTGGCATGACTGGAGACAATACTGGAGCAATGCCGCCACCGCGGGACCACAGTCCTTATTCTGGCCGTGTATATGGTGGCCGGGGAAGTCAGACCTGGGCGATGGGCTGGGTCTTTGAGTGGGGAGGCGAGGGGCAGGCTCGCTGCTGCTGCCAGTGCCATGTCACCGTTATGTGATGCAAAGATTGCACGGAGCCGCCGTGAGCGAGCCAGAACACCTCACCTATATGGATTTTTATTCACGTGAAACAAAGAACTGCATAATCGTGTTTATGCCATCCAAACAAGGAATTAGATATGCTCATTGCCTTAGATATCGTCATAACTATGCGCTTTTCTATCAATTGCTCAACAGTAATTTGTTTACCCACCGTATGCTTTCTTCAAGAGAGAAGCCTCTAGTGAACCCTATGGCCCCCGAGTCTATTTTCCATCATATATTTTCAGATCTATAAAACCAAAAACCCAAAAATACCTTGCTGCACTTTATTTATATTTACTTTATTTTGCCTTTTATTTATCTTTTATACCTATCTATATTAGATCTCACTCTTGCAAGTGACCGTGAAGGGATTGACAACCCCTTTTTGCGTTGTGTGCAAGTGTTTGTTAGTTTGTGCAGGTGCATCTATTGGGGACTTGCTTGTACCTCCTACTGGATTGATACCTTGGTTCTTAACTGAGGGAAATATTTATCTCTACTTTGCTGCATCACCCATTCTCTTCAAGGGAAAATCAACGCAAGCTCAAGAAGTAGCAAACCTTTGTTTCATAACTGAGGGAAATACTTTTCTCTACTGTACTGCATCATCCCCTCCTCTTCGGGGAAATCCCAATGCAGCTCACAAGTAGCAGAGATGCTCATCCTCGTCGGGCACCATGGCATCACTCGGTGTAGGCGGGAGGACTGCGCAGCTGTGTCCGAAGCGGCCCCTATCTCCCTTGGCCACTTCCTCTCGCGATGGGCGGCGGGTGCCTCCGATTCTAGAGTCCGCATCCGCGACGCTGGCGGAGCAGGCACAAGAACACAACACTGCCCGCGCGGAGCAACAGCCGGAGGTGGAGGAGGCCGTCGGGCGGGCGGCGCCGATTGAGCGGCCTTCACAGATCCACGCGCGGGGTGGGAAGGGCTGGCGCTGCGGCGCCAGGCGGTAGGTGGCGTCGCACCTGAACCTGAGCTGCCGCCCGTATCCACCCGCAAGCGCTCCAGTGCGATGCGGAACGCCAGCTCGTCCTCGTCTCCAGAGCTGCCGTCGGAGTGGCTGTCGGTGCTCAGGATTTGGCGGATTGGAGAAAGAGGAGCGGAGCGGAGCGCAGTGAAGTGAGGCTAGGGTTTGCTATGTGTTAACAATGACAGGTGGGATCGCGAGAATTATGAGAGGGGGTCTCTGCGGTGGACATGAAGAAGATGTACCTATCTACGCGGGATAGGCATCGGGCAAAGCAGTTCAGGAAGGCGTTGTTTGCTTGGGTCAATATTGTTCCAGCGACCCCAGTGTGGGGTCCGACAATGCAGAAGATAGCAGAGAAGTGATTCAATGACCTGGTGGTGTGCATCTTGACAGAGGCGACCCCAGATGAGAGGTTGCAGATGTGGTCGGGTCTGAGTCCAACCACCGTATCCACAAAAGCGAGGGAGTTAAATGGGCTCTTCTGGAGTCCTGATCTACGATTTGAAAGAAGGCAAACCGTTGGTTCCCGTTCTGTCGGTCCTGACACTCATCATTGATAATAAATTAATAATATGATTAATGTGTAATGCAGTTTCAATATGTATGGATGCATGTTTGAATGTTGATACAACAATTATGTATGTAATGCAATGTGATGTGATGATCAAAGTGCAAAATGTCGCCATGACAGGAATAAAATGCTGCCACATCGGTAAAAAAACTATCATGGTAGCGTTTTTTCTTTCGGTCTGAATTGTTACCACCGGTGGGCATAAAAAAGTAGAAACCATTGCTATGCCAAAAGAGTGTGGCGAGCGGAGTGGACATCCACCAATGACACCTACAAATCTGTGGCGGGTACATAGGGTCGCCTGCCAATCCTAATGGGTTACCAGTGGCGGGGGGTCTACCTATTAGTAGTGGTGGGAGATCAACGGCGAGCGCCCCTCCACAACCCTGCCCACCACTGGTGGGCCTTTTGCGTCCGCCACAGCTACCCTGCTTTGTAGTAGTGACGATATTACTACATTCAAGGTCCATAATGAATAACCCATTCCTAATGGGTGTAAATCTATAAAACATATTCTTCAAATATAAGGAACAAGCATTCTTCTTCGATTTAAAGGAATATCCATCATGTAACAAGATCTCGATATAATGCTTTTACATAATGCTGAAAAAATAACAATTATTCAATTCAAGTGTAAATCCTAAATGTAGATGTAGGTGAATAACACTAACATCTTGAGCGGCGACCCGACGTGCATTTGCACCTCATTCCCTCATGAGCTTTAGAAAAGTGGGGAAATAAGCATCTGTCAAGTTAACTCATGTGAAAACCTTGCTAATTTGTTAACCAAGTCTGTACCAACTCCTACATTATAGAAATATGTTAATGAAATTGGTATGCGACGACTTCGAGACTTGCAAGAATCAGGGGGAGTATGTTCCTGATCTGTTTTTGTTCAAAGCATCATATTACACTCTTTCTCTTTGTGTGTTCTATATTTTAGGTTCTCTCTAGTAAAAGGGTCCGTGCGTTGCAACGGAAGAAAAAAAATCATAATCTCCAGTGGCTATGACCACATTTTGCTGCATCACCGAGATACACAATCACTCTCTTTCTCATTGCGTGTGTCGGCCCAGGAGGGGCGATTCCCAAGCGTATTTTTCCAACCGCTATCGTGTGGGCCGGCCCAGGTGGTGTGTGTGGGGGGGGGGGGGGGGGGTGGATTCCCCTGTCTAAAACGTATTTTTCCAGCCGCTACTGTGTGGGGTTTCCTATTTGGCGAGTAGCGACCTAGCGTGTACCCCCTCCTGCCTTTGATCCTGTTTTGGGCCGACCAATTTCGGAACCTTCCCTGAACCGGCCTTTTATTTTTTTCTTCCATTTTTTCTTTTTCGTCTTTTCAGTTTTTTTCTTAATCTTTCTTATTTCTTCTTTTTATTTTTTGTGAACATCTCTTCAAATTTGCAAATATTTTCATGAAATTGTGAACAATTTTTCAAAATCATAATTTTTTAAAAACTCATGAAAATATTTGAAATAGTGAACCTATTTAAAATTTGTGACTTATTTGAAATCATGAATATTTGTCAAATTCGTGAATATTTTTAAAATTTGTGAACATTTTTTTAAAATCAAAAACATTTCTGGAATTCAAGAACATTTTATACTTTTTGCAAATACTTTTAGAAAACTGTGAACATTTTTTTAATTTAAGATTATTTTTAAAATTGATGAACATTTTTTTGGAATTTTGTGGAACAAGTTTTTGAAATTCATGAAGATTTTTTTATTCAACAAACATTTTCTAAAATAAACCATTTTTTGAATCAGCGAATATTTTATGAATCATAAACTATTTTGTAATTCACGAACAGTTTTCATATTTTAAGGACCTTTTCTAAAATTCATGATTTTTTTTTGAATTGCTGAATATTTTGTTAAATTTCTTTAACATTTTCTGAAAAATGGTCATTGTTTTCAAAATTTTGAACATTTTTTATTTCCCTAACAATTATTTCAATATTGCAAACATATTTTAAAAAAATAATTAACTTTTTTAATCAACAAAATTTTTATTATTTATTGAACGTTTTATTTCAAAATTCTCAAATTTCTAAATTTTTGGAACTTTTTTGAAGTCCCAATTTATTTAAAGTAGAATAAAATAAAAATAGAAATTAAAAAGAAAAAGCAAATTAAAAAACAGTCCAGCCACACATGGGCCGGCCCAAACTGGCGCGCAGCGTCTTCTCCGAACGCGCATAGCGCCGTATAGGAGGTCCCTACTGCGTGGGTCGGCCCAGGCGGGGGGATTCCCCTGTGCGAAACATTTTTTTGTCACTTATACGTGGCATTGGTGGGTAATATTTTACAACTTTTGGGGCAATTTCCTGACGAACGGGCAGAAGCGCTAACCCCTTTATTAATAGGCATAGATTAAGGATTTTGGTGAAGATTTTTTTGAGAAGAATCCTTTCAAGATGATGATGCTATCTGGACAATCTTTCGAAATGACGATGCTATCTGGGCAAGAGTAGATAGGGGAAGTGTTACAACTTAATTATTAGGCAAGTTTAATTAAAGGGGGATCTTCCCTTGCCTAAACCAACAGAGGGTTGCCTTTTGCAACGGACACAATGCTTCAAGCTGTTAGGACTATGTGACACGCGTCCTGGTGGCTTATATTTTTTTGGAAGAGTTAATTACACTTTGGGTACTTAAACTTGCATTTGATATACGCATTCATACATAAACTTGAAAAATGATATGAATTGGTCCTGCAACTCATGTTTTGGGCACATTTTCATCATCTGCCGTTAACTCTCTGTTAAACTCTACACGCTAGTTGCCCCACTATCCATATCTGTGTGTGGATCCCATCCTAACACGCACTACAAATGTTACATTCTTAAGAAGTTGCTCCCCACTTCTACCAAATCTCTCAACATGCACACTGTCCACATCATCTCCATGCCACATCAGCGTTAAGTCCAGCCGCTGTCCACGCAGCCGTGATCTGCGCCAGCGAGAACTGCATGCATGCACATGTGAGGCCAACAAATGGGCGAACAAACCCCAAGGAGAATTAGTGCCACAAGCAAGCACGCAACCCGTTACATCCAAGCGCATGCATGTCCCCACTTTAGGGGCAGTTAATTACATTGCCTTAACCCATGCATGCAATTAATCATGGCTGAATTGACGGAGGATTTTACTCCCTTCGCAGTCCCAGCCGTAACATTTATTTTCGGGCGCGTTATCATCTCCATCGTACTTTCCTTTCACTCCGTCTCCTCTGTTTCTCTTTCTCTTCGTCTTCTATGTCCGGTTCCAATGGCACAAATAAATCAATCCTTTGGTCTTATGTTTGGACTCCGTTCAACAATACTCCCTCAAGAGCGATGGTGACGTTGATGGCGAGGTGCCGCTGCGGCCAAGCCTTCGTAGTCATTGCCACCGGAGACACCTGCGCGTTGCTGCCTACCCAGGCCCCTGTAATCTTCGCCGTTTCATCGAACCTTGCACGCCGTCGCCGATGAATCAAGCCCCGTAGGCTCCGTTGCCCCAAGGCACGCACCCCGGCGTCATCCAGAGCTCCCGGTGGGAAACACGTGCCACCGTCGGCGTCCTCCTCCAACATCAACTACACCAAAGGACAAAGGTGGGGGCAGTCCTTCCTCTCTGCATCCTTAGATCTGAGCGAATTTTTCGAGTTAGCTTCAGTTAGAAGCTCTGTTTGTGTGTGGTACTAGGAAGCCTATTTTTTTTAGAAAAATGAAGCTTTGTTCCGTAGCCACCTCCTCCACGTCAGCATGTCCGGTTTGCCTTTGTCACTTACGTTGTCGAGATACGATGGATCACGCTCATCTCTCCGATCTGGTTCGTTTTGATTAGAAGCACTTGATGGTGAAAAAACTTTTTAGTTTTTGTATTCTTCTTGAAGGAATAAACATATGAAACTTATTATGTACTACCTGCAACTACAGTATTGCATCTCTCTCTCACACACGCATTAGTATGAAAAATCATATTGGTATTTTTGTTGCTTTCCTATGATTTGTAGAATCAGAGAATATGACATAGTGCAGTTCATGTTCAATATGTTCTTTCACGGCAGTGTTATTCCACAGTGGTATGAGATTGATCTAATACCTGAGTGGTACCATTGTCGCTCTTCTACTGCAGGTGTTCAAAACAGAAGGTTTTGTCTGATGGTTGCTAGGCATCCGGAGGCACTTGCATTTCATCCAAAAGAAGGCAAGGAGCTCTAATTATTGTTTATCTGATGTGTTTTATGTTCGAAGATAGATGCTGGAATATTAACTGATGTTCAGTTTCAAGCATGTGCCGTATAATTACAATCAAACGATCTTCTGCAAGGCTAAGCACTTGGGATTATGTCTTCAAACCTATAGCATATCTTGACAAATGTAAGAATAATTCTTCAATGTGGTTACAATATCATTATATGATTGCTCAAATGGGTATTAGGTTGCATCTCAACTATACGTTCCTTCTATTCCGTTTTAGCGATGTATTCTAATGAGACAGTAATACCCAATTTATCTTTGGAGTTTTTAGGAAACAGACTTCTCATATCATTCCATAAAAGGTTCCATATCATTATTTCTCACTACAAATCTTATATGCAATACTACAAATTCCCGCAGCAACGCGCGGGGTACCATCTTGGAATATATATTTACGACCAGTATTTTTTTATTGCAATCTGTTAATTAATATTAATTGTTTGAATTTATAGAATGCATGTGAAAGGGGATGTAGCTCAATTGGTAGAGTTTTTTCATACGAAGTTTAATCATCATCAGCCAGAAAGAAGATAAAATAAATTATGCGATGGTGCATGGGCTGATTCCTGGGTCCATGATTCGGCTGCAAGCCGCAGGCTAGGCCCAGAATCGTCAGCAAGTGGAGCGCGAGGGCTTTGCTCGTTCCATTTCTTTTTTGCAAGGAACTTTGCTCTTTTTTGTTCATTGCACCTTTTGCTCTAAAAAACATTCTATATGCACTTCACTGAATAATTCCAGGTACTGTCTTTTACCACATCTTGGTATTGTAGATTTCTTGTACCTCCCTTAATTACAATGTGCAGGGGAAATCATAAGGATGGGATCGGGACTGTTGAGTATATGATTATTATGAATTATAGAATTGACTAGGATTTGGTCCTGCCTTGTCTTGTACTTTAAGTTGGTCATTGTACTTCTATAAATATGCCCACGAGGCTCAAGCAATACAACACCAAGTATTCCATCAAATCCCTCTCTCCCTTTTAACATGGTATCAGCCTTATCTCGATATTAAACCCTAGCCGCCGCCACTTCCGCACCCGCACGCCGCCCCCGGGGCGGTCGGCCTCCATGACCGACGCTGGGGGCCGCGCCGCCCGTACCTAGGGTTCGTCCGCCGGTCGTGTTGACCGGTTGCCCTAGAGAGTCTTTTTTCCGAGCCCTTGCTTCGGGTTTTTCTCTCTCCCGCCGTTCACCTTGATCGGCGTTTTTCTTTTTGGTTTTCCGATCTATGCTTGATCGGTTTGCGTCGCCCGCCGCCACCATCGACCCCCGCCGCACGCCTCTACTCCGACACTGGCGCGACCGGCCGGCCTCTCCTCCGACCCGGCAGCAACGCGCGTCGAGGCGGCCCGACAGGGCCAGCCACCGTACGCGCGTCAGCCCGGCATCGCCCTGCGCCGGCCATAGCCACCTTGCTCCGACCGGATTCCTGCATCATCCCGACCCAGCGGCCTCGCGCGATGCTGCGGCACATCACAGCCGCCGTTCGCGCACCGGCCCACCCGTCGATCCACGCCGTCCATTGCCACACGCCTCCGCCGCGGCTGCACGGTGGCCCTATGGCGTGCCTCGCTGGCCTCGTCCCTGGCTGCGTCAAGCTCGTCAGCTGCCTCGAGCTCGGGCGCCCCTGCTCCATTGGTCGCTCGGGCCTCGAAAATTGATGATGTGGCTTTGAATCACTAGTTTGTTAATAACTTTACTTTAAAAATAGATTTTTGAGTGATTCTTTTTCCTGCTATTTAATATTAGTGTGTTTTATCATTATATTCAATTTGGTAGTTTTTAGGTTATTTTAAATGGGTTTTTAATCAAAAACATATTCTGTTTAGCTCTTTTAGTTTTATAGCTCAAAAAATTCATTAAATGCATGAAAAATAGCGTATAAAGTCAGAAATGGTTGAAAATTGATGATATGATTTTGAATGGTGCATATTGAACGCACAAAAAGTCTTGAGTTAAAATAAGTTAAAAAAATAAAATGCCTTTGTAAGAGATGAGTTTTCATCCGAAACCCTTATACTTCGAAAGAGATTATTCATTTTGTACACGAAGTGCATCTAGTTTTTGCCGTAACCCTCTCAACTATTTAGCACATGCTATGTGGGTGAAATAATGATATCATGCCAAGTTTTAACCTTTTCAGAGTTCATTTGTACTGCTTTTCAATTTTAAGGTTATTTAACTCAAAAAAATACCAAATGAAGTCCTACATAATGCATGAAATATTTTGTTTGGACATAATATTTCTACGTGTTTCAAATGCCAAAACACATATATACCCTAACTATTGCAAAGATTCCCTCTGGTTTATTCGAAGTGGGACTTTCGAGATAAGTCCGGAAACTCACTAGAGAAGAAAGTGATGACGGTGAAGCCAGTCACATCCCAGAGTGGGATCTTGGGGTATAAAACTTTTTCTTCGCGTGTGTCCGTTTGCGCCGTAATCATGGACAATCTTCATCATTTAACAAGATGCTTGGGTCAATCTTCACTGTGAAGGGAGCAATTTCATGAAACTTTTCATAATCTTCTGACATGTCTGTCTTGTCCTCTACTCTTACGATGTTTCTTTTCCGTGAAAGAATTATGTGACGCTTTGGCTCGTCGTATGATGTATTCGTTTCCTTATCTTTTCTTTTTGTCGGCTTGATAGACATGTCCTTCACATAGAAAACCTGCGCCATATCATTGGTTAGGACGAATGGTTCGTCTGTGTACCCAAGATTGTTGAGATCCACTATTGTCATTCCGTACCGCGGGTCTTCCTTTACGCCGCCTCTTGTCAGATTGACCCATTTGCTCCGAAACAAAGGTATCTTAAAATCACGTCCATAGTCAAGTTCCCATTTCTCTTTTATGTAATCATAATATGTGTCCTTTGGCCGATTGGTGTTTGCTGCATTAAAGCAGACACCACTGTTCTGGTTGATGCTCTTTTTATTTTGGGCGATCATGTAAAATGTATTCCCATTTATCTCGTACCCTTTGAAAGTCAATATAGTCGAAGATGGTAACTTGGCCAGTAAGTACAGCTCATCTGCAACAGTGTCGTCATGCATGAGACGTGTCTGCAACCAACCGCCGAAAGTCCCCATGTGTTCATATGTAATCCAGTCGTCAGACTGCTCCGGGTGTTTGGAGCGTAGAATATTCTTGTGTTCCTCGATATACGGAGCCACCAAGGCGGAATTTTGTAGAACTGTGTAGTGTATTTGCGCCCAAGAATGCCCGTCTATACATATTACTTGGTCCTTTCCTAGCGTGCCTTTTCCACCCAGTCTGCCCTTATGCCGCGATTTGAGAACACCAATCGGCTTAAGGTCAGGAATAAAGTCAACACAAAACTCAATGACCTCCTCGGATTCATGGCCCTTGGAGATGCTTCCTTCTGGCCTAGCATGATTATGAACATATTTCTTTAAGACTCCCATGAACCTCTCAAAGGGAAACATATTGTGTACAAATACAGGACCCAGAATGGCAATCTCGTCGACTAGGTGAACTAGGACGTGTGTCATGATATTGAAGAAGGATGGTGGGAACACCAACTCGAAACTGACAAGACATTGCACCAAATCATTCGGTAACCTTGGTAGGATTTCTGGATCGATTACCTTCTGAGAGATTGCATTGAGGAATGCACATAGCTTCACAATGGATAATCGAATGTTGTCCGATAGAAGCCCCCTCAATGCAACTGGAAGCAATTGCATCATAATCACGTGGCAGTCATGAGACTTTAGGTTTTGGAACTTTTTCTCTGCCATATTTATTATTCCCTTTATATTTGACGAGAAGCCAGACGGTACCTTCATACTGAGCAGGCATTCAAAGAAGATTTCCTTCTCTTCTTTGGTAAGAGCGGAGCTGGCAGAACCTTGATACTGTTTTGGATGCATGCCGTCTTTTTCGTGCATACATTGCTGGTCCTCCCGTGCCTCCAGTGTATCTTTTGTCTTCAAATACACGCCCAAGAAGCCTAGCAGGTTCACGCAAAGATTCTTCGTCACGTGCGTCACGTCGATTGCAGAGCGGACCTCTAGGTCTTTACAATAGGGTAGGTCCCAAAATATAGATTTCTTCTTTCACATGGGTGTGTGTCCGTCATCGTCATTCGGAACAGATTGTGCGCTAGGACCCTTTCCAAAGATTACTTTTAAATCCTTGACCGTATCAAGTATATTATCACCAGTACGGTGACGAGGCTTCTTCTGGTGATCTGCCTCACCTTTGAAATGCTTGCCTTTCTTTCTTAAGAGATGCTTGATCGAAAGAAATCGACGATGTCCCAGGTACACATTCTTCTTACCTTTATCCAAATATATACTTTCGGTATCATCTAAACAGTGCATGCATGCGTGGTATCCCTTGTTTGTCTGTTCTGAAAGGTTACTAAGAGCAGACCAATCATTGATGGTTACAAACAGCAACGCTCGTAGGTCAAATTCCTGCTGTTTGTGCTCATCCCACACACGTACACCTTTTTTGTTCCACAGCTGTAAAAGTTCTTCAACTAATGGCCGTAGGTACACATCAATGTCGTTGCCGGGTTGCTTGGGGCCTTGGATGAGCACTGGCATCATAATGAACTCCCGCTTCATGCACAACCAAGGAGGAAGGTTATAGATACATAGAGTCACATGCCAGGTGCTATGATTGCTGCTCTGCTCCCCAAATGGATTAATGTCATCTGCACTTAAACCAAACCATACGTTCCTTGCATCATCTGCAAAGTCCTCCCACTTTCTCTCAATTTTTCTCCACTGCGACCCGTCAGCGGGTACTCTCAACTTCCTGTATTTCTTACGGTCTTCTTTGTGCCATCGCATCAACTTGGCATGCTCTTTGTTTTGGAACAAATGTTTCAACCGTGGTATTATAGGAGCATACCACATCACCTTGGCAGGGATCCTCTTCCTGGAGCGCTCGCCCTCAACATCACCAGGGTCATCGCGGCTGATCTTATAGCGCAATGCACAGCATATCGGGCATGCATTCAAATTCTCGTACTCCTCACCGCGGTACATGATGCAGTCATTAGGGCATACATGTATCTTCTGCACCTCTAATCCTAGAGGACAGACAACCTTCTTTGCTTCGTACGTACTGTCGGGCAATTTGTTGTTCTTTGGAAGCATGTTCTTTAACATTATCAGCAACTTTTCAAATCCCTTGTCAGATACACCACTCTCTGCCTTCCATTGCAGCAATTCCAGTGTGGTACCCAGCTTTTTCTTGTCATCTTTGCAATTAGGATACAACAATTTCTTGTGATCCTCTAACATGCGCTGCAACTTCAACTTCTCCTTTTCACTTGCGTAGTTTCTCTTTGCATCAGCAATGGCCCGACCAAGATCATCAATGTGCAAAGAGAAACTGCGCAAGGAAAAAGAAGAAGAAGAAGTTGCAGCGCATGTTAGAGGATCACAAAAAAATGTTATCATTCTTACAGACACCACATGGACAACACATAAAACCATCCGGCCGTTTGTTTGCCTCAGCCGCAAGCAAAAAAGTACGCACGCCATCAATGAACTGGGGAGAGCGTCGGTCATCGTACATCCATTGCCGACTCATCTTCATTACACAACACCGAAAAGACTAAATTAATGCAAGTTCATACAAAATTATTCTCATAAAATAACATACAAACTCTCTAGCTAAAGCATTTAAATGCAACAACAAATGCGATCAAGATCGCAACTACGATAACAATTGATCCAATAGCATAGTGATACCAAGCCTCTTTATTAATGGCATATTTTCTAATCTTTCCAATCTTCAAGCGCATCGCATTCATCTTGATCTTGTGATCATCGACGACATCGGCAACATACAACTCCAATTTCATTTTCTCTTCTTCAATTCTTTTCAATTTTTCTTTCAAATACTCGTTTTCTTTTTCAACTAATTTAACTTCTCGACAAGAGGGTCGGTTGCAATTTCCGGTTCACACACCTCCTAGATAAAAATATCTATGTCAACTTGATGGGCATAATTGTCATAAACACGAAATGCAACAAATAGTTATAAAAGAGAATATATATATACCACATCAGAATCATAAACCGGACGAGGGCCGACGGGGACGGATATCAAAACCATGCCACTATGTATAACAAACAACCATACAGGTAAAAGAATTATACAAGTAACTATCTAAATCATACGAACATGATTTTTTTTATAAAAAGGATAAGAACAAGAGGCTCACCAAGGTGGTGCTGGCGACGGGACGGTGCAGGCAATTGACAGTGGTTAGGACGGGGATGATAAGGCACTAAGTAAACCACACCTACATATGCAAACTAAGAAGTTAATTTGAGCTCAAATTGCATATAAATCAAATAAACTCCCACATATAATTACTCCCAAACTAAAACCCACAAATCACTATACTTATAGAGCATTGCACGAGCTAATCTAGCAATGAGAGATGAAAGGACAAAGTTGCTAACCTTTGTGAACACTTGGATGGATGGGGTGCCTTCAAATCTTGACAAATCTTGGCAAAAATTGAGGATGAGCTCGAGCAAGAGGGGAAGAACAGAGGAGAAGAAAGGGGAAAACAGAGAGAGAATGGGCTCGGGCTGGACGAAGGGTTTATATAGGGGCATCTTTAGTCCCGGTTGGTTATACAAACCGGGACTAAAGGTATACCTCTAGTCCCGGTTTGTGACACAAACAGGACTAAAGGGGCTCGTGAGGGCCCCAGCCTAACGCCGGCCTGCCACAACCCCTTTAGTCCCAGTTTGTGTCACAAACCGGGACTAGAGGTACAAAACGAACCGGGACTAATGATGTCCGTGCCCTAGCCATTGGAACAGGGACTAATGGTCACATTAGTCCCGGGCCATAATCAAACCGGGACTAATGATGCGGACTTAAGGTCGTTTTTCTACCAGTGACCACAGCACCCGTGTCTCCACGTCCTGGCCAGATTCGCCTGGAGCCCCGCCACCCCGCACCGAAGCAGCGGAGACACCAGCCGCAACACCACCACCTCATCAGGGCCGCCGCCCCTGCCAACGCCTACCCTCCCATCCACGGGATCTGGGAGGGAATCCCAGATCCGCAACCCCCGCCAACCACCACCAACCAGAAACAAGGCAAGGGGCCAGATCCGCCTCAGGGCACCGGAGCCACGAGCCACGCCGGAGGGAGGGGAGGAGGCGGCGCTGGTGACACAGGACACCGGGAGGAGGGAAGGGGCCGGAGCAGGGCTGGCCCGACGCCCGATGCCACAAGCATAGGGGAGGGCGCCCCGCGAAGCCCACCAACAACGTGCGGGAGGGAGCCGCGCCGTCACCGCCAACGCCACGCGGCCTTTGGCCGGCGACGCCCTTGGCGGCGGCGAGGGGGGGGGGGGGGGGGGGGAGGCGGCGCTAGGGATTCCTCCCGAGGGTGCCCGCGGGAGCGCCTCGGGGAGGGAGAGGATGGAGGGAGAAAGGTTTTGGGTGGCCCAAATTTCTTTTTCTTGGGATATTAATGACCAATCGTATTTTGCTTGATTGCAAGTAATTCAATAATTAATATTAAAATTTCAAATTAATGTAATTCATAAGAATGGGGATGTAGCTCAATTGGTAGATCGCTGATCTATGTTGGATAGAGGCACGGGGATCGATACCTCGCATCTCCATTTCTATTTTTTATTTCTTCTGTCGTTTGATTGACTTTTCCTGCATACTTTTTTTTATCCTTCATAAATGACCAGCAAGCATGAAAGAAAGGAACATCTTTGACGCTGCATGTGCTGCTGCTTTGATCTTCAAACGGGCTGGAAGTTGGAGGCTGAGGGCAGCGTTGGCGTTGCTATCACGCAAATTTTTAGAAAAAAGGCTACCGCCCGGCTTTAAATTAATGAAGCTCTTACAGGTAACAAAAAACACAACAGCACACACAACAAAAGGGAAAGAAGAAAAAAAAAACGACTCGATACAATGGCGTCGAGGAGCAACCACAACCCCAGACAAACAGCAAGACAAACGGATGCGGCGCCGCTTGATGTCGTCTGGGTTCTCGTCCGCAATCAGGCAACCGGAGCAGATCCCAACTCGCCGCACCAAAGCCGGGCTACGGAACCCACCACCCGGAGAGAAGAGGTTGTAGTCTATCGCCGCCATCCGACCACCAATGGAGAGGGACCTTGCTCTAAGGCGGAGCCTCCAAGAAGGGAACGGCGTCATCTCGCCGCCACCGCCCGGTCCGATGAAGGACCAAGGGTTTTCACCCAGAGCAAGGAGGAAGAGGCCACCCATGGTGACGCCTCCAAGGAGGGATACGACGCTCGAGAGCGTCGCTGTCACCGACACCGACACCATCGGGCAAAGCTTTCACCGGGGATCCGACCACCTACCACCCATCATCCATTAGCCACACCTCCACCACACCGAAAGGACGGCGAGGAGAGGAAGATCGAAAGCGGTGGAGACAACGCCCAAGTCAAGGAAAGATGTGATCTTGACGCCAAAAACAAGCCATGGACGCCTCCCCCGTGAACAATCTCGCCGTCCACATATCCAAGATGGCACACCCGCACCAGCAAGACGACCTCTGCCGCAAGAGCGCCGCCAAGCCCACCACCCAGGGCCGCCGCCCTGAACCCGAAGAAGCCACTGAACCCGTCGGAAACAGGTCGCAGATGCGCAACAGGCCACCCCCGTTGCCGCACCAACGCCCCACCGCCATCCAAGCCCCAAAATCCTGCAGCACCCTGCCTGACCAATGAGGAATCCAAGGAGCACAGATCTGGATCAGATGGGGAGGATACAACGGTCGCCAGCCATGGCCCTTGCTCGACCCTCCCGGTCAGCCAAGAAGAACGGCGACGAGCTCCTGCCTGGGCTGGGCCGTGCCCACCCGAGGCACCGACGGCGGCTGGGAGGGGATCCCGCACACCCTGCGCCCCTCCCCACCCCCAGTGATGCCGCCACCCCTAGGAGCTGCGCCTCCATGGCCAGCCAGACCGACCCTATCCCGACCCCGATCCGATCTGACTACAGGGCAAACCCCACGAGAAGGAAGAGTAGAGCGCGAGGGAGACGGCACGAGGAGGGGGGAGGGGCAGAGGAAGACCCGTCGCCGCCGTGGGAAGGCCGGCGGCCTCCGGCAACGGCGGCGAGGAGGAGGGCGCCGCCGGAAGGGTCTGGTGGCGGGGAAACCTAGGCCCCCCGAGTCGCCAAGGAGGGGCGACACGGGGGTCGGGGGGAAAAACTCCGCCTTGCCCGTGCTCCTATCACGCAAATTCATTAGATAGATAGGAGAAGCTCCAGTTTCAGCGAGCACACAAATCAACTTAGTCTGTGCCCTTCGTTGGCTGAACTGGCCATGTGTCGTCATGTCTTGGTTGACTGTTTTGTTAGTTTGGAAGAAACTAGTTTAAGTACAGCCATCTGGGTGCATATATCGCTTTGACGCCTGCATGAACAATCCACATGGTGCAGTACGCTGACTCGCTGAGGAACGTCGGCATATCTGAAAGAAACCACGTAAAATCTGGTCGGGTTGCCGCTTAACTAACCTTATCACTCCATAGAAACAAACTCCCGCTTTTCTTGGGATATATATTTACGGCAGTATTCTTCTTGATTGCAATCAGTTAATTAATATTAATTCCATTGAAGTAATGCAGTGAATGTGAAAGGGGATGTAGCTCAATTGGTAGAGCGCTAATCAATGCGGAATTCAGGCACGGGGTTCGATTCCTCGCATCTCCAATTTACAGATTTATCGCTCCCTTTTTCCCTCCGAAATTAAAACAGCCAGCAAGAAGATTAAAAAAAATGCCACCGTGCATGGGCTGACAATTTTTTGTTAACAAATATGATCAACTTTCAGTCGCCAATTGTTGTGCTCGTAGTAAATCTCTACTCCTAATGTCTCAGTTGGTAGTCTCCGTCGGTTAATTTTCGTCCCACCTACCATGATTTTTTTCGTCCCACCTCCCACCTTTGTCTGGTTTTTTTTCGTCGTTTTTTCGTCTGGTTTTTTTCTCACCTCCCACCACCACCACCCCTCCCATGCATTTTTCTCCGGTTCTCTTCCCCCGCACCTCCGGTCTTTCTCCGATACAGACTACACGCACGACACGCAACTCCACCCTGCTCGATCTGGATCTCGGCGGCGGCGGCGGCGGCTCCTCCCTCTACCCGCGCACTGACGCATCCCCCGGAGCCCTCCCCACCTCCTCCCTTCTCAGCGCCCACATCGCTACCCCTAATCCCCTATGGCTCGCCGGAGATGAAGAAGACAGCCCAGTGCTGCAGTACTCGGGAGGGGGAATTGGCAACGGAGGTGGCTCCACCTAGATGTCGCGGACTGCCCATTGGATGGAATCGAAGCGGGACGAGGTGGTTCGATGGTCAACGCGGCCAGGAGGCGGCCATGGCGTTCCCGGCCGCGGCGGTGTTTCTCGATCCGGAGAGGAGGCGTCCTCTGATCAGCTCCGCCCTCTCCCCCGCCGGCGTCGCCCTCCACTCACCTTCTTTCCTTAAAGTGGGGAGGCCCCAGATCGAGACGAGCAAGTCAGCGGGGCGACAGCCAGATCCGCCACGGCCACATCTTGTCGAGATGGGCCGCACCGGGATAGGTAGAACGAGGGGGCGGGCACCGATGCAGGGTGTCCCAGGCCTGGTGTGGCAGCCGGCGGTGTGATTCTGTGGTTGGCCACCACATTAATAGAAGCTCTGGATGTTCGTGTTCATCACAGGTGCTTCTCTCCCTCCTTTCTTTGATTCTTTCTCCATACTTCATCCTCTGACTGGTGTTTGCATGTATACTGGCAGGAAGTAACAGGGCGAGCGACCCTTTGAGGTAGCAACAACCAAATGTAACATTCTTTTTGTAAGGAGGAAGAGACCTGGTAGCATCCATTTGGGTGACTGAAAAATATTGTGTGCCACATCTATGTCATTCACGTGCTTTGTTATTGCAGGAAAATAACATCAAAGAAAGAAGATGATTTAATAAAGAGGCACACCAGGATGTTGTTGATAAGATGAAATATTTTGTAATAAACCAGGTGAGAAATTCAAACGTATATTTTAAATTGTTCTTTTGGTTATTGTTTGCTTTATCGTTCAAAAACATTATGAAAATTGGGAAGATAAATACAGTAATGCTGCATTTGTACAGTTAGATATTACACATTAATGTTCAGTTCTTTATTTATTCTTTCTTCACCACCTATTGATTCTGATTTCCTTGATATTAGCTAATTCAAAGTCGTGCCTCTCCAGAAAGGTCATAAAAGAATCTCCAGAAAGGTCCTAAGCAGATATGAGATGCAGAATTCGGTGAGTTAGTTTATCCCTCATATACCTCTCTCTATATATTTGTTTGTGTCCAAAATTACATCAACCAAAACGCTACTCGATCAAAACAGCTGATGGACCTCGTTTGATTAATGAATTTATCCCACAGTCCAGAGAAACCTCTACATTTTTTAATAGCAATTCCATCAGTTTAAAGGCCTACTTGATCAAAACATGTGGTGGAACTTGCTGCTACCGACCTCCATGGACGCTTATTAGCTTGACTGAATGTGCTGCTTCTTTGTGATAAGCTCGGAATGTTCATTTATGTATTCCTTTTGATTATCCCGCTGAATTGTGGCCACACACAGCACCGTGTAAAGAGAGAGTGGACAAGTACAAGAAGTTCTTTTTTATTTCAGTGCATGATTTGGAACTCCCCCTTAATTCGAATGCCAGACCTGCTGATTTTCTTGTTTTCTGCCGTCTTACAGGGGCACGCCTGTTATCAGCTTCATGTGATCTGCGGTGTGAATGTATCCGTATCTGGTCGTGACTGGAAGCGAAAAACTCGTTTTGATGATGACTACTACCATCACATACATGCCAACTTTCTGGTGATGTGGGATGTTGGCTCCGTAGGTTCAGTTCCAGTACTCTTCTTTGCTGAACTTAGCAATGACGATGATGGCGACAAGGATAGCCAGCTTTTATGTTGCCCTGTGGATTTTCCAACACCAGGGGCTGGTATGCTCCCGTTCTTATGTTTAAGATAAGATTCTCTTTATCATCAGATAGATAGATATGGATCTTCATTAACTGTTCTGATGCTCATATCACACACACAATCAACTCACGAGAATCTTACTTCTGAAGTCAAGATAGAAAGTACTCCCTCTGTAATTTAATATAAGACATTTTTTGAGATGCTGTAAGTGTTAAAAACATCTTATATTAAGTTACAGAGGGATTATATGTTTATATATTCTGTAGGTTAAATACTGATGTTGTCTGTTTTGTTAAAAAATAAGTGGGTGTAAATCTCTGCTATGATTACTAATTGTGTTCTGCATACATGTGTCAGAGCCAGTGCACTGTCTTTTCTGCGAGCTAGAAGGGATCAGGATTGCGCATGACGGAGACCACGATCTGGAGGGATCCATGACCGCGACAATGAAAACGGCACCCAAGTCGCCCACCCGTGCCCACTCCCAGCCTTTCCTCTGGACGCGACGCACAGGATCGGCGGAGCACCACCGAGCGTAGCACCGACCACGACCTCCATTTTTCTTTGTGGGCTAGAGAAAATATTCTGCCAGAGCTCTCCTAGCGCGTGCACTTTCTTCCGTGGCCAGCAGCAGCGACAAAAAATCTGGGCACTTAGGGTGAGATAGACAAGCATGATTTTCCTTTTTGTGATGATATTTGCATTCCAGAAGTAGTTCTTGCTTCATGAGATTCTGCTTATGTTTATTTTCAGATTTCAGGACTGACGTAGAGGAAATGATTAGTACTTTGAGCCGATCGTGGACCTGTGGTAGTTGATATGCTTGATTGTTCTGCTCTAGATAGTTATACGCTTTACTGCAGTTTTAATATCTGATGAGTTGAGAAAAAAAAATATTAGTCTTCCTTTATATAGGTATGTTGCCTTGCTGAGGCTGCTCTGCTTTTGCTATATTTGCTGCTCTTGGCTATACTATTGTTCTGTATATATAGAGATCGGAGAAGAGAGCAGCAGCCTATTACTACTGATTTTGTTCAAGCTGCTACTCCCTCTGTCCGAAAATACTTGTCATCAAAATGGATAAAAAGTGATGTATCTAGAACTAATATACATCTAGATACATCCCCTTTTATTCATTTTGATGACAAGTATTTCCGGACGGAGGGAGTACTTGCTTACTGTTACACATCTACACAGGCAAGGCTGCTGCTTGCTGATTGCAATCCATTCATGATATGTAGATATGTAATTATGTATGCTTCTGCTAGGTACTTGTGAACAGGGAGACAACGAATGGACGCTTCAGTGCTAGCCGGCCGGTGGCCACGCATTAGCAGCCACTGCTTGGATACATAACTCCAGCCAGCTATGGTGAGCAGACTTTGATTTTGATATGTTAGTCCGAGTGGATAAACATTACTAGATGTTCAATGTGATGTGACTGTATTGGTTGGACGTCGATTAGGATATAAGTAGGACATAGCCACATATGATTTTTTTTCCAGTTGCCATATGATGGAAATCAGTAGCTTGATTTGCTGTTCAACAAACGTTCATGGTATGTGTGTGTGCTTGCTTTTGCCGATTCTCAAGAAAATGCTCGCTTTTTGGATGTGGTTCTTAGTTGTGGGCATTTGGTACTTATGACATTGAGAACAAAAATTGATCCTATGATCTTGTACCTTTAAATAGGAAGTTTTGGCTGTGATTAGGAGTAATCAGATTATTTACAAATCATGTGCAGAAAACTTGTATCGGTTATGGTAAAACCTCTCATGCCATATGTATCATGTGGAGACCTACGTATGATATTTTTTTCCAGTGCTATTAGAAAAGATGTTGCTTTTGAACCTTCCATGTTGAGAAACTAAAAATAGTATTTCTGTGTTTTACCTTGCTCTAATATTTGTTCCCCAGGTTGAGAATGGCAAGAAGATGCTTATACTCCATGGTACAAAGTGCTATTGGTGCAGTTTTGAACTCCTTGCTGACAGATCATTTTCACCTGATGCGCGATCGTTATGTGAAGTGCGCCAACAATAACATCATCAAGCCATTTGAGTGTAGTGGTGGAACTCCCTGGAGGTATTCTCCCTTAAATCTTATTGTAACCTTTATTCACATTTCCTATTGTGTAGTTGGTGACAATAAGGAATTGTTATTCACTTGAAAAAAAATAAAGATTAAATCGATGTTGCTATCAAAAGTAAAATGACTTCCTGAGCTAGATAGTGAATTTCTGAGCACCAATATAGAACATATCTGAAACCTTTCCCATATCTGTCATAATGATCTTTTCATTTTTCTAGAGAATACTATTCTACATTATTTTCAGCCGCTACCTTTTATCTGTTTGCAGTATGACTGTATGGTTTTCATTCAAAGAAGAGGCCCAACAATCTCTTTTGGGACTTTTTATCACCACATATATAATCTTATTGAACTAGGAGTCGAGAATTACAGTTCCCCAAAAGATCATATATGCTTGATGTGTGTGAACATATTGCAGGCAGACGGTTCCAATGATGACCCAGTTCCTTGCACAGCTTCACCAAGAGGCATCTGTTGCATGAGATGTTGTATTCTCACCTCTCAAACTATCTGTATTCTGATTTGCTCACTAGGTGCTTGATAAAATGCCCGT
Source organism: Thinopyrum elongatum (assembly GCA_011799875.1). Taxonomy (NCBI): domain Eukaryota; kingdom Viridiplantae; phylum Streptophyta; class Magnoliopsida; order Poales; family Poaceae; genus Thinopyrum; species Thinopyrum elongatum. Next base: position 703,615,235 of record CM022298.1, read on the forward strand.
CCGAGCAAACAATTTGTTGTGTGCTACCTAAGAGATGCAAGTTGGATGTGGAGGAGAATCATGTACAACCCTTAGGTTCTATGGTTAATCTGTTTAACCTAGGAGGTGGTCATCAAGTTTGAGATGGCAAGTGTAGGTGCTATATACTGTTTCCCATGAACCAATAAAATGCATTGGCTATTTTTCTACTCAGATTTGTTTGTTATTTCTGATGGAACATGAAAATACTTCTGAAAGGATTATAATTTCTACCTGAGATTTCAGTTGTTTTTGTAGACAGTAAAACTCCAGCTGTTATTTTGCTAGATGGGTCGGTATCATCCCAACATTGAACACGGAAGTTAAGGAATTGAGGTGATGTTGCTTCTTCCCAGTTACTTATAGGGTGATATATAAGTATGCCTATGCTTTCCAAGTATGCTGATATGTTTGAACCAATAAATCTTCCAACTACTGATAGCTATATTTGGTTAAGTAGCACAGCATGATAGCAGGCAGTACAAGGAGTACTGCTACCATAGATATATGGAAATTTGTGGTTGTATTTTGTATGACCAGTGGAAAAAAAATACTGGGAAGAATCATGTACGCAATGATGGCGTACATTCTTTAGTTTTGAAATGGTTCTCGAGATGGGTGTCTATATGATGAGACATCGAGTGCACAAGGTTCCTATCGCATATATAGGAGTAGTGAATTTCACCTTGTCTCAAAATATTATCATGACCAATATCTGCTAGACAAACACATTCTCAAGCACCTAATGCAAGTAAAGTTTTTAATTGGTAAATTATTTTTGAGGTTTCTAAACATATTGTTTTGAGCACAAGGTTTCTAAACACCTACTTCTATATTCTACGATGGAATCCATGACTTTTTTGCTTTTAGAAAATGTGAAGCCACTAAAATATGTTTTTTTAGAACTAGCCACTAAAATATGTATGTCCACGTTGTAACACACGGGCCCTTTTACTATAATATAGTTCAACTGTGAAGCAGCAACACTGCCAAAGAAACAAAACTAAAAAATATACAGACATTAGAGCATTGAGAAGAAGAATTTCAACTGTTTTCAATATAGTTAGGAGGCTACTCACGGATAGTGAAAAGAGAATACCTGGAGTGTTGCTGCTGTCACAGTGTCAAGCAAAGTATTGGAGGTATAGCTGTTTGACTTCAGCCGTATTAGCTTTGCTTCAAAATATACCGAAGTCTTGGCACAAATCACAAATACAGTTGAATCCAAAACCTAAATAAGCAAAGTGTCAACCATTAGAATACCCTCACTACTGCGTATCATAACAATGATGAGAAAATATAACAATAATCTTCTGCAAAAATGCTGACGAACACACCTCCCATTTCGTCAGTGTATCAAGGGACAAATCCTTAGGGTCCTGCTTGTGCTGGGATTAAGCATGCGGATCCCATCCAGACCAATCTGCACCTCCTCTTGATACTTTGCCCCTCCTCTGTTTCTATCACTTTGAGTTCTTATTATTGTACATGATCATATGACAACATTGTAGTTTCATCCACATCTCTGCCATAGCACTACAAATGGAAACTTTTATAAGTCCAATGTTTCTAGTTTAAGAATGCATCGGCATTTTGTTTATATTTATTTGAGTCGCTACTAAATTGTTAATCTTGAGCATCACTTGATCAACTATGTGCATTGAAGTCTTATTTGCCTCTCCTAAGCTCGAGACTATTGGAATGGGTCTACTCCTTGCTAATCATCACCTGACCATTGATACGCTGCAACAGGACACCTCACCACTAGATGAAACTCACAACGACCGGAATCTACATCGTCCAGTGTGTCATGGCGTCCCTCCTCTAGCTCACTCATGGTTATTGCTGTCTTTGTCGCCCTTTCACAAATCCCTATGGGGGAAATAATGTATGACATGTGTTGCCTACTTGATTCCGGCTTTACAGATCTTCGCACGTGACCTGCGGTGAGGACCAGTTTCTTAGGGGACATAGTTGAAGAGCAGCATTGATTGGTAAGCCTCGTATGGTATTACTTGCATAATAAAGATTGAAATTTATCAGTTCGTTTCCTATTTTTTCTCCATTTTACTATCTTTATTTGCAAAGTTAAATAAGTATGTATATTTTAGGCCTATAATTTACTAACTATTTCAATCTCTCTTGTGGATCTGTGGTGAGGTGCGTGGTGACCTGTGGCGCCTGAGGGCATCTGGATGTTGGTAGACGCACTAAATTGCGGCGGCCACCAGCTGCAGCAGCTGCACTACAGGGCGGCGGGCGGCAGTAGCAAGATGAGGCAGCGACCAGCAGCAGCTGCACTACGGGGCGGCGTTAGCGAGTAGCAGCAGTAAGGCGAGGCAGTGGTGAGCAGCGGAACAACCATGCAAACTGCAAGAAGAATGAAGCAGCGGTAGCAACATATGGTGAATCATCAGGTATCACTTCTTTCATATGCCTTATGTTTCAGCATGATTAGGAGCTAGCTTGAGAAGAGAAGTTAGTGCACATCCTTCTAACTCTAATGTATCATGGTAATTGCTTCAGTTCACATTTTTTCCAGTTTACAGATACCCATGAGATGAAATACCATGCTATCTTTTAGTCAGATAAGTTGATGATATGTGCCAAATTATACATGGTAAGATTGGTACTTTTTTCTTGACGTATATTATTAGCAAGCTCTTCTTATAAATATGATTTATCATTTTTTAGTAATACATCCCATGCAAGATTACTCTTGTCCGGTGTGTTATAATTAATTGCAATATAAAACATTTTGGCTGCTATGTTGTCTGCTCTATAGTTGGATATGGCCGGCTATGCTATATCTGTTTAGGAAGGTTGAGCACAAAGTAAGAAAATACTACTTTCATCATAAAATCAGTTGCTTAAAATATTAGTGTATCATGATCTAAAAAAGGTGTATCATTTGTGATATATGTACTGTTTTAAAATTGTCACAAAGTATATGCATACACTATTCATTCATCCATCTAGATCTAATGTATCTTTTCATGTCCCTGCAAAAAAGCTTATCACTATGTGTGTTCTGGTTATATATCAACAAGAATAGCAGAGGAATCGATGGCAAAAATAAGGAACAATATTCTTCTTATTTCCAAGAAAGGCATTTAGTTGATTCATGTCAGTTCTTGGAACTAAAGCATCATACAATGATAGGTAACAGTAAGATACTTGACACATCTGAAGCTGAAAGTGTTCTCTTATATTTCGTAACTTTTTCATTGTATTATATTCTATAAGAGCGTCAAAGTCGTGTTCTGTTTTTTTGGATACAGCAATGCTGTTTTGATCATTGCTTTAGTAAAACATACATATGAAGTATGATAGTGAACCTAAATGCATGCCCAATGGTCAATTCAAGACTTCAAGGTTAATTTGTTTTGTGTGTGTTGCTTAAAATGTTAAAGCTGGCCTACATCAATTTTTGCAGGTGGGCTGGTGCTCTCGGCATAATACTTTTTGTGCAGTTGTGTTACAACATGTTTTCATTGAGATATTATCCAGTATTTTTCAGCTCCTAAAGGTTGTGCACTTGTGCCATGATTTTTTTGCGTGAAACTATAACAAAATTGTGTAAGGTGAAATTTTGGTAGTTGCGTAAGCTGACCAATTTACTCTTTTTTTTTTCTTAAGATCACATTATAGTACTTGCATAAGCTGAACCAAGATGCTTTCTTGCTACTGCTGTAGTATGTAATGAAATTCTGAGATAATAATGTAGTTAAGCAACTTTCTGTAACTGACTCTGTAGGTCTTAGTAGTGCAGATTCCTTTTGGACTGCAAGGAGTTTACTGAGATACAAATCATTGTGTGCAGTATAATCATATGAATATTCCTGCTTAGTTGTAGATATGTAGGTTTAGTAGCTTCTCGGGTTCCCATCTAATCCTAACATGCAGTTGTTTGTATTTTTTTTGCCTGTACCATTGTTTCTTGGAATAGTCTATCAGTCATGTCTGAACCTAGCGTTCCTTAACAGATAGGCTCCTCATTTCAAAAGGATTAAATGAGTCTAGATGGTCATGGCTTCTCGTCCGTCTTGAAGCGGATTCAGAGCCCGGTAGGATCGCACACCGTATGGCTTGGACATCGGAAGAAGATACAAGATTGGTAATGATATTACTTGCCTCAGTGCTCAATTTATATTTTATGATCCTATTAATTTGAACTTATTTACTTGGTTGTCTCAGCTAATTTATTTGTCCTCAAATGCAGACAAGCGTTCGGTCGAAAAACTCAAATTATTCCATCGATAGAATAACATGAAGAACAAGTACTGGGATGACATGGTTGTTACTACAATAGTAAAAGGCCAAGTCACGGGAGGAGAGATGCTCAGCGTGTATGATGGACATGGTGGCACGAAGGTGAGGTTATCTTCTCTTGAAAATCTTGACCCACAAAAGAAATTAACCTTGACGCCGTGGGAACCAGGAAAGCGTAGATCACGAATGGCCCGACAATTTGGTGGTGTTTGTGTGTTGTGCGGTCAAACCTTTCTACGGGCTCCATGGCGATGCAGCAGTATCACCTTCTCAGGGAGATGAGACGATGGGATGTGGCCGCGTCGTGCTACCTGTTGTTGTTGTGCTAGCTTTGTTGCATGTTACTAGATTATCAAACATGTTGTTTAGGTGAATATCTACCGTCGGAAAGAGAGCAATGGTACTCTGATTGTACCGTTTTATGCTCGATGTTAAAGAATACTCTTGCAAGCAGTTAGCGACGAGCTGATGGTGCATTATATTGTATAGAAGATTCTTTTGATCGCACAATGCCAATTGTGCATTTATTGTTCTATACCTATTTTGTCCCTCATGAATCTCTATATTTAAAAATTATTGGTAGTAACTATTGATTAACTCCGTGCTTACCTCTCAAGTTCTTTGCGGAATTTTTGTAATTATTAGTAGTACATCAAGTTTTGAATAATAATTATTAGTAAGTACATGTTGATCGCTGCTTATAATGAAAATAAACGTCCATGGTTTAAAGGAGCTTTATTGTTTCACTCCATACCAAGTTATCTGTGGGTTATACTGAAGCTTATATTGTCTCTGGTTAATCTGCACATCAAATATTCTAAGCTTCCTTTTTATGAGCAAACGGGTGAACTAAGAAAGGAAAACTTGTTCTCTGCCTGAACTAGCTGAACATTGTCAACTTAGTAAAATGATATGAACTTGTGTGTAATGCACATAGCAGGTCGAAAAACTACCATTGTATTTGCGTATACTGTTTGAGGCACAAATTTTCTGAAAACATGTTGGTGGTCAGTGGTCAACAGAAGCTTTCAACATTCTGCATGGTGTTAATATTCTTGAATTTGTTTTGGTTGACTGCATAACTGAGTAACATTTCTCTTCATATTCTTACTATATAATTTCAAACACATTTTTTCTGGAAAGTTGGCATGTGACGAGGGAGTATTGTTCACAGACCCTCCTATACACTACATGGATCTAAGATTTTGTGTAAGTTAGAAGTAACTCTTCATTCTATGTGGCATTAGTATCAACACAATATTTCTTTTTTTACTTAGTCCATGATGCTAGAGTCAACACGAGGTAAGAAATTTTGCGAGAAGGAAACTATCTAGACGTTGGCAACATTATTTGATAGCTGGCCTGGGATAGACAACGATATCTCATCGTGCAACATGATAAGTAAAGTATTTTGTCTATTGTTATCATGGTTTATTTGTTGTTTCTAATAGCTCCACTTGTAGATTTATCTTCCCTATGCATCCATCGACCGATACATCTTATACGTCATCGACAAAGAGGCACGTCGTCTATATATTATGGACCCTATTCAAACATCACAATCGTTAGAGGATAATAATTTGAGGCATGCACTGAAATTTAAAAGTTTTGCAAGGGATTTCAAAGAAGCACTCGAAATAAAGTTGCCTGGATGGAATTCCGATATATCTAAATGGCAACATTTTTTCCGGTTGGTATTTCAACGAGTATAGACGGGTAATGAATTCATAATAAAAACATTTATTTTTGTTATCACTATATTCTTTATATTATTAATTTAAAAAACTGCAGGAATGTGTCTGGCTATTTTGTTTTTCATTTTATGCTCTGGTGGAACGGTAAAGAATTGGTCAAGCCAGTTTGCGGGGTGAGTATTGTCCTTTACATGTTTTAAGACCTTCGGCGTGAAATTTTCATACTAACTACATATATTGTTCGTGCAGGATGGGTATGAGTTGAGGAAACAATTTTTATTATACTTGCTAAAACATCGTGGGAATGAAGCTAAAGGCAACTTTCCTGATGTTGTGAAAGAATTTTTTAAGCACATCATCTAGATATTGATAATTTTGTAATAGATGTTAAGGTCGAACATCGCTCAGTTTGTTACATGAACATGTCGTTAATCTTTCTTTTTGTTATCAATTTACATTGCAAAAATGGACTTCAATTATTCAATAATTGTGTTTGTGCTATATTGTTTGTACGTGTGAAATTTAACATTTAACTCTTGCAAACTATTTCAAGAGCCCGTGGCAACGCACGGACACTCTACTAGTAAAACTAGCATTGACATTTTTCACACGGACCAAGCATTTTACATTTGCATACTAACATTTTAGATTTTTATTCAGCTATCATCGGTACTTAAGAATGGAGAAATGCTTCTTTTTTTTGCGAAAGGACAAATGCGTTACGGAGTGCATTGAGTTATGGGTCACTATAAATAGAATGCGAATAAATAATGAGATTACCTTCCGTAGATTTGATTCAACGTGTTAATTTTAGAGTTTCTGTCAATGCGCGTTCAGTGGAAGGAGAGGTCCCCGTCGACTACGAAATTAAATCAGCCAGCAAGAAGATAAAAAAATGCCACCGTGCATGGGCTGACAATTTTTTGTTAACAAATATGATCAACTTTCAGTCGCCAATTGTTGTGCTCGTAGTAAATAAAACTAGCATTGGCATTTTTCACACGGACCAAGCATTTTACATTTGCATACTAACATTTTAGATTTTTATTCAGCTATCATCGGTACTTAAGAATGGAGAAATGCTTTTTTTTTTGCGAAAGGAGAAATGTGTTACGGAGTGCGTTGAGTTATGGGTCACTAAAAACAGAATGCGAATAAATAATGAGATTACCTTAAGTAGATTTGATTCACGTGTTAATTTTAGAATTTTCGGCGATGCGCGTTCAGTGGAAGGAGATGTCCCCGTCGACTACGTGGCAGCTGTGGTGATTTCTTCAATCTCAAAATGATATGTCAGCTCAGTCTCTCGGAGGTGCTCATAAGGGTAGGGTGTGCGTGTGTGTGTTCATAGAGGTGAGTGTACACGAGTATATGTAAGCACCTGCGTCTGTGTTGTGTTCTTAAAAAAAACATGCGTAGATAAGCACCGGTGTCACATACTTTTTATTTCATACTGTATTTTTTATTGGTATATATCCAACATTTTCAAACACAAGGTTCATCGTTTTTCAAATCTACGTCAATACTCTGGGGAAAATCATCCTATATCAATGTTTTTGGAAAGGGAAATTTAACATCCGAATAGTCATGAGAATGGAGAAGTGACACGGCACTTTCTGTAATTAAAATTAAGTAGTAGTATTTAATTAATTAATTAACACAATACATGTAAATGGGGATGTAGCTCAATTGGTGCTTGCAACAGGCAGGGGGATTGGTACCTCCCATCTTCAACTCTTTTTCGATATCTCTCTTTTTGTTTTCTCGCAAAGTTGAACTGAATGAACCCTTCTTAGGGGAAGTTGAATTAAGCGCTAGGCACCGGTCGGTCGGCCAAAATATTGACCGGCTGCCTATGCGCGAGCCATCAGATCGGTATCTGGACTTCGCCCCCGCACGCAAAACACGTCGTCTCTCTCCTCACTCGAATCAGTAGCCACAACGCCTCGGCTCGTTGCCATCCACAACCTCCCCTGCCTCGTCAACAACACCGTACCGCTAATTGCTGTCACCGCTCCTCGGCGCGACTCGCCGTGGTCGACGGCTGTATCACCGGTGCTCCGCTCCCTTTGCAGCAAAACGCGCCGCCGGCCGAAGCAAATTGCCCATGTGGTTCCAGCATTCGTCGCCGATGCAACGGCTCACCGTAGTTGTCGTCCCCTGGAGCGGCTCCCGTGCTGCCTGCTCATAGGCGTCCTGCTCCTCCTCCTTGGCTCTACCTCATCGTATGCCGGCGCCTTGTCCTTGGAGGTGCGCCCGTTGCCCGGGAGGGTGTCCTTCCACGAGCGGTGGAGGCCTCCCTGGTTGTCGTCGTCATGGTCGTGCCTATGGCCCCTGAGCTGCAGGCCGTAGCAACACGTGGAGGCCACTCTTGGAGTCTGGCGCCGTCCATGGCCTTGGTCGTCCTCCACTCCCACGTACCAAGTGCCGGGCTCGATGCGAGGGAGGGGTGTACCATCATCGGAGTCAGAGGAGGGCAGCCCGCTCTGCTCGAAGTGCAAAGAGTCTACTATTCACCATATGTGACCATGTCTGTCTCAGTTAACCATTTTGTTTGCTAGGAAGGAATCTCAAATTAGTGTAATGCATGTGAACAGAGATGCAGCTCAATTGGTAGAGCATTAATCTATGTTGGATAGAGGCATGGAGAACCGTACCTCGCATATCCAATTAAATTTTTGCTTATTCTTTGGTCAATCATTATCATTCTTCCTGCAAAAACTGCGTCTTCAAAGCCCACAAGCTAAAACCCCGACAAGTACTGCATTTTTTTCATGTTTTTTCCCGGTACAAATTGGGTATCCATTGAATAGTTATTTTAGAAAAAAAATATCACCATAATACGATGATGTGGATCTTTTCACATTTGTTAATTTCTACTACTCCTTTCGGAATTACTTGTCGTAGAAATTGATAAAAATAGATGTATATAGAACTCAAATATGTCTAGATACATTCATTTTCTCGGACAAGTATTTCCGGGACGGAGGGGGTATTATTTGCTGGCAAATATTGGAGTGGTGTATTGCTGTACGTTTCAAAGCAGCAAGCAAGGATCCGAGTACCCAAATACCGTAGCAGCCAAAAAACTAGCCTGAACCTTCGTGGAACTTTCGTGGGGCCCATTTTCAGTGGCCTTGCGTTACCACCACCCCACCGCTTTCCTTCATTCATGTGATCCGCCCCTCCCCCGTTACGTCACACTCCTATCTCCGCTAATCACACTCCCACCCCTCTCTTTAAAGGCTAAAGGCTTGAGTAGTCTAGCCACAGCCATTACCACGCCTCGCACATTTGTCGCCAGGCGAGACAAGGGGAAGGTCTCTGACAGCTAGCAAGAGAGCAAGGCGATGTCAATGGTGGACGAGCAGAACGCTGGCCCGCCTGGGGCGCCGCACGGGCTGCTGCTGGCGGTGGTGGTGGGGCTGCTGGTTGCGTGGCCGCTTTTCCTGGGTAACGGCGGCCAGCCGGTCACCGATGCCATCGCCAATGCCATCGCCGAGCTGCTCGGCCCCGTGGGCCTGCTCCTCCTCCCGGTGGGGCTCATCCTCCTCATCCACCTCCTCTCCTCCGACTGCGGCTCGCCCGACGCCGTGCACCATGTTGGGGGATCCCCCATCGGCGTGGCGCTCATGCTGGTCCTCATCCTCGCCCTCCTCTACTACCGGTCGGCACTCTTCGGCAGCGGCGGAGACGACGACGAGTAGGCGCCTGCCAGTAGGTAGAGTCTCATCTCGGGGTGGCTGGTTGGTTTTTCTTTTCCATGTGCTCGTTCTCTTCCGCCTCCAGTCATCGTCGGTGGTCATGCATGCTACACCACCGGCCAGCAGGCAGCAGTAAATAACAAAGTGACAACTTTGCGTTTAACTTGTTCCAAGTGTTGCATTCCAATCTTGGTTCAACTGGCATCCATCTCGCGCGCCCAAAGACAGACAAACAAAAGGTTGAAACTGAATTTGACGTGGTCTGTGCCTTTTGGATCGATAGTGAGACGCTGCAACTGCCTCGTGCCGTGTTGTGTACTACTCCAAAAAGCTCATGGTGTTCTGTTGATAGTAGCTGAAAATGAAAACATAACTTTGAATCTCCAAAAGGAAAAAAAGAAAAGAAAATGGCAATTTGAAGTCAGTTTCACGGGTTGTTTAGCGGAAACATCCGTGTACTAACAAGCGACGATAAACTCATCCTAGGCAGGAACGTAGCTTGCTTACTGTTAGATGGTTATCTTATGGTTCCTCTTTGCAAATAGACGCCCTTTCTGTTCTCTGTCTACTGGATCGGGTCAGTTACTCATGAATGACGCGGGTGTTTGTGTGGTGTGTGTGGGGGGGGGGGGGGGGGGGGGGGGGGGGGGGGGGGGGGGGGGGGACTAGAAGCAACATGCGCGGTTTGCTGCGCCCGCTGACACAAGCGCAGCATGTAGTGCACGCGCTGTGCTAAGATGTTTTGCAATGAGCTTGCATTTAAGAAATTACAATTTGGATATAGGAACAATGAAAAAAAACTAGACCAACTAGGGAGGAACCACGCGGCTTCATATTTAAGAGAGAATGTGAGACCTAAATTCGACCTGAAGAGATGTCGAACCCAGGTCAGTGGGCTGAAACCACCGCGCTCCCACCGCTGAGCTATATGAACTCATCCACGGATATAGGCACAATGTATTCATCCCTTGCTCGTATAGAAAATTTTAATTTCACCTTGAATGATAAACTGTTTCTTTTCGGTAAAAGATCGTTGGTTTTAACTTTCAAGAAAAGAATGAATCTCTGATTTTCGTAGCACTTCCTAGTTGTCCTTTTACATGTTGTTGCTACATTTTTGAACCATTCGGTGTGTTTAAATTTGAATAATTTGGTTTGTAAACTTTGAATTCAGTTTGTAAACAATATGAGACAGGACTTTCAACACCCAGGTGCCCCTACACCCTCTATAAACAGTAAATTCAAAAACAAATAAAAAAATCACAAAAATCTGAAACTTTGGAACATCAAACATGATAAAACATTTTACGTACTAGCAAAGTTTCAGAATCAAATAACATTCGAGGAGCCCTCACCTAAAAAAAGAAAACCAGTGTTCAAAGTTTATGTGCACTTTTGAGCAGTAATTTTGTTTTTTAGGCATCCTCGATTGTTATTTGTGGCTGAAAATTTGCAAGAACTACAAAAGTTTGATCATATTTGATCCCCCAAAGTTTCATATTTTCTTAATTTATTTTCATTTCTTTTTTGTATTTACTGTTCATGAGGGTATAGGGGCTCCAGGGAGCTCTCACACTTTTCTCAAACTATATTCGTGATTTGCTTGAACATTCATACTTATGTTTAGTTTCTACATGTGTGCAGTTTATATGTAGTTGTAATGTGAACTAGAATTGCATAAGTTAAAAAAACAAAATTATACTCCGTTATATTTAGGGGATCAGCAAGGTCCGGCCAAAAGTTTGCGGAGTAAATATACTTCACTAAACTTTAGTCGACCGGAAACTTGTATATTCTATAGGGGATCCGCTAGAGTTGATCTAAACGTTCTAAAAAAACTAGTCTGAACTTTCGTGGAACTTTCCTGGTGCCCACTTTCAGTAGCCATACGTTACCACTACCCCGCCACTCTTTTCCTTCATGTGATATCCGCCCCTCCCCATTAAATCACATGCCTATCTCCGCTCCGCTGCGCTCCACTAGTCACACTCCCACCCCTCCCCCAATACGTCACACGCCTATCTCCTCTTTAAAGGCATGAGTACTCTACCCACTGGCCACAACCATTACCACGCCTCGCACAATTGTCGCCAGGTGAGACAAGGACTGCTAGCAAGAGAGCAAGGAGGTGTCAATGGCGGATGAGCAGTACTACGCTGACCCGCCCAGGGCGCCACACGGGCTGCTGCTGGCGATGGTGGTGGGGCTGTTGGTTGCGTGGCCGCTTTTCGTGGGTGACGGTGGCGAGCCGGTCACCGATGCCATCGCCGAGCTGCTCGGCCCTGTGGGCCTACTCCTCCTCCCCGTCGGGCTCCTTCTCCTCATCAGCCTCCTATCCTCCGACCGCGGCCATGACGTGTTCGCGTTCGGGGGCTCGCCCGACGTCGTGCACCACGTCGGGGGATCCCCCATCGGCGTGGTGCTCATGCTGGTCCTCATCCTCGTCCTTCTCTACTACCGGTCCGCGCTCTTCGGCGGCGGCGGAAACGGCGACGAGTAGGCGCCTGTCAGTGCCAGTAGGTAGAGTCTCATCTTGAGGTGATTGGTTGGTTGTTCTTTTCCATGTGCTTGTTCTCTTCCGCCTCTCGTCGTGTTGGTAGTCTTGCATCCTACACCGCCGGCCAATGGCAGCAGTAATAACAAAGTGACAACTTTACATTTAACCTGTTCCATGTGTTGGGCGCGAAAGACAAAATAAAAGTTGGAACTGAATTTGACCTGGTCTGTGCCTTCTGAACTAATAGTGAGACGTACGCCAGCTGCAACTGCATCGTACCGTGTAGTGTACTACTCCAAAAGGTTCATGCTGTTCTGCTGATAGTAGCTGAAAATGAAAACATAACTTTGAATCACCAAAAGGAAAATAAAATAAGAAAAAGGAAAAGGCAATTTGAAGTCAGTTTACACCTTTACGGTATGTTTAGCACACCAATGTAGCTTGCTTTGTACTACGTGGTATCTAATGGTTCCTCTTTACAAACAGAAACACCCTTCTCTGTTCTATGTGTACCAAATCGGGGCTGATCAGTTACTCATGAGTGACGTGGTGGGGAAGTTCCGTGGGTGCATGTACTGATATGATTTGGAAGCGAACTAGAAGTAATATGCGCGCTTTGCCGCGCTGGCTGACATGAGCGCAGCATGAATTGCACGCGCTGCACTAAGATGTTTTGCAAACAGCTTGCATGTACTAACAAATTACAATTTGGATAATTTGGATATAGGTACAATCTATTCATCCCCTTGCTTGTATAGAAAACATTAAATTTCATCTCAAATGATAAAATGTTTCTTTTACGTAAAATATCATTGGATTTAACTTTCAAGAGAAGAATGAATTTCTGATTTCGTTAGCAAAACCATATGAGCACTACAAAGTAATGCAGAAAACTATGAAAAAGTTGCAAACAACTCATCAAAATGGGTACCAACAGCAATCACATTGATACAAAAAAGAGGAGAAAAACCAAACTGTAAACAACATAGCAACTTACTGTGCTAAGCAATTCTATTGAGTATAGGTAGTAACTAGTATGTCAGAAGCAAATGTGTGTCTTGCTGCATGCTTTTTCATTTTTGTTGTCTATGAAACTCTCATTTTTATATCCGTTTTAAGAATTCAATAGTCCAATAATGTGACAAAATAAAATTCAGAATGTATACTAATAACTTTATGATCTAATAGATAATGCAGTTTTTCTATGACAAAACAAAAAATATTTCACATCAAACAAAACACGAAAGATAACGAACTTGGATCAATAAGTGTAACTAGGCACAAGAATACAATAAAGTTTCTTTTTTCCATGGAAAAGGGGCTTCCATTAACTTAACCTGGATCAACACGATCCAGTTCAGAAAGGTTTACAACCCCATCTGGGCCGGACCCAATTTGTGGTCTTAACATCAACTTGAACGATCCTAGCAAGTTCATGACTTACAGATGTTTTACGCATGGTTGCATTAACTATCACCTCCCTCTCTCTCCTCTGACCAAGGCTTTAGCTCCTAAACAAGGCCACATGATCTATTTGTGGTGATCTGATTAATCATGCTCGCCACCTCCGAACAATCCGTTTCTAAGATAAACGGTAGCGAGCTCCATTACAGAGCAAGCACGACACCCTCTCTGCTTGCTGCCAACTCGGCCATGAGTGCATCATCGCATGTGAAGATGTGTCTACAAGACCTGAAGATTATTGTGGCCAGCGCTATCTCGTAGTACCATACTTGCACCTCCATTCTCGGCCTATTCAGTGAAAGCCCCGTCCACGTTGAGTTTGAGCCAGCCCACCGCTGATGGCTCCCATCGCTCTTTCAAGGGTGTGCTAACAGGGCCACTAGCTCGTGCATAAATGTAGAAGGCGACAACAGTCATTCGACCAGAGTTACCTTACTGATTGAATGTATTTGGCTTTCGGGCTCAACATCCACCTTCTAAGTGTATAAGTAATATTTTCCATAGAAGGAAGCCATTTGTTGACCAAGTGTCGAGTAGTCACATTGGGATAGAATTAAATCATGATCAGAGTTGGAAATATTTTGTAGCAGTACTAGTGCACGGGGTAGATGCAACTAAGATTGTGCATATTCAAAAGCTACATGTGTTAGTTCATGTTTAGCATTTTTCATGAGCTCAGAATGAAATTGCTAAAACTTGATTGTTACATGATAGATCTACGATGTGAAATTGTGTTTGAATCATTTATTTGTTTCATCTACCTTTCTTGTCACCCGTAGCAACGCGTGGGCATTTACCTGGTATGAGATCAGCATACTCATCCTGGTAAGTTCAGCAAGCGGTGACAAGAGCTCAACGGAGTCACCGTTGGCGTGTGTGCAGTCATCACTATCTCGTCTGAGTTGTCGCCTTGTTGGCATGACTGGAGACAATACTGGAGCAATGCCGCCACCGCGGGACCACAGTCCTTATTCTGGCCGTGTATATGGTGGCCGGGGAAGTCAGACCTGGGCGATGGGCTGGGTCTTTGAGTGGGGAGGCGAGGGGCAGGCTCGCTGCTGCTGCCAGTGCCATGTCACCGTTATGTGATGCAAAGATTGCACGGAGCCGCCGTGAGCGAGCCAGAACACCTCACCTATATGGATTTTTATTCACGTGAAACAAAGAACTGCATAATCATGTTTATGCCATCCAAACAAGGAATTAGATATGCTTACCACTACCAGAATTTACTTAGTTGCCGACGGCCTCATCTATGCCGACGGCCCCCGTCGGCATAGATAGACATATGCCGACGGCCAAGGGCAGGCCGTAGGCGTAGAATAGCCGTCGGCATATGTCGATCTATGCCGACGGGGGCCGTCGGCATAAGACGGCCGTCGGGACAGCTGGCGATACGCCTACAGGGGCCGTCGGCATAGACGAGGCCATCGGCATAGCACGGACCCACCTACCCGGTCAGCGGCGATCGTTTGACGGCGTCGTAGCTACGCCGACGGGGGCTAATGGCGGCCGTCAGCATATCTATGCCGACGGCAAAGCCGTCGGCATAGATTTGCTGACATCACCGATCCGCGTCGTCTCCACGTCATCGATCCGAGGGAGAGAGGGCCCGTGGTGTGGCAGAGGTATGCCGACGGCATAGCCGTCGGCATAGGCCTGGCCCATGCTCTCTGCCATGTCATCAATCCGCGTGCAATGCCACATCATCGATCTGTGGCATCGTAGCTCCGTGTGCGCAGCTATGACGACAGCTTTGCCGTCGGCATACCTCTATTTTTTTTAAAAAAAATTATTTGTTTATATATTTTTTTTCACAACATAAATGTGCTTTATCTAAACAAAAAACATATCCCGATGGTATATCGATTGCCCCCCTCACGGAGGGGGGAAACGGTCGACACGGAGGGAATCTGGTTAGAGGGGGGAATCGGGGTGGCCTTCGGGGTGTAGCTATGCCACCGAAACATCGCACGGGTCCTGATGCATGTGTGAAAGTGATGTGGCATGCGTAGACACCCGTCTGGGGGCTCCGTGGTGTGGCCCCTCCCTCAACGGACGGCAGTGCCGCCGTCACTTGGAGGGGGAATCGTGCGGGTGCGGTAGAACCGGAGGGAATCTAGTGGTGGGTTGGGTCCAGACCGTGTTCGGGGATGTTGCTATGGGCTGACCTATCGCAACCAGGTGAAAAGGTCCACCGGTCAAAGCCCGTCCGGCGAAAGTCAAAGGGCTAGATCTCCTGGTCAACTGGGAATCGGGGTGGCCTTCGGGGTGTAGCTATGCCATCGAAACATCGCACGGGTCCTGATGCATGTGTGAAAGTGAATGTGCATGCGTAGACGCCCGTCTTGGGGCTCCGTGGTGTGGCCCCCTCCACGGACGGCAGTGCCGCCGTCACTTGGAGGGGGGGGATCGTGCGGGTGCGGTAGAACGAGGGAATCAGTGGTGGGTTGGGTCCAGACCGTTTCGGGGATGTTGCTATGGGGACCTATCGCAACCAGGTGAAAAGGTCCACCGGTCAAAGCCCGTCCGGTCGAAAGTCAAAGGGCTAGATCTCCTGGTCAACTGGGAATCGGGGTGGCTTCGGGGTGTAGCTATGCCACCGAAACATCGCACGGGTCCTGATGCATGTGTGAAAGTGATGTGGCATGCGTAGACGCCCGTCTTGGGGCTCCGTGGTGTGCCCCCCCTCCACGGACGACAGTGCCGCTGTCACTTGGAGGGGGGAATCCTGCGGGTGCGGTAGAACCGGAGGGAATCTAGTGGTGGGTTGGGTCCAGACCGTGTTTGGGGATGTTGCTATGGGCTGACCTATCGCAACCAGGTGAAAAGGTCCACCGGTCAAAGCCCGTCCGGTGAAAGTCAAAGGGCTAGATCTCCTGGTCAACTGGGAATCGGAATGGCCTTCGGGGTGTAGCTATGCCACCGAAACATCGCACGGGTCCTGATGCATGTGTGAAAGTGATGTGGCATGCGTAGACGCCTGTCTTGGGGCTCTGTGGTGTGGCCCCCCTCCACGGACGGCAGTGCCGCCGTCACTTGGAGGGGGGAATCATGCGGGTGTTGTGCCGCCGTCGCACCGGGTCCCATACACACGGTAAACTAAAAATCTAAAAAATGTAATAATTGAATTTATTAAAAACTCCGGCATTCATCATGGAAAACGTACTATCACGGTGAAAGCTTCAGTGCCCAGGCACCGGGCCGACCACTGAAAGTTTCACCGTAATTGTCCGTTTTCTTAACGGAAGTCTAATGAATACCGGAGCTTATGACGTATGGATTAGTGAACTATTTAAACAGGTCATCTTGCTTGTCTTTGGGCGAGGTGGGACTAAATTATGCCAACTAGCAGCCTCCTATCTATGCCGACGGGTCGGCATAGGGTGCCACGTGGCAGGGTAATCTATGCCGACGGCTATGCCGTCGGCATAGTATCGCCTTATCCACTGCGGTTAGCACCCCACTACTCATTCCCCATCTCCCTCGATGTGCCCCACCCTACACCCGCGCCGCCGCCCGATCCTCTGCTCCACCCGCCGCCGCCCTTCCCTTCCCTTGCTCCGGTCGCCGCCGCCGCCCTTCCCTCGCCCTGCGCCGCCGCTGCCCCACCCGCGCTCTGGGCCGTCGCCGCCCTTCGCTCGCCACTCCCTGCAGCCGCCCCACCCGCGCTCCGCCCCGGCCTTGTCGTCTCGGCCCGCGCCGCCGCCGCCCTTCCCATGCCGCAGTGGGGCACGTTGACTCCTCCCCGTCCACCCCTCGGCCGCGCCCTCGTCGAGCTCGGTCCGGCCGGACATCCCCGAGCCCACTCCGCCCTCACCGCCGCCCGACCGTCGCTCCGGCCGGCGGCTAGGCTGCACCGGCCCTCCTCTGCCGCTGCTCCGGCCGGCCTAGCCCGAGCCCGAGCTCCCCTCCGCCTCTCCCTCCGTGCCTACCCTCCCCCCGAGCCGGCCCTCCCCCACGGTGAGCTCCTTCCCTCCCTCTTTGAAGCAATTTTTTTTTGTTAATTTAGTTAGATGATAGATGGATGGATGCATTATGTATGATGATAGATGGTTAGATGGATGGATGCATTATGTATGATGATAGTTAGATGATAGATGATTTGATGATAGTTAGAAATGTGAGAAATGCAAGAAATGCAAAAAAAATTAGATGATAGATGATGATGTTGATGATGATAGATTATCATGTTGATGATGATAGATGATGATGTTGATGATAGATGATGATGCTTTTTTTATGCCTTGATAATTTTTAGATGATGATGATGATAGATTTCCATTTTTTTGCGGAAGAGATGATAGATGATGATGATTGTTGGATGATGATAAATGATGATGATGATGATTTTTTTATGCTTCGATGATTGTTACATGATGATAGATGATGATGATGATGATATTGTGATGTTCTTAATTTTTGTCACGGTGCAGGTTCTGTGGTGTTCCATCTCGGTGGAGTGATCGTCATAGGAGCTGTTGGACCCCGATTGTCCCTCCGCTGTTCGACTACTTCCTCTACAGCCAAAGGTGAGCTACGAATCATGTCACTAGATTTCATTCTCAAGTCAAGTCGCGTAACCTAGGCGTCTCCCGTCCGAAAGGGTTGCATCGATAAATATGCATTCAATTGCATATTTATCACCGTAGCTCTTTCGGATTGTCCAGCGTTTTCCACGGACAGTCCGAGGATGTGTAGATTGGGTACGTTCTCCATGTTCTACCCCGTTCCGAGACATGATTTCGGCGGTGCCTCCCCATTGTTCTCTAGAGCACATTCTCTCGGCTATTTGCCGAGACGTGTATCTGGAGAACAGCGGGGAGGTGCTGCCGAAATTTTGTCTCGGAACGTGGTAGAATGGAGAACGTACTCAATCTACACATCCTCGGGTGGGATTAGGACCCATCTTTACCTATTAGAGATGTAGGTGGTTTCAATGCCGTCAACGCGGTAGAAAATGAAAATTTGATGTGATTAATTTAAATGAATCCTTAATTTAGTTGTGTGGCTCCCAATAAAGCAGAGGATGGCAGATAATCAGTGGATGTACAGTGGTTTTATCCGTCGGAATCGAGTAACATCAGAGTGGATCGCGAAAACCGATGTGTATTTGAAGGAGATATTCCGTAGTCCAATGAGAATTATCCCACCATGCCCCTGTGCGAGATGTGCCAGACGTCACCGTAGAAATCAGAAGGACATGGCTGACCACCTTCGCACGCACGGATACATGCCAAACTTTGACATGCCGCCGATAAACTTAGCCGAGCAGGACCGTGGTAGAGAGGAGGTGATGCGACAACGCATCGATGGTTATGCGGACGACGGGGTCAGGGACATGCTAGATGATGTCATTGCTGCAGAAACGGCACATGCGACACCTTCAGAGAATGAACCGGAGGAGCCGGAGGCAACCGCAAAGGCCTTCTTGGAGGTCTTGGCCTCGTCAAAAAAACCTCTTTATGCGGGTGCAAAAATATCTCAGCTGGATGCCATCTCGCAACTGATTGCAGTCAAGGCTGAGTAAGGCTGTAGCCAGAAATGCTTCGAAGCATTCCTAGGAGTATGGGCTAACAGCCTCCCTGAGGGTCATGAACTGCCGAAAAGCATGTATGCTACAAAGAAAATCATGAAGGCACTCTCTATGGATTATGAGAAAATGTCCGAAGAATTGCCTTTTGTTTAGGCACGAGTATGCGGATGACAAGTACTGTAGGGAGTGCGGTTCGTCTCGGTACCTTGAGATGGTCGGTGAGGATGGTGAGAAAAAGCAGCTAGCCATCCCCGCTAAGGTTCTTCGGTATCTCCATTTCATAGAAAGACTGCAGCGCCTTTTCATCACGGAGGAGTCTGCCAAAATGATGAAGTGGCACAAGGAAGGTATAAGGTACAATCCAAATAAAATCGTACATCCATCGGAAGGCGAAGCATAGAAGTCGTTCGATGAAGAATACCCCGAGGAAGCAACCGAGGCTGGGAATGTCAGAATAGCCATATTAGGTGATGGGTTCAATCCATATGGTATGTCGTCCAATCCATACAGCTGCTGGCCCGTGTTTGTAATTCCGCTCAATCTCCCTCCCGGTGCCCTAATGCAACGCAAGACCATGTTCTTGTCGCTCATCATTCCGGGGCCTGAATACCCGGGGAAGCAATTGGGTGTGTTTATGCAGCCGCTGGTGGATGATTTGCACCATTCTTGGTACTTTCCGAGGTCGACATACGACCGGGATCTGTAGAGAAATTTCTTGATGAAAGTTTGGTTGCACTATTGCATGCATGACTTTCCCGGCTATGCTCTATTCTGCGGATGGTGTACAAGTGGGAAGATGCCATGCCCAGTGTGCATGCAGGCTCTGCGAATGTTTTGGCTGAGTAAGGGTGGCAAGTATATAGCCTTTGACCTGCATCGACAGTTCCTCCCTCCAGACCATCCAGACAGGGAGGACAAGAAGAACTTCACGAAAGGCCGGGTTGTTCATGAAGTAACCGAGATTCCAACATTTTCGGGGGCAGATGTTCTTGCTCAGCTAAAAGCTCTCAAGCCTAAAGTCAAAGGCAAAGGCAAAGCCAAAGCCAAAGACAAAGGCTTCGAGGGATATGGTGAGACGCACAACTGGACTCACATTACCCCCTTCTCGCAGCTTCCCTATTTCAAGGACCTCAAACTTCCTTACAACATAGATGTGATGCACACCGAAAAGAGTCCCTTTTCCGCACGATCCTCAACATTCCTGGTAAGACAAAGGATGACGTTAAAGCTAGAGCCGATCAACAAAGAATTTGTGATAGACCACGTCTAAACATGAAGCCTCCCACAGGCGGTCGAAAAAACTGGTTCAAGCCAGATGCTGACTTTGTCCTTAAAACGCCAGAAAAAAAAGGAAGTACTTATCTGGCTGAAACACATTTTGAAGTTCACCGATGGTTATGCATCGAATATAAGTAAGGGAGTCAATCTTTCAACGGGCAAAGTGACCAGCCTGAAGAGTCCTGACTACCATGTATGGATTGAGCGGATAATGCCGGTGATGGTTCGAGGCTATGTCCCGGAGCATGTCTGGCGAGTGCTTGCCGAGCTAAGACATTTCTTCCGCACGCTCTGTGCTAAAGAAGTAAGTAAAGACGTGATTGAACAATTGCATAAGAAGGCACCGGAGTTGATAGTCAATCTAGAGAAAATCTTTCCGCCAGGCTTCTTTACTCCGATGACACATCTCATTCTGCACCTCGCGAACGAGGTATTGTTGGGGGGCCTGTGCAGAATCGTTGGCAGTACGGCCCTGAGAGACTGAACAAGCATCTCCGACAGAAATGTGGAAACAAAGCTAAGATTGAAGCTTCCATAGCTGAGGCAGTTATCCTAGAGGAGGTGTCAGACCTCAGGACATCATACTATGCAGACCACGTTCCCCATCTACATAACAAGGTGCCTCGATACAATATAGAAGAGCCCAAGTATCAACCTAGGCTCCATCTATTCAACGTGCAAGGTGGCAGGGCTGGGGCCTCGAAATCTTATAACATGCCACGACAAGAGTGGGAGGACCTCATGTTCTATATCTTGCACAATATCAAGGAAGTTGAGGAAGTGTGTATGAGGTAAAACCACTACACCATTCCTTTATGTCTTCCACAGCATCATGTTCTATGTTCACTTAGTCCCGGTCTAACACCGCTTTTCTTCTTTTAGTGATTTCGTTCAAGAGGAATGGACGGGAATGAATCCTCCTACTGAGGCGGAGGCACTTACTCTTCTCCGTCATGGAAACCCTGGACGTAAAAATTTTGTTGCTTGGTTCATGAAGAAAGTAATTTTCCACATTCCCCTATTAAATACCTAGTTCAACATTTATTAGTTAACCGAACTAATGCACCCATCAATTTCAATTATACTTGTAGGGAAAAGATCCGAACATATCTATGGATGATGAATTGAGATGGGTTTCCATGGGTTTTGACCCTGCCGTCATGACATGTAAAAAGTATGATGTGAATGGGTATCGCGTCCATACAGAGGAGCACCAGAACTATAAATACCAGAGTGTACACCCCCGGTCAAAATTCAGTAGACTACTACGAAAGGGTACAAAATATATACGAGATTACATTCCGCAATGGGCGCGAAACCCTAAGTCTGCCTGTGTTCAAATGCCGATGGTTCGATCCGCGGGAGGGGCAGAGACATACGCCTTCCATTGGTTTGGTCGAAGTTAAACCATCAACCGTCTATGCAGGAGCCGATCTCTTCATTGCGGCTACCCAAGCTACACAAGTTTATTATCTGCCTTACCCATGCCAGAAAGAGTACCTAAAGGATTGGGAAGTTGTGTTCAAGGTATCGCCACATGGTAAGCTACCGGACCCGAATGAAGATGATTACTACAACATTAACCCCATGACATACGAGGGAGTGTTCTATCAAGAGCAACCTGATGATGATGTGGTTAGAAACGATGA
This sequence comes from Thinopyrum elongatum, assembly GCA_011799875.1. Classification (NCBI taxonomy): domain Eukaryota; kingdom Viridiplantae; phylum Streptophyta; class Magnoliopsida; order Poales; family Poaceae; genus Thinopyrum; species Thinopyrum elongatum. Next base: position 703,637,347 of record CM022298.1, read on the forward strand.
CGCTAGACCATTGTGTGATGATGATGTGGATCCAAACGACGACGATGCACGGAATGATGGTGAGACCATTGTCAATGAAAATGACATACTTATGCTAGAAAAGTTAAACGAAGACGCTAACGACGAGGAAGAGCCTCCACCTCCGTCAGACAACGAAGATGATATGATTGATAGTGATGATGAGACCGACCAAGAAAGAGGTTACAATAGTGATGATTCGTATGGGTTCTAGCAGATGTACGTTTCAAGTCTTTTTTTTTCTATAGTTTAGGAATATGCCTTTTTATGCTTTTTTATTAATGTGTTTATTATTCCTTATTATTATGCCTTTTCCTTCATTTTATTAATGTACTAATTGTTTATTCTCTTTTCAATGCAGGTTCGTGGAACATGGGCAAGGGGAAGGCCGACGGCGTGGGTTTCCTACGCAAGGTCGTCGGCCTACCTAGTCGGAGTGGTCGAGAACGTAATCCCCCCCCCCCCCCCGACTACTTGATGATGACTCCTCACAGGGAGGTCGAGGGAGAGGTGCCCCTAGAGGAGGAGGGGGCGGGGGGAGCCCCTAGAGGGCGAGGGGCTGGGGGGAGAGCCACTACAGGGGGTCGCGGCCAGAAAGAGCGCACCCTCACCGACTTAGGGGTGTTGTCTTCGAGACCCTCCTCTAGTGAGGTACCCTCCTCTAGTGAGGTACCCTCTGACGAGGAGGAGGAGGAGGACGAGGAGGAGGACGAGGAGGTTCGGGATGGGGCCGAGGAGGAGGTGGAGGAGGAGGTTGGGGAGGGGGACGAGGAGGAGGAGGAGGCAGGCGAGGGGGAGGGTGGTGGCGGGGAGGGGGTTGGCAACAAGGGATGGCTGCGTGGTAACGCAAAGCTACCAAAGCAGATTCCTGCTACCGAGGAGCAGAAGTGGCTCATTGAGCCCACGGGGAAAGAGTAAGTGCCACTTTATAATAATTTCATTCTTTTGCTTGTCACATGCTCATTCCGGTAGTTATTTATTTAGCTTGTCACATGCTAATATTTCATCCTTTTGCAGCAACTGGATATATCCTAAAGGGACCCGTATTCCCAACGGCCTCATCACCGTCTTGCTCAAGGTACACTGGCCGGGGATGTACTGTCCGGATCCAGTCAGGCACCCGGACCGTCGGCTTTTGGCCTAGCTGGGACCACTGGGAAGCGGCCCTCCAAGCGGACCATGAGACCCATGCCAAGGCCGTGATCACTACTTTCTGGGTGAGTTCTCTTCAGAAGCACAAGTCCATTCTGGTTTCATGAATGATTTAACTCATGACTTCTTCCATTCTTGTTTCATGCATGATTGTAGAAATTCTATCGAGTTCTTCCGGAGCACAAGGCCAGAGCCGACCAGATCGTGCTGCGCCAAGCCAAGAAGAAGGCCCGCCAGCTCCAGTACGAGGTGCGCTGGTTGGCCATCTCGACATACTATCACGACGCTCTTGGTGTGAAGATGACCAAGGAAGAAGCGTGGAGGATGGGCATTACCTTGGAGAGGCACGAGTACTTGGCGGTAAGTATAAAATATTTTTCATTCCGATGTTTGTGGTACATTTCACCGTTTTGTGTTGACATGCCATTATGCTTTCATTATGTAGGTGTGTCCAAATTGGTGTTATGGAAAAGACGAGTCCTGGGCGGCATTGGTGGATCTTTGGTGTGATAAGGATGGAGCCTGGGCGGCTACGAGCATCAAAAACAAGGCTAACCGAGGGAAGGAGGGAGTACATGCTCAGGGAAACCGAAACCACTTTCTCCACAAGACACTTCATGTATGACTAACCTCATTAAACATTCTTCTTCTTCTATTTACCGTCACTTTCTTATGTATGACTAACCTCTGTTTGGTGGTGCAGGAGGAGAAACTGAAGCGGCAGCTCTCACACATAGAGGCATGGGAGATCGCCCATACCCGGAAGGAGCCCAAGCCTAGCGAGTCCAAGTACTACGGCAAGACCGCGCAAAAGAAGAAGGCCTACTCCGATGGGTATCTGAGGTTACATCCTGGCACACCTGACCCCATTGCGGCGGATCTGGACGAGATGGTGGTGGTGGGCATGGGGCCCAAGGAGCACGGTCAGGAGGCGGTTCTGGATGCTGTGATCACTCCTTTTATCTCCTACACACAGCTCCGAGCTACCGACCCGAGCCTGAGCCAGCGCACGAGCACGCCCATGACCAGTGCGCAGTCACAGTCCCTCTTTCAGGAGCGGCAATCTGTAAGTATTTTCCCTCTTATCTTCATTGCTCACTTTATTTTCCGCATTGAGTAGTTTTATGAGTTCCATCATGTCATACCGTAGGCCTACATGGAGTACACACGCCAGGAGACCATGGCGTGGCACGAGAGCATTTTTGCATTCCATGAGCAGAACAATCGCAGGATGCAGCACGCTCTTGAGGAAATGGCGGCCAGCAGGGTTCCTCAATTGCAACCAGCACCATCTCCTCCACCACAACCAAGGCTGCTTACCTTTGAGGAGTTTCTGGCACAGAACGCTGGCCCCTCGCCGGTTAGTTCATCCCCAATCTATTCACCCAAAGCATATAAGAAGAAAACCGATGGAAAAACCAAAAAATGGAATTTCTTCTATTTTTACAGTTTAGCTTTATTTTGTTTACTTCCACTTATATTTCAAAATTATATAAATATACCTGTTATCAAAAACATTGTACATTCATAAATGAATAATGTTAACCATGCATTTTACAAATGCTAAACATGTATTAAAAATGTTAATCATTTAATTCAAAAAATTTAGTTATGCATTTTAAAAAGTTAAACATGTATTAAAAATGTTTATGTTGTATACCAAAAATGTACAATGCATATCAAAAATCTAGACATCAAAAACATATAGGTTTTAAAATTTTAATCATGTATCTCAAAAATGGTATTTATGTATTTGAAAACTAAAAACTTAATAAAAATGTGCCGGATGTATATGGAATATGTAGAGTGTGTACGGAACAAGTAGCAAATAACAAATATATGTTTAAAGAAAAATTTTATATGTATTACAAAAATGTTAAACATGTATATACAAAATGTTAAACATTTATATAGAAAATATTTCCTGATGTATAGAAAAATATAGAACGTTTCAAACCGAAATATGAAAATGAGTGAAATCTAATATTTTTGAAATGAGTGACATCAGTTTTCATATGAGTGAAATCACTTTTTTTAACATAGTGAAATGAGTTTTGAAATGAATGAAATCAGTTTTACGAAAAGTGGACATAAAAATTATTTTCAGAAAATATTAATAATGTATTAGAAAAATATTTAATGTATAAGAAAAATGTTGAACAGTATATAGAAAATGTTCGTCATGTAAACAAAAAACCTAGAATGTATATAAGAAAATTAGATATAAAATATGTATATTTGTTATATTACTAATCTTGTATTAGAAAAATATTAAACATGCATATGAAAAATGTTGAAGGCATATATGAATAATGTTCCTGATGTATACTAAAAACATACAATATATATGGAAAAATGTAGACATGAAAAAATGTATATAAATCAATGTACTGAAAAATGTTCATGTTGTATAGGAAAAAGAAAAAGAAAAAAAAGTTGAACACCAACGAACACACAAAGAAAGCAAACAAAAATAATGAAAAACATTAAAAAAATGATGAACAAGAAACAATCTCAAAGGTTCTAGAAACTGATGAAAAGCGTAAAGAAAAACACATACGAAAATGACAGAAAAGAACCAAAGAAATCAGGATAAAAACGGTGAAAAAGAAAGAGAAACAAAGAAAACATTAAAAACCGGAGAAAAGAAAGAGAAGGAATACTAATGAAAACCGAGAAAAACAAGAAAAATGAGTGGAAAACAAAACTTATGTAAAAACACGAAGAACCGGTGAAAAAACAAAAAAAAATCATAGAAAAGCAAAAAGAAAAAAGTAAAAAAAAACTCAGAGAAGACCAGTCCTAAAGCAAACCTACAGCGGGCGAGAGCCAGAAACTGCACTAAAAGGGCCGTCCCGCTCGTGCTCACCGATAACGAGAGAATGTACTGTCTTGCTCTAGGCAAGACATAGCTCTGGGAGAGCTCCTGTTCGGCGCCTGCTGCGCCCGAACTGTTTCCAGGCGTACACTGCCGCGCCCTGTTGGGCCGGCCCACGAAGGCTCGCAGCGAACTTTTAACTTCAAAAAAACGCAAAAAAATGTGTTCTCCTGGATTCAAACTCAGGTGGTTGCGTCATCAGCCGACCTTAACTAACCACCACAGCAACCATTCATTTGTGACTGGTAGTAGCGCCAAAAGTACAAGAACAAGTGCGGCCGCGTCTATTATATAGCTTAGATTTCTGAATTATTTTGAGAAAGTCGTGAATTTGAAAAAGTTCATCATTCTTTAAGAAAATTTCACAAACTTTAAAAAAGTTCATCGATTTTGCAAAAAGTTAATGAAATTTTTTGAAAAAGTTCATCAATTTTTAAAATAGTTCATCTAGTTTAAAAAAAGTTCATCAATTTTTAAAATAGTTCAAAAGTTTGAGGAAAAGTTCATCATTTTTTTACAAAAAGTTCATCAAAATTGAAAAAAAAATCATCGAATGTGAAAAAAGTTCATCGAAATTGAAAAAAGTTCATCAATTTTAATAAACTGTTCATCAATTTTGGAACAAAAATCACGAATTTTGAAAAAGTTCATCAAACCAGGAAGAAGAAGAAAAGAAAAGAAAGAGAAAAAAGAAAAAAGAAAAAAGGAAAAAGGAAAAAGGAAAAATCAAAGAAGAAAAGAAGAGAAGAGGTACCTAATCACGGGAAGTTTGGTGGCGTGCTCGTTGACTGGGTGTACTCCTAGCCAGGACGTCGCAGGTTCGATTCGCCACAGCCTTGCATTTTTGCGTTTCTTAAAACAGATAAGAGATGGGCCGGCCCAGTGAGGAGGAGGGGTATGCGCCCGTTTCGGAAAACGCCTATAACGGACGCTAAAGGCGCCGAATAGTGTTTGTCTAGCTCTGGCGGGGTTTTAAGGTGGGTTAGAAAATTTAAAAATGCCTGTAATGGATTCAATGTTGATATTCAATTTTTGTTGTGAAAAATGAGACAATGTTTTGATCACGTCGTCAAAGTACGGCAGTCTATCGGGCCAACGCTTATACATTTGCAGGTTCTCTTATTCACTACGTCCATAATTTTCTCAATAAAAAAATACGTCCATAATTTGCAAGCTGTTGACTTGCTCTCACTACAGCTTTTCCTTTAGTTGTAACTTCAGCAGGGATAGACTGTAGGTATTTTAATGAGCATAAATAACTGGCTAGGAATGAACTGAGACATCCGTTGGCGGTGGCAATTTTCCATGCACAACTTCGTTTGTGATGTACCAAATTCTCCAAAAATAAGCATCATTATACTAGTTTTTGCCTTGTCCGCTACTTCAGCCGTGAGGACGAAGAACCAATCTGGACACTTTTGTTCAAAAGGATCTCCTTGTTAATCTCTGTAGAAGCATCAATTTAATCTCTTCTCCCCCCTCCTGGATGCGTGTGCATCGACTAATTAGAGCAACTCTAGCAGATCCCGCAAAACGCACGGACCCGTAAAATCCCGACGAGTATACGGGTTCAGTCTTTTTTTGTCAGAACAGAGCCCGTATACTCGTCCGGCCCGTAAAACTTTTTACGGTGGCCCGCAAACCCTCCCCCCCCCCCCCCCCCCCGACGCCCGACGTGGTATATCTACGGGTTCGCGGCGCCGATACGGGTCAAAATCCTATCCCTCCACCACCGCGATTCCCCCGATCCACTTTCTATTGCTCACCGCCGAACGCCACCATGTTCCGCTGCGCTCGTTCGCTGTTTGAAGCGCATCGCCGTATATAGTTATAGTGTGTCCTTGTGTCCAGCTGCCACACTAGAAAAAGGAAATTGTTTAGCTACATGCTGTAGCGCACATGGCTACCGCAAGAATCAGCCTAGATCTTTTTCCACGTGCATTTATTTGGGGTTTAAAAAGTCATAAAAGCCATAACTTTTGATTCAAATATCGAAATCCACTTCCGTTTTCACCGACACGTTTCTCACGACGAGTTCTTCAAAACAAGATCCATCTGGGTAGGTTTCGTCAAACTTTTTTAGGGCAACTTTGGGTGCAATGGAGGCAACTATAGTGCTAAAGGAAAGCGACTTCTTCTTTTTGGCCTAGTAGGACTGACTATTAGGTTGGTTTGTGTAAAAACGAGAAAATCACACAAAACATAAGACTTCTTTAGTGCTATATACCAATCAACTTCGCTGCACTATGTCTATCTATGAATTTTGCTATAATTGTCCCAACTTGCTTGTCATGGCTTCTCAATTGCCTATTATTGATGGTCAGTTGCCTACAGTTGATGTTCAATTGCCTATAAATGCTATAAATTACCTACTATTTATGTCGTTGTTGCTATTGATAGTTAGTTGCCTACAATTGCTGCTCAGTTGCGTAACTTTATAAAAAAATAGTTGCCTACAATTTTATGAACTTATTTATCATTGTTTTTCTAAGTTGCCTACAAACCCTCTAAAGTGGTCTAGATTCACCATCATGTTGCCTACCATAACTAGCAATAGCAGACACAAAGCATCACTGGTAGATGACTTCATAGTATCATAGGCAATTTAGAAACAAATGACATGCGATCATGAATAATAGGCAAGTTAGAAGTACCGGTGAGGAAGTTAGGAGAATATTAAACAAAATTAACTAGGACATGAAATGTAGTGAAGTTGCCTGCTTTTAGCACTAAAGTTGCCTCTTGTAGAAGGAAAGTTACTTATGAAGGTGATGTGATGTTATCTACCTCTGTTTCGAAGTTGTTATGTATTATAAGTTAGTTGCTTATTATTGCTAATTAGTTATTTTTTATGGAGTGAAGTTGCTTCTATTTGGCACTAAAGTTGCCTCATCTACCATAAAAGTTGCTTTGATTTTTTTAAAGAAACACATCCATGTGGGGCTTAGTTTTGAAGAGCTTGTCATGACCTGGCTAGCCAACTCATGTGTGTCTTCATCATTATATCTGAAGATTTCAATGATTTTTGCAGGCAACTCGACCAAAAATTAAGAATTTACATAGGTTTGTGGGCAATTGTTTGATCAAGCCCCTATGCAACTTCTTATCTAACACCAGCGACCTGGATAGCCAACAACCGCGCGCTCAGTAGCGTTGGCAATGTAGGTCCTCTGATGGACAACTTTCATAGTATATTAGGCAATTAGGAATCACCAGTAGGCAACTTTGTAGCGATGTAGGCAACTTGGTTTCTAAGGCAGACTATTTAGAAACCATGTTAGAAAACTTCCCACTTTACGGTGAGCAACTTTCATAGTATGGTAGGCAACTAAACTATGTACAACTTAGTTCCCTATGTATGCAACTTAGCACCATGGTAACCACCTATTACGCTATTGCACACAACTAAGTAGGAGGCTACTAGGCGAAATTCACTTATACATTGGTGCAGTTCTTCTAGCATGAAAGTTGCTCAAGTTTAGCACTAAACTTGCCTCATCTAGCATCAAAGTTGCTTTTTTCAAAAATCATCAAAACATGTTCATATGAGATCTAACTTTGTAGAGCTCGTCACGAGGAACCCAACGGTGAAAACGAATCATAATTCCGGCACGCGGTTTGAAAGTTAGAGCTTTTTGTATTTTCTTGCACCAGAATTAATGCATGTTACGTGATCGTTGGGTTCACACGGTCGGTCGTACGAGGCGGAGAAAAATGAATGTACAGGAATCTTTCCATATATAGAATGGGTGGATGGACATTTCCAAATCTGGGATCAGTTTGTCGTGTTGTTTGGTCCTTAAGCGTGCGCTCGGATTAACCAAAAAGTGCAGCTGCACTTTCTAGCATTTAGGAATATTATATACTCCCTCCGTCCCAAAATAAATGTCTCAATTTTATACTAACTTTAGTACAAAGTTATACTAAGGTTGAGACACTTATTTTGAGACGAAGAGAGTACATATCTTGGCTGATACTCCCTCCATCCCATGGTCATACTATATAATAAGATGGTGATTGTTTGAGATTGGTTACGGCCTTTCCATCTCCAAAAGGACAAATTAGTCCCATGCCTCTTTTTGTACATTACATACACAATGATGAAAAAGGAGTAACTACTTATTTCGTCCAAGAAATGACTAGCTATTCCTGCGTACTAGCAGCAAGAGTAGGAACAGGTGACATCTCAGGTGCAGTGCGCGTAACTGGTTGGCTCTGGCTGGGTCGTCGTCCACCAGTCGGCCGCATTGATCGATCTCCAGTGTGACCCGCGATGTGCAGTTGGATGGAACCCCTCGAGCAGCAGCCGATGGAGCTCCACGCCACAGGTGCACCTTTCAACCTTAGTCGTGAGGTGCGAACAAACCTGTGGGTTGGATGGTTAGAGTGACTGTGGTATCTCTAGCCCATCAGGGTTCAAATCCTGATGCTCGCATTTATTCCTGAATTTATTTCAGGATTTCCGACGATGCGCATTCAGTGGGAGGAGACGTTCCCGTCGACGACGAGGTGGCTACGGTGACTTCGTAAATTTGAAGATGATATGCCGGCTCAGTTATTTGAAGGTGATCATAGAGGTAGGGTGTGCGTGTGTGCGTTCATAGGGATGAGTGTATGTACGTGTATATGAAAGCTTGCGTCTGTACTATGTTAAAAAAAAACTTAGTCATGAGGTGGTTCCAAAATAACGTAGTCGTGAGGCAGGCCAGAATACATACAAATGCCGACCTCGGCTGGGGACTACAGGATCGACCAGTGCTGTATGCACGTACGGTACGCGCCAGCGCGCGCTCCGGCCGTCCGTGTCCGTCGATCGGCCGGTGGCGCGCGCGGGGCTCCACCTCCACTTGAGGCAGGGGTCTACCTCCTCACGTAGTACATTGGTTACGCTCTGCTCGATCTCACGGAACACGAAAGAGAACTGTAAATGTACGTAGGCGCAACGACCTGACCTCGACGTAGGCACGCACGGCAGTCCGGATCGATCGGTTGGGAACGCACGTATGGGCGCACGCAGGTGCATCCGATGGAGGCCCTGCCGGCGCCGCCACGCCACACACGTCACAAAAATCAATCGGGTCTCCCCATCCCATCCCATCGTGCCCTGTCGTCGTCGACCGGCTACATCCACTGCTTTCATCCCCAGTTCCCGCCTGCCCGAACGCGTCCATCTCAACTTTGTTCTTCGGTTCTCCCAACTGAACTAGTGTAGTAATTTGTTTCAAGACAAAATCGGATCATAATCATCGAGCGATCACATGCCCCTGTGCTCGGGGCGCCCCACACCTTTCCTGAACCCGGATCGACGGGACCGAATATTGCCAGGAATCATTCGTTAGTCTAAGGCCAACTCCAACGCGCGACCCCATCTTGTCCGCCCATATCTGTTTGGGTCAAAATGGACAGATGACACGGCCCAACGCGTGGCCGCATCCTCAAATTTTGTCCATTTGGCGTTCGACCCGTCCCATTTCCTGCGTAAATATGCGTTCGGTTTGCGTCCAGACGAACGCCGAACGGACGGGCACGCGGTTGCGGGTCGTCCGTCTCGGGGACGCGTGGCGGCCTCCCAACTACCACCACCGCCCAAAGTAAATGCGCACGCGCGGCGGGCCCCGGCTGTCAGCCACAGATCAGGCGGTCGTCGTCCTTCTTAAATTGGAAGCCGTGGACCGTCCAGTCCACAGCTTCCACTTCCCGGCCGGCCTGCCTCCTCGAACCCCGACACGAGCGAGCAAACCCTAGCGAGTGTCGCGCACCCCCACTCGCCCACCTCCCCGCCGACGCCATGGGCTGGCATTGGATCAGCGGCAAGGGGAAGCACGACCATGAGGCCGGCTCCTCGTCTGGTCGCCGCCGCTCCAGCAGATCCGCGCTGCCCGCACCACCATCCCCGCCATCTCCGCCCGCACCACCGTCCTTTCAGCTCGCGCCGCCGGTGGCCGGCCAGCGCAACAGGATGTACGTCCACGTCGACGTCTGCCGCCGGTACTGGGACACGTCCAGGCCGCTCCCGTGGAGTGATGTTCATTTGCCAAACAACTGGCATCTCTCCGCGGACCGCGTGCCAATCCCGGCGGTGCCGGTGAGCGGCCGCGCCCGCCGCGAAGAGATCCACCGTCGCCGCCAACTGCTGCCACCGGATCTGCTGCGGGACTCCAGGTACGGCTTTGACTCGCCTCTATGGGACACTTGGTTCCACGACGAGCACGACCTGCGTCGGCGGTCCTAGTTTGGTGGCCAGCGCCCACCGCATCAGGCTCGTGCAGCCAGCCCGCCCACACGCGCGGCCGTAGGCGTGTGCGCGGCATCTCGACGACGCCGTCGCCGTCGCCATCTCTGTCCCCTCCACCGGCGCCACGCATGACCGACGAGGAGGAGGCCCGGCTCATTGTGACGACCCCGGCTTAATCGTGCACTAATCATACACGCAAATGCGCACGATCAAGCCTAAGGACTCACTTGAAGATATCACAGCACAACTCTAAAACATAAATAAAGTCATACAAGCTTTATATTACAAGCCAGGGCCTCGAGGGCTCGAATACATAGCTCGATGGCATACAAGCGTCAGCGGAAGCATTAGATATCTGGGTACAAATATGTTACAGAACAGAGATAGGCCTTTAGAAGGCGGGGTAAATAAAAATACTACGATCGAAAGGCGTTGGCCTCCTGCCTTGGACCCTCCGATCCTACTCCTGGTCGTCAGTCGGCTCCTCGTAGAAGTAGTATTCTCCGGGCTGGTAGTAGAAGTGGTCGTCGACGGGGGCATCTGGCTCAGGGGCTCCGACGTCTGGTGGCATCAAAAGGGATATGGGGAAAAAAAGAAAGTAAAGCAGACGTGAGTACTCATCCGAAGTACTCAGCAAGCAAGGATCTACACTACATATGCAACATTGTCAAAAAGAGGCTGTATGTGGACTGGGCTGCAGAAATGCCAGAATAGAGGGGGAAGCCTAGTCCTATCGAAGACTAGCATCTTCAACATCTTCAGCAGTCTTGCAGCATTAGAAGAGTGCAGATTAGCATAAAGTAAAGTAGTAGTAGTAGTAGTAGTATAGTCATCAACCTCGGCTAGAGATTCTTCCTCGACTCCCTGCGAGAAAGCAATCCCAGAGCCATACTATCCAGTTATCATCTCAAGTTCTAGTTGTACCGATCGGGATACAACTCCGAGTGTCCGTTACCGTAGGACAGGCTATCGATAGATTAGTTCTTCCCTGCAGGGGTGCACCAAGTTACCCACCACGCTCGCTTAACTCCGGCCGGACACACTTTTCTGGGTCATGCCCGGCCTCGGCTAAGCAACACGCCGCAACCCAACCTAGGCTCTAAAGAGAGGTCAGCACGGCGGACTAACCTATGCCCCCAGGGGTCTTGGGCCTTCGCCCTGGGAACCCTGCACGTTGCGAGGACGTTTCGGAAGCAGACCTAGCAACCCCTTATACAAGCGCAGTTGCGTTTCCAGTCCAATCCAAAACGGGCCACTCCTCGCTGACGTCAATAGAGCTTCGGCTGAAGTATACGACGCAGAACGCCCAAACTATGCCCACGTGATGGTTAGTGCTATCAGGCCAGAGGCCCCTCGGATCAAATATCCAAACCGTTTAGTGGATTAGGAGCGCGCGGTAACGAGCAGAGACTCACGATCGATGTGACCCCGTCGCCCCGTCTCGAGGACTTGCGGTAAGGGCTAAGAATGCCCGGCCACGCCTCGTAGTTATCTCGCGGGCACCTCTCAGGTCAACCCGTCTCCACATCACTCCGCATTCATGCTCGCGCGGGTACCCCTCAGGGCCGACCCATCTTTCGTGTCATGGTTCAATGTTCAGCCATAGTATCCAAGTTATCCGTGTGTCCGACACCAAGGGGAACCCTGAGGCATCACCCTCGATGGAATCCCACTTGATGTTATCGTCAAGGTGAACGAAGGAGGAATCACCCTCGAGGTCCACACTTGAGGTGATGCACGACGGTGTCGGTATCGGGGGTGGTGTAGGAGGAATCACCCTCGCTTACCACGACCGAATAACTAACCTACAAGGATATCATTAGAAGTGCTGACGAGGTATCACCCTCGGCACTCGATAGTAACCCAGCAGTGTCGGCAACTAAGGAGGATGTGACGTGCGGTGTCGGGGCCTGGTCTTCAATCCCGTTACACGGGTCTTCTGATCATCCAGCGGGGCAGTCGGGTTAAGTGGGGTCTCTGATGGTCTCTACCCAACCTATTCTAAGCAGTTTAGGATAACAAGTAAGTATCAACAGCAGGGTACAAGTAAACAGGCTATGCAGCAGATATAGGATAACAGTAGCAGCAGTAACTTCTAATGCAAGCATAAGAGAGTGGGCGATATCGGAATGCTCAAAAGGGGGGTGCTTGCCTGTTTGCTCTGTGGCAAGGACAAGGGCAAGGTCGTCAACGGTGTCGTCGATCTACGGAGCTGCGTCGGTACCGGGCTCTATCGAGAGAGAAGAGGGGAGGAAACAGTATAAATACAAGGCAGACAAAGCAACACAAAGCAGGCTATGCTAACGTGCGGTGCAGGGCTGCCTAAAAACATGTCTAAGTCATATTAGTTATTTTAGGATTTAATTTGGATTTATTAGCCGGTAGTTATGCACTATTCATCTACAGGAAACATGCTAAAAGTTGCGGGTTCACCTCCGTAGAGGGTCCCGTTACGGAAACAAACAGCACGGTCAGTTTCGTCTCGTCGTTCTAATCAACTTTCATGTAGAAAGTTTTTCGATCCGGGCTACGGTTTAATTTCTATGTTTTTCTAAAGTTTTAATCATTTTCTGGAATTAACTGGAATTAATTTAATCCGAATTATGCACAGTGTAGATAAGGGCTAGGTGGACCCGGTGCACTGCACCCAGTGTGCACCAGAGGCTGACCTGTGGGGCCAGTCAACTGCTGACTCAGCAGTTGACTGGTCCACGGTTGACCAGTCAGCAGGTCCGGTGGGGCCCGCGTGTCAGTGTCTCAGGTTATAACTAATAGTGTATTTATTTTAACTATCAGTTTAATTAAACAGCGGGGCCCCACATGTCAGTGGCTACTTAAGTTAACTAGACACAGATTAACCCTAATCTAACTAGCTGACAGGCGGGCCCGGCGAACAGTGACGGCCGACGTTCAAACGCCGGCGCCACAGCACACGGCGGCGACTCGCCGGAACGCGCTACGGGCGGCCATTTGCGGCGAGGCTTAGTCCATTCGAACGGTCGCGAAGCCGCGCATCCAGTGGGGCATCGGCCGGTCGAAGGGGTCGCTGGAGTTGGCCGGACGACGAGCCAGGCGGCGGCGCGGTTACGGCCATAGAGGAAAACCATCGCACGAGCTCGAAACCGAGCTCGGAAGAGAGGAAGGAGAAGCACACGCTCACAGGAAAGTTGAAGAGGGGGTCGGCGAGGCGTGGGGAGGCCGGCGTCGACCGAATCGACCGGAAGAAGCCGCCGGCGCCGAAGGCGAAGATGAGCTCGGGGCAGAGGCTACAGCGCGCCTCGACTCGAGCTGATGCAGGGAATCGAGGGAGATGACGACGGCGATGCTGGTGGACGGGTCGAAGAGGCGAGCGAGGCACGGCGACCGCGTCTACGACAGCAACGCGTCCATGGCGTACGGGCGAGGGTGGATCTGAGCGAGGGAAAGCGGGGAGGAGGGGATTGGGGTTCTAGGGTTTGCGGGGAGAGAGATAGGAGGCTGGAGCAGGCCTTATCCTCTCCGGGAACCGGCGGATGGGCGACACGGCGACGATTCGGCGGCGTGTCGGCGCGAGCGCGCGACAGCGCGCAGGAGGAGGGAGACGAGCTCTAGTTGGGTTGGGCCACTGTAGCTAGGTGGGCTGGGCCTGTTGGCTGGCTGGGTGCACTGTGAAATCTTTAGGCCTTTTTCCATTTTCTCTTTTTCTGTTTCTTTTCTTTTCCTGTTTTGCTAATTGGTTGGGCACTTAGTTAGTTTTGTAAAATGTGTGAGCTAGCCCATAAATCACAGTGCAATATATCCTATCACCCAAAATTAGTTTGGGGTAAATAGTATTTCATATTTATTTTGTATTAATTTAAAGATTGTCAAATATTGTTTTCAGTCACTGTTCGAGGTTGTTAGAGCCACTTATCCAATCTCAATAAAGTTGGTTACAATTTTATCATTGCCTCTAAATTATTTGCTATTTAATGAACACTTTAGTTTTTGGTTTGAGCAAATTTATTTTGCACTTTGAATTGGAGTTGAATTTTTGAGAAGAAGTTTGAGATGAGTTGCTTAACCACTGTGATCAGGCGTTGCGATGATGATGACTTGGCATGATTAAGTTGTGATCACTGTAGTGTTATGCTGGGGATGTTACAAATCTCCTCCACTACAAGAAATCTCATCCTGAGATTCAAGTGGGGAAGAAAAGGGCAACTTTGAAAGAACGGACCTTTGCAAGGTCAAGTATCTGGCAAATAGCTCAGAGAATGTGGCAAAAAGAATCTCTCGAGTTGAAATTTAAGAAAACTCCGAGTGCAAAGTATGAAGATACAGTAGGAAGTTTCAAGCGATTAGACAAACGATCGATACCTAAACAGAGGGTGAGAAGGGGGTTCAGAGTATCGGGGATAGATCATCCCTCGGTGGGTGGCTCGTGATAACACTCAAGACCAAGAGAAAATGATACTTCGGAATCAAGGGTGTACAGGAGAGTCAGGTTCCGATCCTGTGGAACTGTGGTGAGTATTGATCGAGGGTAGGCAGGATGGGACATCTTACCGGTCGTGTCAACAAGGTATGTCAGAGGATAGTATGTCAGTTATGTCGGTAACAACTTCGGCACCAAGGGCGAGGGACGAAGAGAACCATTTTCCTGCTCGTTGAACAAGGCGGACCAATCGGCAAGGTTCTCATCCATCGGTGGTTACCGGAATGTCATCAACCATAGTAATGGGGTCTCTCTGACGAAGTTGTGCACCGGGGTATTTTATAAGCAGGGAATTATTTCTGCTTACATCATATAGGTCACAAGAAAGGTTAAACAAAACAATGGAAAGGAAAATGTGTTTACACACAAGAATTGGGAGTATATCCTGTCCAAGGAAAAGCGGAGCATGATATACATGATGGGACAGCAAGTTCAAAAGCTTTTAGGTAAAGGGGCGAGGGATGAATCATGATATTACCCATGCAACGGTGTTTGGATAATTGATCGAGAAGCATTTGGCAATGTGTTTCCAATGTTCTTGTTGATATTCGGAATACCACTATCATTCTTCGAAGCAGCAATGATAGGGTGTCAAGTAAAGATTGGGTTCGGAGATCTTTAATAAATACCGAGAAACAATTCCAAGAATACCTCAGAACATAAGGAATAACCAAGCACAACCAGGTCTGTGTTGGCAGAAAGTCAAGGATGTCATCGATAATATCACAAATCATCGAGGGGCAGAGATGGTATTTCTAGCCATGAATTCAATTGACAACTCTGAAGAAGCCAAAGTGTTGACGGTGATCACGACAAATTGTCGAAAGGTTTGAACAAGATGTAATCAGTCAGCGATGACATCAAGCAAAAAGGATTGCCGAAGCAAAAGGTTATTGGTACCACGGATACGACACAAGCTCGAAATCAAGCTTGTTGTTTGAGGTGATATGATAGGATGAGGAAGATCGACATAAGCTTAACTCATTGTCGAAAATTGTGCTTCGGGAAGAAGGGTCGGGTAGCACAGTTAAAAGTTGGCACGATAAAGATATAGCCGATCGGGCTAGGAATGACATGAAGATTTGTTAAACCCATAAGCAATGAAAATTACTTAGAGTTATCAAATCGGAGTGTGGAATCGATTAACTTATCGGTGTCTTCGAGTGACAAAACAACTCAGAACCCGGGGAAAATTGGGATTGGTGATCAATAATGGTTGATGAAGAACTCATAAGAAGTTAAGTAGTTCCTGTGATATTCTCGAGATACCAGGGGGTAATAATCGAAGGTAATTCAAGTTAGAGGTTGGACAGGTGAAATGATTTGCAGAAGACAAGTATTATAACTTGTCCGAGGAAGGAATCAAAGAACATTAATATGGCCGGAACCATGATTGCAAAGGATCAATTCACAGGTAAAAGATGAACTTATACCAAGGGGGAATTATTTTTGCGAGCATCTTCCATGATAAGTTCTACATTGGGTCCGTGGGCATGAACACAAAGGTTCAAGGTCGACTCCCACTTATCCAATGCATAACCTTTCATTCACTTCTCGTCTTTGAAGAAGTTGTAGAGTTGAAAATTTATCCGACGGAACGCGAGTAGATATAACCCGCATAACCTTCGGTTCACACAGATTAGGGAAAGCATATGTTCAACCCATCGGGGCATCTTGGGATAATATACCACAAATTGCAGGAGTAATGATCTCAAACTCGGGAGCGGAGCATGGTTGGCTAGAGCAGGGGATTCAACTTATTAAAGGCAATATGTATCAGGGAAGAGCGCTCAAGATTTTAAATATGAATGACATTGGCGGATATTAATCTAACAAAAGATCAGGTAGACGACAAAGGATCTGACGTGAGTAGCGGTACTCAACCAGAAGAAGAAGGAATGTAACGGCATCAGATTATAGGAACATCAGAATAATCCGATGTTAAAGTACAAAGGAGTTATGGTTCAGAAACTAGGGATCAGAAGCAAAAGCTCTGTCCAAATATGAGTAGATTGAATAGAACTAGATGAACAACTTTAGCGTTCCGTCTTGCAGAGATCTCCACCAATGGTTACGGGACATGTCCTGGTCAGTAGTCAGTCCCAAGTCAATAAGGAGAAGGGATGCACTACCTCTCCGTGCCATGCAAGCTGAGCAGATATACAAACGGCAAGAAGTAGAGGAAGCTTCAGTGCCAAAGGCAATGTCAACGGGGAAGGAACCGATAAGGTTCTTAGAATAGAAAAGAATCGGTCAGATAATTGTCCACAAAAGGAATCAAGTGATTCGTGAGAACTAACGGGGTAAGGTTTTAACAACTGGTTCCACCTGAGAGTCCTCCGAGAAAGGACGGGAGGCAAGCACATCGAATTAAGGAAGTTCTTGAGCAACCCAAGTATAAAATTCAGGGGGTTCGCGATTTCCAAAGCCAGGAGTGACAATTAGTTCACCTGGGCAGAGGGATGAGTGATTTGTACATGCTTAGTTGGACAATCAATCAATACTTGATTGGCTGAGAACCAGCTCATGTCTGGAATGGTGACTGAGCTGGAAGGACGAATTCTAGGAATCGACTGATGATGGTGAACATTCGCAGCATATTGATTCAGGGGATTCAAAATGGTAATTGGCAAAGGATGTTGACGGGGATTACTAGACATATGGAATTAACCATAAGACAAGCAGGCAAGAATTTTCAAGAGCAATAGGCTGTAGAGGATTCTCGGGAGATCAGATAATATTTCAAAGTGCTTTAGGAATCACAAGAACAACTGGGAATGAACGGATCCCTGGTAATGTGAGGAATTAACCGCAGTGCAAAAGAATCTGTACGGCAGTAGGCTCAATGGATTCCTGGTTTAACGGGGAGTATTTCGGGGTATCTCGTACACATATGAGTAAATGGCCATGATAATACAACGGCAAGGATGTGTAGATATCCACGGGGATTATCGGTGTTAGTAAGCTGCAAAAGCAGTGGGCAAAGGGTCTCGGAAAACTTCGGGGAGTATCTTCAGAGTTTTCTGATGATGATACACTATCTTCTGGAATGAGGGGGCTCTCCGGGAGAAGCGGTTACGAGAAACTAGTGTTGGAGTTAGTAAAATTTTTAACCCGAATAGAAGAGAGATCAGAGTCCCAGAGTATAGACGAGGAATAAAAGATCCTAATACCACCCAGTTGGCGACGTGGGCCCGTAAGCCACACAGCCAAGTTAGTAAATCAATTTTTGACAACTAGACTCAACTTCGGCCAAGGAGTTGGAAAGGGGGATTCCTAGAGGCAATCGGCTCTGATACCAACCTGTGACGACCCCAGCTTAATCGTGCACTAATCATACACGCAAATGCGCACGATCAAGCCTAAGGACTCACTTGAAGATATCACAGCACAACTCTAAAACATAAATAAAGTCATACAAGCTTTATATTACAAGCCAGGGCCTCAAGGGCTCGAATATATAGCTCGATGGCATACAAGCGTCAGCGGAAGCATTAGATATCTGGGTACAGATATGTTACAGAACAGAGATAGGCCTTTAGAAGGCGGGGTAAATAAAATACTACGATCGAAAGGCGTTGGCCTCCTGCCTTGGACCCTCCGATCCTACTCCTGGTCGTCAGTCGGCTCCTCGTAGAAGTAGTACTCTCTGGGCTGGTAGTAGAAGTGGTCGTCGACGGGGGCATCTGGCTCAGGGGCTCCGACGTCTGGTGGCATCAAAAGGGATATGGGGAAAAAAAGAAAGTAAAGCAGACGTGAGTACTCATCCGAAGTACTCAGCAAGCAAGGATCTGCACTACATATGCAACAT
The DNA here is from genome assembly GCA_011799875.1 of Thinopyrum elongatum. Classification (NCBI taxonomy): domain Eukaryota; kingdom Viridiplantae; phylum Streptophyta; class Magnoliopsida; order Poales; family Poaceae; genus Thinopyrum; species Thinopyrum elongatum. The sequence continues at coordinate 703,655,897 of CM022298.1, forward strand.
TGTCAAAAAGAGACTGTATGTGGACTGGGCTGCAGAAATGCCAGAATAGAGGGGTAAGCCTAGTCCTATCGAAGACTAGCATCTTCAACATCTTCAGCAGTCTTGCAGCATTAGAAGAGTGCCGATTAGCATAAAGTAAAGTAGTAGTAGTAGTAGTGTCATCAACCTCGGCCAGAGATTCTTCCTCGACTCCCTGCGAGAAAGCAATCCTAGAGCCATACTATCCAGTTATCATCTCAAGTTCTAGTTGTACCGATCAGGATACAACTCCGAGTGTCCGTTACCGTAGGACAGGCTATCGATAGATTAGTTCTTCCCTGCAGGGGTGCACCAAGTTACCCACCACGCTCGCTTAACTCCGGCCGGACACACTTTTCTGGGTCATGCCCTGCCTCGGCTAAGCAACACGCCGCAACCCGACCTAGGCTCTAAAGAGAGGTCAGAACGCCGGACTAACCTATGCCCCCAGGGGTCTTGGGCCTTCGCCCTGGGAACCCTGCACGTTGCGAGGACGTTTCGGAAGCAGACCTAGCAACTCCTTATACAAGCGCAGATGCGTTTCCAGTCCAATCCAAAACGGGCCGCTCCTCGCTAACGTCAATAGAGCTTCGGCTGAAGTATACGACGCAGAACGCCCATACTATGCCCACGTGATGGTTAGTGCTATCAGGCCAGAGGCCCCTCGGATCAAATATCCAAACCGTTTAGTGGGTTAGGAGCGCGCGGTAACGAGCAGAGACTCACAATCGATGTGACCCCGTCGCCCCATCTCGAGGACTTGCGGCAAGGGCTAAGAATGCCCGGCCACGCCTCGTAGTTATCTCGCGGGCACCTCTCAGGTCAACCCGTCTCCACATCACTCCGCATTCATGCTCGCGCGGGTACCTCTCAGGGCCGACCCGTCTTTAGTGTCATGGTTCAATGTTCAGTCATAGTATCCAAGTTATCCGTGTGTCCGACACCAAGGGGAAACCTGAGGCATCACCCTCGTTGGAATCCCACTTGATGTTATCGTCAAGGTGAACGAAGGAGGAATCACCCTCGAGGTCCACACTTGAGGTGATGCACGACAGTGTCGGTATCGGGGGTGGTGTAGGAGGAATCACCCTCGCTTACCACGACCGAATAACTAACCAACAAGGGTATCATCAGAAGTGCTGACGAGGTATCACCCTTGGCACTCGATAGTAACCCAGCAGTGTCGGCAACTAAGGAGGATGTGACGTGCGGTGTCGGGGCCTGGTCTTCAATCCCGTTACACGGGTCTTCTGATCATCTAGCGGGGCAGTCGGCTTAAGTGGGGTCTCTGATGGTCTCTACCCAACCTATTCTAAGCAGTTTAGGATAACAGGTAAGTATCAACAACAGGGTACAAGTAAACAGGCTATGCAGCAGATATAGGATAACAGTAGCAGCAGTAACTTCTAATGCAAGCATAAGAGAGAAGAGAGTGGGCGATATCGGAATGCTCAAAAGGGGGGTGCTTGCCTGTTTGCTCTGCGGCAAGGGCAAGGGCAAGGTCGTCAACGGTGTTGTCGATCTCCGGAGCTGCGTCGGTACCGGGCTCTATCGAGAGAGAAGAGGGGAGGAAACAGTATAAATACAAGGCAGACAAAGCAACACAGAGCAGGCTATGCTAACGTGCGGTGAAGGGCTGCCTAAAAACATGTCTAAGTCATATTAGTTATTTTAGGATTTAATTTGGATTTATTAGCCGGTAGTTATGCACTATTCATCTACAGGAAACATGCTAAAAGTTGCGGGTTCACCTCCATAGAGGGTCCCGTTACGGAAACAAACGGCACGGTCAACTTCGTCTCGTCATTCTGATCAACTTTCATGTAGAAATTTTTTTGATCCGAGCTACGGTTTAATTTCTATGATTTTCTAAAGTTTTAATCATTTTCTGGAATTAACTAGAATTAATTTAATCTGAATTATGCACAGTGTAGATAAGGGCTAGGTGGACCCGGTGCACTGCACCCAGTGGGGCCAGTCAACTACTGACTCAGCAGTTGACTGGTCCACGGTTGACCAGTCAGCGGGTCTGGTGGGGCCCGCGTGTCAGTGTCTAAGGTTATGACTAACAGTGTATTTATTTTAACTATCAGTTTAGTTAAACAGCGGGGCCCCACATGTCAGCGGCTACTTAAGTTAACTAGACGCAGATTAACCCAAATCTAACTAGCTGACAGGCGGGCCCGGCGAACAGTGACGGCCGACGTTCAAACGCCGGAGCCACAGCACGCGGCGGCGGCTCACCGGAACGCGCTATGGGCGGCCATTTGCAGCGAGGCTTAGTCCATTCGAACGGTCGCGAAGCCGCGCATCAAGTGGGGCATCGGCCGGTCGAAGGGGTCGCTGGAGTTGGCCGGACGACGAGCCAGGCGGCGGCGCGGTTACGGCCATAGAGGAAAACCATCGCACGAGCTCGAAACCAAGCTCGAAAGAGAGGAAGGAGAAGCACACGCTCACAGGAAACTTGAAGAGGGGGTCGGCGAGGCGTGGGGAGGCCGGCGTCGACCGAATCGACCGGAAGAAGCCGCCGGCGCCGAAGGCGAAGATGAGCTCGGAGCAGAGGCTACAGCGCGCCTCGACTCGAGCTGATGCGGGGAATCGAGGGAGATGACGATGGCGATGCTGGTGGACGGGTCGAAGAGGCGAGCGAGGCACGGCGACCGCGTCTACGACAGCAGCGCGTCCATGGCATACGGGCGAGGGTGGATCTGAGCGAGGGAGAGCGGGGAGGAGGGGATTGGGGTTCTAGGGTTTGTGGGGAGAGAGATAGGAGGCTGGGGCTGGCCTTATCCTCGCCGGGAACCGGCGGATGGGCGACACGGCGACGATTCGGCGGTGTGTCAGCGCGGGCGCGCGACAGCGCGCAGGAGGAGGGAGACGAGCTCCAGTTGGGCTGGGCCATTGTAGCTAGGTGGGCTGGGCCTGTTGGCTGGCTGGGTGCACTGTGAAATCTTTAGGCCTTTTTCCATTTTCTCTTTTTCTGTTTCTTTTCTTTTCCTGTTTTGCTAATTGGTTGGGCACTTAGTTAGTTTTGTAAAATGTGTGAGCTAGCCCATAAATCACAGTGCAATATATCCTATCACCCAAAATTAGTTTGGGGTAAATAGTATTTCATATTTATTTTGTATTAATTTAAAGATTGTCAAATATTGTTTTCAGTCACTGTTCGAGGTTGTTAGAGCCACTTATCCAATCTCAATAAAGTTGGTTACAATTTTATCATTGCCTCTAAATTATTTGCTATTTAATGAACACTTTAGTTTTTGGTTTGAGCAAATTTATTTTGCACTTTGAATTGGAGTTGAATTTTTGAGAAGAAGTTTGAGATGAGTTGCTTAACCACTGTGATCAGGCGTTGCGATGATGATGACTTGGCATGATTAAGTTGTGATCACTGTAGTGTTATGCTGGGGATGTTACAAATCTCCTCCACTACAAGAAATCTCATCCTGAGATTCAAGTGGGGAAGAAAAGGGCAACTTTGAAAGAACGGACCTTTGCAAGGTCAAGTATCTGGCAAATAGCTCAGAGAATGTGGCAAAAAGAATCTCTCGAGTTGAAATTTAAGAAAACTCCGAGTGCAAAGTATGAAGATACAGTAGGAAGTTTCAAGCGATTAGACAAACGATCGATACCTAAACAGAGGGTGAGAAGGGGGTTCAGAGTATCGGGGATAGATCATCCCTCGGTGGGTGGCTCGTGATAACACTCAAGACCAAGAGAAAATGATACTTCGGAATCAAGGGTGTACAGGAGAGTCAGGTTCCGATCCTGTGGAACTGTGGTGAGTATTGATCGAGGGTAGGCAGGATGGGACATCTTACCGGTCGTGTCAACAAGGTATGTCAGAGGATAGTATGTCAGTTATGTCGGTAACAACTTCGGCACCAAGGGCGAGGGACGAAGAGAACCATTTTCCTGCTCGTTGAACAAGGCGGACCAATCGGCAAGGTTCTCATCCATCGGTGGTTACCGGAATGTCATCAACCATAGTAATGGGGTCTCTCTGACGAAGTTGTGCACCGGGGTATTTTATAAGCAGGGAATTATTTCTGCTTACATCATATAGGTCACAAGAAAGGTTAAACAAAACAATGGAAAGGAAAATGTGTTTACACACAAGAATTGGGAGTATATCCTGTCAAAGGAAAAGCGGAGCATGATATACATGATGGGACAGCAAGTTCAAAAGCTTTTAGGTAAAGAGGCGAGGGATGAATCATGATATTACCCATGCAACGGTGTTTGGATAATTGATCGAGAAGCATTTGGCAATGTGTTTCCAATGTTCTTGTTGATATTCAGAATACCACTATCATTCTTCGAAGCAGCAACGATAGGGTGTCAAGTAAAGATTGGGTTCGGAGATCTTTAATAGATACCGAGAAACAATTCCTAGAATACCTCAAAACGTAAGGAATAACCAAGCACAACCAGGTCTGTGTTGGCAGAAAGTCAAGGATGTCATCGATAATATCACAAATCATCGAGGGGCAGAGATGGTATTTCTAGCCATGAATTCAATTGACAACTCTGAAGAAGCCAAAGTGTTGACGGTGATCACGACAAATTGTCGAAAGGTTTGAACAAGATGTAATCAGTCAGCGATGACATCAAGCAAAAAGGATTGCCGAAGCAAAAGGTTATTGGTACCACGGATACGACACAAGCTCGAAATCAAGCTTGTTGTTTGAGGTGATATGATAGGATGAGGAAGATCGACATAAGCTTAACTCATTGTCGAAAATTGTGCTTCGGGAAGAAGGGTCGGGTAGCACAGTTAAAAGTTGGCACGATAAAGATATAGCCGATCGGGCTAGGAATGACATGAAGATTTGTTAAACCCATAAGCAATGAAAATTACTTAGAGTTATCAAATCGGAGTGTCGAATCGATTAACTTATCGGTGTCTTCGAGTGACAAAACAACTCAGAACCCGGGGAAAATTGGGATTGGTGATCAATAATGGTTGATGAAGAACTCATAAGAAGTTAAGTAGTTCCTGTGATATTCTCGAGATACCAGGGGGTAATAATCGAAGGTAATTCAAGTTAGAGGTTGGACAGGTGAAATGATTTGCAGAAGACAAGTATTATAACTTGTCCGAGGAAGGAATCAAAGAACATTAATATGGCCGGAACCATGATTGCAAAGGATCAATTCACAGGTAAAAGATGAACTTATACCAAGGGGGAATTATTTTTGCGAGCATCTTCCATGATAAGTTCTACATTGGGTCCGTGGGCATGAACACAAAGGTTCAAGGTCGACTCCCACTTATCCAATGCATAACCTTTCATTCACTTCTCGTCTTTGAAGAAGTTGTAGAGTTGAAAATTTATCCGACGGAACGCGAGTAGATATAACCCGCATAACCTTCGGTTCACACAGATTAGGGAAAGCATATGTTCAACCCATCGGGGCATCTTGGGATAATATACCACAAATTGCAGGAGTAATGATCTCAAACTCGGGAGCGGAGCATGGTTGGCTAGAGCAGGGGATTCAACTTATTAAAGGCAATATGTATCAGGGAAGAGCGCTCAAGATTTTAAATATGAATGACATTGGCGGATATTAATCTAACAAAAGATCAGGTAGACGACAAAGGATCTGACGTGAGTAGCGGTACTCAACCAGAAGAAGAAGGAATGTAACGGCATCAGATTATAGGAACATCAGAATAATCCGATGTTAAAGTACAAAGGAGTTATGGTTCAGAAACTAGGGATCAGAAGCAAAAGCTCTGTCCAAATATGAGTAGATTGAATAGAACTAGATGAACAACTTTAGCGTTCCGTCTTGCAGAGATCTCCACCAATGGTTACGGGACATGTCCTGGTCAGTAGTCAGTCCCAAGTCAATAAGGAGAAGGGATGCACTACCTCTCCGTGCCATGCAAGCTGAGCAGATATACAAACGGCAAGAAGTAGAGGAAGCTTCAGTGCCAAAGGCAATGTCAACGGGGAAGGAACCGATAAGGTTCTTAGAATAGAAAAGAATCGGTCAGATAATTGTCCACAAAAGGAATCAAGTGATTCGTGAGAACTAACGGGGTAAGGTTTTAACAACTGGTTCCACCTGAGAGTCCTCCGAGAAAGGACGGGAGGCAAGCACATCGAATTAAGGAAGTTCTTGAGCAACCCAAGTATAAAATTCAGGGGGTTCGCGATTTCCAAAGCCAGGAGTGACAATTAGTTCACCTGGGCAGAGGGATGAGTGATTTGTACATGCTTAGTTGGACAATCAATCAATACTTGATTGGCTGAGAACCAGCTCATGTCTGGAATGGTGACTGAGCTGGAAGGACGAATTCTAGGAATCGACTGATGATGGTGAACATTCGCAGCATATTGATTCAGGGGATTCAAAATGGTAATTGGCAAAGGATGTTGACGGGGATTACTAGACATATGGAATTAACCATAAGACAAGCAGGCAAGAATTTTCAAGAGCAATAGGCTGCAGAGGATTCTCGGGAGATCAGATAATATTTCAAAGTGCTTTAGGAATCACAAGAACAACTGGGAATGAACGGATCCCTGGTAATGTGAGGAATTAACCGCAGTGCAAAAGAATCTGTACGGCAGTAGGCTCAATGGATTCCTGGTTTAACGGGGAGTATTTCGGGGTATCTCGTACACATATGAGTAAATGGCCATGATAATACAACGGCAAGGATGTGTAGATATCCACGGGGATTATCGGTGTTAGTAAGCTGCAAAAGCAGTGGGCAAAGGGTCTCGGAAAACTTCGGGGAGTATCTTCAGAGTTTTCTGATGATGATACACTATCTTCTGGAATGAGGGGGCTCTCCGGGAGAAGCGGTTACGAGAAACTAGTGTTGGAGTTAGTAAAATTTTTAACCCGAATAGAAGAGAGATCAGAGTCCCAGAGTATAGACGAGGAATAAAAGATCCTAATACCACCCAGTTGGCGACGTGGGCCCGTAAGCCACACAGCCAAGTTAGTAAATCAATTTTTGACAACTAGACTCAACTTCGGCCAAGGAGTTGGAAAGGGGGATTCCTAGAGGCAATCGGCTCTGATACCAACCTGTGACGACCCCAGCTTAATCGTGCACTAATCATACACGCAAATGCGCACGATCAAGCCTAAGGACTCACTTGAAGATATCACAGCACAACTCTAAAACATAAATAAAGTCATACAAGCTTTATATTACAAGCCAGGGCCTCAAGGGCTCGAATATATAGCTCGATGGCATACAAGCGTCAGCGGAAGCATTAGATATCTGGGTACAGATATGTTACAGAACAGAGATAGGCCTTTAGAAGGCGGGGTAAATAAAATACTACGATCGAAAGGCGTTGGCCTCCTGCCTTGGACCCTCCGATCCTACTCCTGGTCGTCAGTCGGCTCCTCGTAGAAGTAGTACTCTCTGGGCTGGTAGTAGAAGTGGTCGTCGACGGGGGCATCTGGCTCAGGGGCTCCGACGTCTGGTGGCATCAAAAGGGATATGGGGAAAAAAAGAAAGTAAAGCAGACGTGAGTACTCATCCGAAGTACTCAGCAAGCAAGGATCTGCACTACATATGCAACATTGTCAAAAAGAGACTGTATGTGGACTGGGCTGCAGAAATGCCAGAATAGAGGGGTAAGCCTAGTCCTATCGAAGACTAGCATCTTCAACATCTTCAGCAGTCTTGCAGCATTAGAAGAGTGCCGATTAGCATAAAGTAAAGTAGTAGTAGTAGTAGTGTCATCAACCTCGGCCAGAGATTCTTCCTCGACTCCCTGCGAGAAAGCAATCCTAGAGCCATACTATCCAGTTATCATCTCAAGTTCTAGTTGTACCGATCAGGATACAACTCCGAGTGTCCGTTACCGTAGGACAGGCTATCGATAGATTAGTTCTTCCCTGCAGGGGTGCACCAAGTTACCCACCACGCTCGCTTAACTCCGGCCGGACACACTTTTCTGGGTCATGCCCTGCCTCGGCTAAGCAACACGCCGCAACCCGACCTAGGCTCTAAAGAGAGGTCAGAACGCCGGACTAACCTATGCCCCCAGGGGTCTTGGGCCTTCGCCCTGGGAACCCTGCACGTTGCGAGGACGTTTCGGAAGCAGACCTAGCAACTCCTTATACAAGCGCAGATGCGTTTCCAGTCCAATCCAAAACGGGCCGCTCCTCGCTAACGTCAATAGAGCTTCGGCTGAAGTATACGACGCAGAACGCCCAAACTATGCCCACGTGATGGTTAGTGCTATCAGGCCAGAGGCCCCTCGGATCAAATATCCAAACCGTTTAGTGGGTTAGGAGCGCGCGGTAACGAGCAGAGACTCACAATCGATGTGACCCCGTCGCCCCATCTCGAGGACTTGCGGCAAGGGCTAAGAATGCCCGGCCACGCCTCGTAGTTATCTCGCGGGCACCTCTCAGGTCAACCCGTCTCCACATCACTCCGCATTCATGCTCGCGCGGGTACCTCTCAGGGCCGACCCGTCTTTAGTGTCATGGTTCAATGTTCAGTCATAGTATCCAAGTTATCCGTGTGTCCGACACCAAGGGGAAACCTGAGGCATCACCCTCGTTGGAATCCCACTTGATGTTATCGTCAAGGTGAACGAAGGAGGAATCACCCTCGAGGTCCACACTTGAGGTGATGCACGACAGTGTCGGTATCGGGGGTGGTGTAGGAGGAATCACCCTCGCTTACCACGACCGAATAACTAACCAACAAGGGTATCATCAGAAGTGCTGACGAGGTATCACCCTTGGCACTCGATAGTAACCCAGCAGTGTCGGCAACTAAGGAGGATGTGACGTGCGGTGTCGGGGCCTGGTCTTCAATCCCGTTACACGGGTCTTCTGATCATCTAGCGGGGCAGTCGGCTTAAGTGGGGTCTCTGATGGTCTCTACCCAACCTATTCTAAGCAGTTTAGGATAACAGGTAAGTATCAACAACAGGGTACAAGTAAACAGGCTATGCAGCAGATATAGGATAACAGTAGCAGCAGTAACTTCTAATGCAAGCATAAGAGAGAAGAGAGTGGGCGATATCGGAATGCTCAAAAGGGGGGTGCTTGCCTGTTTGCTCTGCGGCAAGGGCAAGGGCAAGGTCGTCAACGGTGTTGTCGATCTCCGGAGCTGCGTCGGTACCGGGCTCTATCGAGAGAGAAGAGGGGAGGAAACAGTATAAATACAAGGCAGACAAAGCAACACAGAGCAGGCTATGCTAACGTGCGGTGAAGGGCTGCCTAAAAACATGTCTAAGTCATATTAGTTATTTTAGGATTTAATTTGGATTTATTAGCCGGTAGTTATGCACTATTCATCTACAGGAAACATGCTAAAAGTTGCGGGTTCACCTCCATAGAGGGTCCCGTTACGGAAACAAACGGCACGGTCAACTTCGTCTCGTCATTCTGATCAACTTTCATGTAGAAATTTTTTTGATCCGAGCTACGGTTTAATTTCTATGATTTTCTAAAGTTTTAATCATTTTCTGGAATTAACTAGAATTAATTTAATCTGAATTATGCACAGTGTAGATAAGGGCTAGGTGGACCCGGTGCACTGCACCCAGTGGGGCCAGTCAACTACTGACTCAGCAGTTGACTGGTCCACGGTTGACCAGTCAGCGGGTCCGGTGGGGCCGCGTGTCAGTGTCTAAGGTTATGACTAACAGTGTATTTATTTTAACTATCAGTTTAGTTAAACAGCGGGGCCCCACATGTCAGCGGCTACTTAAGTTAACTAGACGCAGATTAACCCAAATCTAACTAGCTGACAGGCGGGCCCGGCGAACAGTGACGGCCGACGTTCAAACGCCGGAGCCACAGCACGCGGCGGCGGCTCACCGGAACGCGCTATGGGCGGCCATTTGCAGCGAGGCTTAGTCCATTCGAACGGTCGCGAAGCCGCGCATCAAGTGGGGCATCGGCCGGTCGAAGGGGTCGCTGGAGTTGGCCGGACGACGAGCCAGGCGGCGGCGCGGTTACGGCCATAGAGGAAAACCATCGCACGAGCTCGAAACCAAGCTCGAAAGAGAGGAAGGAGAAGCACACGCTCACAGGAAACTTGAAGAGGGGGTCGGCGAGGCGTGGGGAGGCCGGCGTCGACCGAATCGACCGGAAGAAGCCGCCGGCGCCGAAGGCGAAGATGAGCTCGGAGCAGAGGCTACAGCGCGCCTCGACTCGAGCTGATGCGGGGAATCGAGGGAGATGACGACGGCGATGCTGGTGGACGGGTCGAAGAGGCGAGCGAGGCACGGCGACCGCGTCTACGACAGCAGCGCGTCCATGGCATACGGGCGAGGGTGGATCTGAGCGAGGGAGAGCGGGGAGGAGGGGATTGGGGTTCTAGGGTTTGTGGGGAGAGAGATAGGAGGCTGGGGCTGGCCTTATCCTCGCCGGGAACCGGCGGATGGGCGACACGGCGACGATTCGGCGGTGTGTCAGCGCGGGCGCGCGACAGCGCGCAGGAGGAGGGAGACGAGCTCCAGTTGGGCTGGGCCATTGTAGCTAGGTGGGCTGGGCCTGTTGGCTGGCTGGGTGCACTGTGAAATCTTTAGGCCTTTTTCCATTTTCTCTTTTTCTGTTTCTTTTCTTTTCCTGTTTTGCTAATTGGTTGGGCACTTAGTTAGTTTTGTAAAATGTGTGAGCTAGCCCATAAATCACAGTGCAATATATCCTATCACCCAAAATTAGTTTGGGGTAAATAGTATTTCATATTTATTTTGTATTAATTTAAAGATTGTCAAATATTGTTTTCAGTCACTGTTCGAGGTTGTTAGAGCCACTTATCCAATCTCAATAAAGTTGGTTACAATTTTATCATTGCCTCTAAATTATTTGCTATTTAATGAACACTTTAGTTTTTGGTTTGAGCAAATTTATTTTGCACTTTGAATTGGAGTTGAATTTTTGAGAAGAAGTTTGAGATGAGTTGCTTAACCACTGTGATCAGGCGTTGCGATGATGATGACTTGGCATGATTAAGTTGTGATCACTGTAGTGTTATGCTGGGGATGTTACAAATCTCCTCCACTACAAGAAATCTCATCCTGAGATTCAAGTGGGGAAGAAAAGGGCAACTTTGAAAGAACGGACCTTTGCAAGGTCAAGTATCTGGCAAATAGCTCAGAGAATGTGGCAAAAAGAATCTCTCGAGTTGAAATTTAAGAAAACTCCGAGTGCAAAGTATGAAGATACAGTAGGAAGTTTCAAGCGATTAGACAAACGATCGATACCTAAACAGAGGGTGAGAAGGGGGTTCAGAGTATCGGGGATAGATCATCCCTCGGTGGGTGGCTCGTGATAACACTCAAGACCAAGAGAAAATGATACTTCGGAATCAAGGGTGTACAGGAGAGTCAGGTTCCGATCCTGTGGAACTGTGGTGAGTATTGATCGAGGGTAGGCAGGATGGGACATCTTACCGGTCGTGTCAACAAGGTATGTCAGAGGATAGTATGTCAGTTATGTCGGTAACAACTTCGGCACCAAGGGCGAGGGACGAAGAGAACCATTTTCCTGCTCGTTGAACAAGGCGGACCAATCGGCAAGGTTCTCATCCATCGGTGGTTACCGGAATGTCATCAACCATAGTAATGGGGTCTCTCTGACGAAGTTGTGCACCGGGGTATTTTATAAGCAGGGAATTATTTCTGCTTACATCATATAGGTCACAAGAAAGGTTAAACAAAACAATGGAAAGGAAAATGTGTTTACACACAAGAATTGGGAGTATATCCTGTCAAAGGAAAAGCGGAGCATGATATACATGATGGGACAGCAAGTTCAAAAGCTTTTAGGTAAAGAGGCGAGGGATGAATCATGATATTACCCATGCAACGGTGTTTGGATAATTGATCGAGAAGCATTTGGCAATGTGTTTCCAATGTTCTTGTTGATATTCAGAATACCACTATCATTCTTCGAAGCAGCAACGATAGGGTGTCAAGTAAAGATTGGGTTCGGAGATCTTTAATAGATACCGAGAAACAATTCCTAGAATACCTCAAAACGTAAGGAATAACCAAGCACAACCAGGTCTATGTTGGCAAAAAGTCAAGGATGTCATCGATAATATCACAAATCATCGAGGGGCAGAGATGGTATTTCTACCCATGAATTCAATTGACAACTCTGAAGAAGCCAAAGTGTTGACGGTGATCACGACAAATTTTCGAAAGGTTTGAAGAAGATGTAATCAGTCAGCGATGACATCAAGCAAAAAGAATTGCCGAAGCGAAAGGTTATTGGTACCACGGATACGACACAAGCTCGAAATCAAGCTTGTTGTTTGAGGTGATATGACAGGATGAGGAAGATCGACATAAGCTTAACTCATCGTCGAAAATTGTGCTCCGGGAAGAAGGGCCGGGTAGCACAGTTAAAAGTTGGCACGATAAAGATATAGCCAATCGGGCTAGGAATGACTTGAAGATTTGTTAAACCCGTAAGCAATGAAAATTACTTAGAGTTATCAAATCAGAGTGTGGAATCGATTCACTTATCGGTGTCTTCGAGTGACAAAACAACTCAGAACCCGGGGAAAATTGGGATTGGTGATCAATAATGGTTGATGAAGAACTCATAAGAAGTTAAGTAGTTCCTGTGATATTCTCGAGATACCAGGGGGTAATACTCGAAGGTAATTCAAGTTAGAGGTTGGACAGGTGAAATGATTTGCAGAAGACAAGTATTATAACTTGTCCGAGGAATGAATCAAAGAACATTAATATGGCCGAAACCATGATTGCAAAGGATCAATTCACAGGTACAAGATGAACTTATACCAAGGGGGAATTATTTTTGCGAGCATCTTCCATGATAAGTTCTACATTGGGTCCATGGGCATGAACACAAAGGTTCAAGGTCGACTCCCACTTATCCAATGCATAACCTTTCATTCACTTCTCGTCTTTGAAGAAGTTGTAGAGTTGAAAATTTATCCGACGGAACGCGAGTAGATATAACCCGCATAACCTTCGGTTCACACAGATTAGGGAAAGCATATGTTCAACCCATCGGGGCATCTTGGGATAATATACCACAAATTGCAGGAGTAATGATCTCAAACTCGGGAGCGGAGCATGGTTGGCAAGAGCAGGGGATTCAACTTATCAAAGGCAATATGTATCAGGGAAGAGCGCTCAAGATTTTAAATATGAATGACATTGGCGGATATTAATCTAACAAAAGATCAGGTAGACGACAAAGGATCTGACGTGAGTAGCGGTACTCAACCAGAAGAAGTAGGAATGTAACGACATCAGATTATAGGAACATCAGAATAATCCGACGTTAAAGTACAAAGGAGTTATGGTTCAGAAACTAGGGATCAGAAGCAAAAGCTCTGTCCAAATATGAGTAGATTGAATAGAACTAGATGAACAACTTTAGCGTTCCGTCTTGCAGAGATCTCCACCCATGGTTACGGGACATGTCCTGGTCAGTAGTCAGTCCCAAGTCAATAAGGAGAAGGGATGCACTACCTCTCCGTGCCATGCAAGCTGAGCGGATATACAGACGGCAAGAACTAGAGGAAGCTTCAGTGCCAAAGGCAATGTCAACGGGGAAGGAACCGATAAGGTTCTTAGAATAGAAAAGAATCGGTCGGATAATTGTCCACAAAAGGAATCAAGTGATTCGTGAGAACTAACGGGGTAAGGTTTTAACAACTGGTTCCACCTGAGAGTCCTCCGAGAAAGGACGGGAGGCAAGCACATCGAATTAAGGAAGTTCTTGAGTAACCCAAGTATAAAATTCAGGGGGTTCATGATTTCCAAAGCCAGGAGTGACAATTAGTTCACCTGGGCAGAGGGACGAGTGATTTGTACATGCTTAGTTGGACAATCAATCAATACTTGATTGGCTGAGAACCAGCTCATGTCTGGAATGGTGACTGAGCTGGAAGGACGAATTCTAGGAATCGACTGATGATGGTGAACATTCGCAGCATATTGATTCAGGGGATTCAAAATGGTAATTGGCAAAGGATGTTGACGGGGATTACTATACATATGGAATTAACCATAAGACAAGCAGGCAAGAATTTTCAAGAGCAATAGGCTGCAGAGGATTCTCGGGAGATCAGATAATATTTCAAAGTGCTTTAGGAATCACAGGAACAATTGGGAATGAACGGATCCCTGGTAATGTGAGGAATTAACCGCAGTGCGAAAGAATCTGTACGTCAGTAGGCTCAAAGGATTCCTGGTTTAACGGGGAGTATTTCCGGGTATCTCATACACATATGAGTAACTGGCCATGATAATACAACGGCAAGGATGTGTAGATATCCACGGGGATTACCGGTGTTAGTAAGCTGCAAAAGCAGTGGGCAAAGGATCTCGGAAAACTTCGGGGAGTATCTTCAGAGTTTTCTGATGATGATACGCTATCTTCTGGAATGAGGGGGCTCTCCGGGAGAAGCGGTTACGAGAAACTAGTGTTGGAGTCAGTAAAATCTTTAACCCGAATAGAAGAGAGATCAGAGTCCCAGAGTATAGACGAGGAATAAAAGATCCTAATACCACCCAGTTGGCGACGTGGGCCCGTAAGCCACACAGCCATGTTAGTAAATCAATTTTTGACAACTAGACTCAACTTCGGCCAAGGAGTTGGAAAGGGGGATTCCTAGAGGCAGTTGGCTCTGATACCAACCTGTGACGACCCCTGTTTAATCGTGCACTACTCATACACGCAAATGCACATGATCAAGCCTAATGACTCACTTGAAGATATCACAGCACAACTCTAAAACATAAATAAAGTCATACAAGCTTTAAATTACAAGCCAGGGCCTCGAGGGCTCGAATACATAGCTCGATGGCATACAAGCGTCAGCAGAAGCATTAGATATCTGGGTACAGATATGTTACAGAACAGAGATAGGCCTTTAGAAGGCGGGGTAAATAAAATACTACGATCGAAAGGCGTTGGCCTCCTGCCTTGGACCCTCCGATCCTACTCCTGGTCGTCAGTCGGCTCCTCGTAGAAGTAGTACTCTCCGGGCTGGTAGTAGAAGTGGTCGCCAACGGGGGCATCTGGCTCAGGGGCTCCGACGTCTGGTGGCATCAAAAGGGATATGGGGAAAAAAAGAAAGTAAAGCAGACGTGGGTACTCATCCGAAGTACTCAGCAAGCAAGGATCTACACTACATATGCAACATTGTCAAAAAGAGGCTGTATGTGGACTGGGCTGCAGAAATGCCAGAATAGAGGGGGAAGCCTAGTCCTATCGAAGACTAGCATCTTCAACATATTCAGCAGTCTTGCAGCATTAGAAGAGTGCAGATTAGCATAAAGTAAAGTAGTAGTACTAGTAGTAGTATTGTCATCAACCTCGGCCAGAGATTCTTCCTCGACTCCCTGCGAGAAAGCAATCCCAGAGCCATACTATCCAGTTATCATCTCAAGTTCTAGTTGTACCGATCAGGATACAACTCCGAGTGTCCGTTACCGTAGGACAGGCTATCGATAGATTAGTTCTTCCCTGCAGGGGTGCACCAAGTTACCCACCACGCTCGCTTAACTCCAGCCGGACACACTTTTCTGGGTCATGCCCGGCCTCGGCTAAGCAACACGCCGCAACCCAACCTAGGCTCTAAAGAGAGGTCAGCACGCCGGACTAACCTATGCCCCCAGGGGTCTTGGGCCTTCGCCCTGGGAACCCTGCACGTTGCGAGGACGTTTCGGAAGCAGACCTAGCAACTCCTTATACAAGCGCAGTTGCGTTTCCAGTCCAATCCAAAACGGGCCGCTCCTCGCTGACGTCAATAGAGCTTCGGCTGAAGTATACGACGCAGAACGCCCATACTATGCCCACGTGATGGTTAGTGCTATCAGGCCAGAGGCCCCTCGGATCAAATATCCAAACCGTTTAGTGGATTAGGAGCGTGCGGTAACGAGCAGAGACTCACGATCGATGTGACCCCGTCGCCCCGTCTCGAGGACTTGCGGCAAGGGCTAAGAATGCCCGGCCACGCCTCGTAGTTATCTCGCGGGCACCTCTCAGGTCAACCCGTCTCCACATCACTCCGCATTCATGCTCGCACGGGTACCCCTCAGGGCCGACCCGTCTTTTGTGTCATGGTTCAATGTTCAGTCATAGTATCCAAGTTATCCGTGTGTCCGACACCAAGGGGAACCCTGAGGCATCACCCTCGATGGAATCCCACTTGATGTTATCGTCAAGGTGAACGAAGGAGGAATCACCCTCGAGGTCCACACTTGAGGTGATGCACGACGGTGTCGGTATCGGGGGTGGTGTAGGAGGAATCACCCTCGCTTACCACAACCGAATAACTAACCTACAAGGATATCATCAGAAGTGCTGACGAGGTATCACCCTCGACACTCGATAGTAACCCAGCAGTGTCGGCAACTAAAGAGGATGTGACGTGCGGTGCCAGGGCCTTGTCTTCAATCCCGTTACACGGGTCTTCTGATCATCCAGTGGGGCAGTCGGGTTAAGTGGGGTCTCTGATGGTCTCTACCCAACCTATTCTAAGCAGTTTAGGATAACAGGTAAGTATCAACAGCAGGGTACAAGTAAACAGGCTATGCAGCAGATATAGGATAACAGTAGCAGCAGTAACTTCTAATGCAAGCATAAGAGAGAAGAGAGTGGGCGATATCGAAATGCTCAAAAGGGGGGTGCTTGCCTGTTTGCTCTGCGGCAAGGGCAAGGGCAAGGTCGTCAACGGTGTCGTCGATCTCCGGAGCTGCGTCGGTACCGGGCTCTATTGAGAGAGAAGAGGGGGAGGAAACAGTATAAATACAAGGCAGACAAAGCAACACAGAGCAGGCTATGCTAACGTGCGGTGCAGGGCTGCCTAAAAACATGTCTAAGTCATATTAGTTATTTTAGGATTTAATTTGGATTTATTAGCCGGTAGTTATGCACTATTCATCTACAAGAAACATGCTAAAAGTTGCGGGTTCACCTCCGTAGAGGGTCCCGTTACGGAAACAAACGGCACGGTCAGTTTCGTCTCGTCGTTCTGACCAACTTTCATGTAGAAAGTTTTTCGATCCGAGCTACGGTTTAATTTCTATGATTTTCTAAAGTTTTAATCATTTTCTAGAATTAACTGGAATTAATTTAATCCGAATTATGCCCAGTGTAGATAAGGGCTAGGTGCACCCGGTGCACTGCACCCAGTGTGCACCAGAGGCTGACCAGTGGGGCCAGTCAACTGCTGACTCAGCAGTTGACTGGTCCACGGTTGACCAGTCAGCGGGTCCGGTGGGGCCCGCGTGTCAGTGTCTCAGGTTATAACTAACAGTGTATTTATTTTAACTATCCGTTTAGTTAAACAGAAGGGCCCGACACGTCAGTAGCTACTTAAGTTAACTAGACGCAGATTAACCCTAATCTAACTAGCTGACAGGCGGGCCCGGCGAACAGTGACGGCCGACGTTCAAACGCCGGCGCCACAGCACGCGGCGGCGACTCGCCGGAACGTGCTACGGGCGGCCATTTGCGGCGAGGCTTAGTCCATTCGAACGGGCGCGAAGCCGCGCATCCAGTGGGGCATCGGCCAGTCGAAGGGGTCGCTGGAGTTGGCCGGACGACGAGCCAGGCGGCGGCATGGTTACGGCCATAGAGGAAAACCATCGCACGAGCTCGAAACCGAGCTCGAAAGAGAGGAAGGAGAAGCGCACGCTCACAGGAAACTTGAAGAGGGGGTCGGCGAGGCGTGGGGAGGCCGGCGTCGACCGAATCGACTGGAAGAAGCCGCCGGCGCCGAAGGCGAAGATGAGCTCGGGGCAGAGGCTACAACGCTCCTCGACTCGAGCTGATGCGGGGAATCGAGGGAGATGACGACGGCGATGCTGGTGGACGGGTCCAAGAGGCGAGCGAGGCACGGCGACCGCGTCTACGGTGGCAGCGCGTCCATGGCGTACGGGCGAGGGTGGATCTGAGCGAGGGAGAGCATGGAGGAGGGGATTGGGGTTCTAGGCTTTGCGGGGAGAGAGATAGGAGGGTCGGGCTGGCCTTATCCTCGCCGGGAACCGGCGGATGGGCGACACGGCGACGATTCGGCGGTGTGTCGGCGCGGGCGCGCGACAGCGCGCAGGAGGAGGGAGACGAGCTCCAGTTGGGCTGGGCCACTGTAGCTAGGTGGGCTGGGCCTGTTGGCTGGCTGGGTGCACTGTGAAATCTTTAGGCCTTTTTCCATTTTCTCTTTTTCTGTTTCTTTTCTTTTCCTGTTTTGCTAATTGGTTGGGCACTTAGTGAGTGTTGTAAAATGTGTGAGCTAGCCCATAAATCACAGTGCAATATATCCTATCACCCAAAATTAGTTTGGGTTAAATACTATTTCATAATTATTTTGTATTAATTAAAAGATTGTCAAATATTGTTTTCAGTCACTGTTCGAGGTTTGTTAGAGCCACTTATCCAATCTCAATAAATTTGGTTACAATTTTATCATTGCCTCTAAATTATTCGCTATTTAATGAACACTTTAGTTTTTGGTTGGAGCAAATTTATTTTGCACTTTGAATTGGAGTTGAATTTTTTAGAAGAATTTTGAGATGAGTTGCTTAACCACTGTGATCAGGCGTTGCGATGATGATGACTTGGCATGATTAAGATGTGATCACTGTAGTGTGATGCTGGGGATGTTACACTCATGAGGCATGTCATGGAGGATTCCATGAACACGCACGAGGAGCGGCAATGGGACGACCTCGAAACCGCGTTGGCCCTCTCTGCGGCCGGCGACATGGCCATCCCGGAGCTGGACGTCGCCGTCAAGGAGGAGGTGCACGAGGAGCAGCCCCTCACCGCATGGGACCCTCCTTTGGTGGGCCAGCGCTGGAGCTGGTCCTGCACGGCGTCGAAAATGGCCGACTCTGTGGGAGTCGCACTAGTAGAAAACAGGGCTTTGGTCCAGGCCAGCCCAGCCCATTAGTCCCGGTTCAGTCAGGAACCGGGACACATGGGGGCGTACGTCCCGGTTCGTGCGCCCAGGGGGCCGGCCGGGGCTCGTGGGGCATTGGTCCCGGTTCGTCTGGACCCTTTGGTCCCGGTTCCAGACACGAACCGGGACCAATGGGCCAGTCGCTGAATGCAAGGGTACGAGCGCTAGAGGAACAAGCACTACTAGTTCAGAGCCAGCGACCTGCCGGAGCTACCCCTCCATCTCAGCGGAGAAGCAGCGTGGCTTCCACCGAGGTCCTTCAGCAGCCTGACTTCACGGCTCCCAGCTACCCCGTGGATGCTATCACGGAGGCTCAAGATTGCCACCTTATGACGCAATGGCAGCACCTCAAAGTCAAGGCGGCTGTCGGCTCTATTACACCTCCTCAACCCGGCGCAACTTTTCACTGCCTTCCGATTCCACAAGGCTATGCTGTTGTGATGGTCGATGAAATAACGGAGGGATTTGAGGAGCTCCAGCTTGACCACCCTACCGGTGAAGGGGAGACTCAGCTGGGTCTTGCTCTGAAGACTCCATGTCTATGGCGGAAGGAGCTCATCAACCTTCCGAACTGGACGCCTCCGCCTCCTCCTCCGGCGAGTCAGGGCACTCCGCCTCCTCCTCCGCCTCCTCCTCTGGCGAGTGATCAGGGCACTCCGCCTCCTTCTCCGGCTGCTTCGGCGCGTGGCGGCACTCCGCCTCCTTCTCCGCCTGCGTCGGCGCGTCCGAGCAGCCCGCCTCCTTCTCCGCCTCATCAGCAACAGTGGAAGACAGCCGCCGCCGCTCCGGCTGCTCCGGCGCGTCGTAGCACTCCGCCTCCTTCTCCGCCTCGTAAGCAACGAAGGAAGACAACCGCAGCCACTCCGACTGCTCTGGCGTCTAGCAGTACAGCCAGAGGCGGGAGGCAATACAGATTCGGTCCGACTCTCACGCCTCTAGAGAAGTTACCATACGAGATGACCGACGAGGAAAACGCGGAGATCTGTAAAGCCCAAGTGAGGGACTTTTTTGCAAAGAAAAATCCACCTCCGGAGGAGAAGATGGATCCGGTGAAATTGAAGCGCACTGTGAAGAACCTGAAGCGACCACCACCGCCTCCGCCGGATGACAACCATGTCCGCGCTCTTAAAAAGGCAGTGGAAGGAGCGCGCCGGTCGGGAACTACTTCAACTGACAAAAGGTTACAAGAACGAAGAAGTGGGAACAAAATTCCCCAGCTCGGCGAACAGGCAAACCAATCGTGCCCCCCGCTCAAGGTGTCTAGCGATATCATCGCAAATCTGCCGGGGATGCTGCCTGGTACCAATCCTGGTGATTACCTGCCCGACGATGCACATTTTGATACAATGGAGGTGGACGAACACAAATACCAGTACGGGAAGCCTCTCGTCAGACCTGGTGATCCTCCTCTAACAACGATGATGCGAAGATTCCATAAGTGGTACATGGACACCTGCAAGTCTGGGAAGGATATTTTGACGCTGAGAGTTAAAGAGGAGCACGACCTCGTTGGAATTGATCTGTTGTCTGTTCCATTTGAGGAGTTCTTCCAATTTTTCAATCAAAAGGACCTCGATAAAATAATCATCACTTGCTACTGTCTGTAAGTACTATACTTCTATAATTAAGTCTCTATATATAGCTCAGCTCTTTCATTGCATGTATATATAATTATCCTCACTATATTATGCAGATTGAAGATCGTCGAATGCAGAAATGCACAAATCTATGATATTGGGTTCATTAACACAAATCTCATAGAACAATGGACGGTTAAATATAATCCGAAAGAAACCGATGCCAACTTGCTACAATCGTTGCTTAAAAATCAAAACAAAGATAAAATACTCTTTCCTTACAACTTCAAGTGAGTGTTACTGTCTTCTGCATATTTGGTTTCCATTATTACTCGAGGTTATAGTAATGTAATTGATGAGTTATGCATGCGTGTGCAGCTTCCACTTTATTCTCCTAGAGATTAAGCTTGAGCAGGGACTAGTAACCGTCTTATACTCAAAACGAAAAGATCCCAAGGAGTATGCGGCAATGACTGAAATGCTCAAGAAGTAAGTTCAATCGATCATTATCGCACCATATCGGCAACTTTGTTCATTTCCTGATATCAAGTAATTATTTTCTTTGTCTCGCAGGGTTTGGAAAGTATTCACCACAGAAGTTCCGGGACTGCCAGGGGATCTGCGATTTACACACCCGAAAGTAAGTACTACTAGCTAGTTCCGCGCATCTCCCATTGATTCTAGCTAGTTTCATCAATACCATTTATAATGCTTGATTATCAGTTTGATTGACCTCTATTTCTCGTAAAGTGGTTGTGGCAGGAAGGCGGGAATAATTTTTGTGGATACTACGTTTGCGAGTACATCTACAACGCAACGACCTCTAAGCGGGGCTACTCTGAAAAACAATATGAAGTGCGTAAGCAATAATATTCACAATTTTATTTTATTACCATCATTTGTGTTGAGTTTCATTCATATATATGTATTGACCCCCTTCTTCAAATTAGATTTGGCAGATGCGGGATGAACTCCTACCACAAGATCGCTTAAAGGCAATTCAAGTGGAATTGGCTGGATTCTTTCTTGACCACGTCATCAATCCAGCCGGAGAATACCATGTGGAACTTGACATCAGATGTTAGGGATCTTATATTGTATATATGTAGCTAGTAGCGTCGAATAGATATACGAAAACTTGTTGTTCGACCAATCTCTCGGAGAAGGAGGAGGTCGATCACTTCTCTCTGTATATGTTCATGATGATCTTGTGTACTTAATGGTTTCCTTCTTTTGCTTACTAGCTAGCGTGTCGAGTTCTCTCTATACGTATAGTACGTAGCGTCGACCAAGCACGGAGATAAGAGAGGACACTTCTCTCTATTAGCTAGCTAACACAATATATGAAACCCCTAAATTAACCCTACAAAACCCCTAAACACCCCCCCCCCTTCAAAAAAAAAAACCCCAGCTCCTGAGCTGCTGACACGTGGATGATCTTTGGTCCCGGTTGGTGTTACCAACCGGGACTAAAGGCCCTCCTCTCTGGGCTCGCCGCAGCGGCCACGTGGAGCCCCATCTGTCCCGGTTCGTATAAGAACCGGGACTAAAGATGTTGGGCTTTAGTCCCGACCCTTTAGTCCCGGTTCCCGAACCGGGACAAATGGGCCTTTTTCTACTAGTGTCGGCCCATGGTCAGCAACGCCACCGCGCTCGCCGGAGCAGGAGCACGAGCCACGGGAGGAGGTGGTGCAGGCGCCACCGGTGCAGGCGGCACCGACGCCTCCGGTCTGGCAGGGGTCGCCAGCCCACCTGTGGCAGCCACCGGCCTACGATAACCGCTGCAGCCACAACAACGAGTAGGACGGCGACTCCCGAAGATGACGGCAGCCACCGATGACGGGCCTTTATCTACTTTTTTTATGTCTTTTTTTATGTTTTAGTTTAATTAAGACCTACGTTGAACTTTGGTACTATGGACGTCGGGCGTATGGACGTTTTATGTTTATATTCATGTTTTCGTATTATTTGCAAGTTTATTTTTTTTGGGTGCAAAAAACTAGCGTCCACGACCCAAGACGGTTTGGGGCGAGGCGTGCCCGTTGGGCGCATCGATGCCCGCACGACCGCAAACGGACGATCATGTCTGTTTTCATGTCCCAAACGAACGAAAAGCGGACGAACCGGACGTCGGTCTGGGTTGACCTAAGAAAGCGAGGAGATGTCGACATCGCCACCGGCCACTCGCTGGTCCAGAGTTCCAGACACCACCCGGGACGAGAAGAGCACTGCATCTCCACACACACACACACAAAAAGGGGAGAGAGGCGACGAAATAGCTGTGGGCGGCGACACGTCACCCGCTTCTTGCAGCGAGGGCGACCGCAAAGAAAAAGAAATGGCGATTTGATCGACGCTGCGCGACAGACGTAATCTGCCTGCGCTTTCCACTGTCTCGTGTCGACCGTCCCTTTGGTCGTCCTTTCCAGTTTCGAACATGCCACACCACGAACTGCTACAACTTGACACGACACGGGCCCAACTTTCTTCCGTAAATCACTCGAAATGGACTGGCCAGTGACCACTGTACTTGCTTACATGGTCACTTCACCGGCAGGGGAAGTGGAAAACAAATGAAGGGACGAGAACAAGCAACGTATAGACAGTGGCGCCGTGGCGTACCGCGCGCAGCGTGTCAGGTCCAGGCAGGCGCGTGCGCCAGCAGATGAAAAATAAAAATAAATGGCCGTTTCGAAATACACACGCAGTCTCGGCTGCAAACTGGTGAAGGTGCTACTACTTGCTATGGAGGAGGGCTACACGCAAGTCATCATTGAAACAGATTGTCAAGCTGTTGTTTACGCGTGGGAGCAGGTTACTGATAGATCGATCGGAGGCTACATTATCTCGGAGATGCGTACTTATCTTCAACATTTTCAAGGTTTTGTTCTGAGATGGACCGGACGAGAAGCAAATGTTGCTGCTCATGCATGTGCTAAAAGAGCTCTAGGTTGAGAGGCAGACTTCCTTTCTCTCTTTGTATACCCTGAATTTCTGATTGACATTTTGCAATCAGATGTGATCCGCCAAAATGAATGAAATGCCAAGATGGCGGTTCTAAGAAAAAACGCGGCCGACCAAGCAACCCGATGCATGCATGGTCTTTTCACGCACGCACACACGCTCCGCCGATGGAGAAAAGGACCCGGTCTCATATGATTATTTGTTTCCGCACTCACAAAAATGATGATACTAAGAGCAACTCCAACGCGCTGACCCAAACTACCCACGTGTGTTTGTTTGGGTTAAAATATATGGACACAAAGTCGACCTAACGCGGCGACCCAAACAGACTAGTGTCCGCTTTTTGTCCGCCGCACGACCCATTTCAGACTCAAATATAGGTCGTATTTGAGTCGGCGCGGACACGAAACGAACACGCGCGGCGGCCGCCTATTCTTCTCTTGGCCCGCCACTCGGTGGCACAGCCACCCCAATTTCCCTCTCTTTTCCAAAAAAACTCCCGCCCGTTCGCGCTCCCGTCCTCTCGCCATGCATGGACGACGCGCCGACCCTCGATGCCACCGCCGGCCTCACCTTCCTCGCCTCCGCCAAAGTCAAGCCCCGCGGCGCCCGCAAAAAGGCGGCGCCGACCAAGAAGAAGGAGCTGACGGGCGCGCTGTGGGCCGTGCAGTCGGCCACGAGGAAGTGCCGGAGGCAGGAGGACGACAAGGAGGCAACCGCGTTCGCCGCCGCCGCACAACCAGAGGCTACCATCGCGGAGAACAAGCCCCTCGTCACTGCGGCCACGAGGGAGGCCCTACTCTACGTAGGTTGAACCCAGGCCGGCACGGGCTCGTTGCTACCGCGTGGCCGCAAACAGCACGGGCTCGTCGGCCGTTCAGCTGCCACTGGCAGAGTCGCCGCGCACGTCCACCATGCCGCACACGCCCGGCTTCCATATCCACCCGCAAGCCTCCCGTTTCTCCACCTCTCCCGGGGACTGTTTGGCGGAGGTGAGCGTGGTCGTGCCGGCCACGGCCCCGCCCATGGCCATCGACCTCAACGCCACGCCTGTGACCGGTGGATCGTCCATCGGGGCAGAGGAAGAGGCATTGGTTCGAGAAGATGCAGGCTGACATGCTCAAGCTTGATGATTGATCTATTGCCGAGAAGAGCGACATCTGTTTTTTGTATGCCGGCATGACCACGACCGAGATGGCGTGGTTGAACTCCCGCCCCTTTCTATGTGCCGGCATGTGTGTCGGCCGCTAGCAAGTGCACCAGAATAACTACGTGCTTTTTTTTAGACTAGCATGTATGGCGGCCGCTCGCATGGCGCTAGCATGAACTCTGGACGATGGCCATGGGCGCTGGCATGATCTCTGGTCACGAGCCTTTTTTTAATTCAGATCTTTTTCTGCGCGGACGAAAATTGGGTCAACCGGTTGGGTGCACCGGTAAGACACAAACAGAGGACGAGCAGACAGCCGACCCAAACGAACAAAAAGCAAACACAGTGTGTGCCTATTTGGGTCGACGTGTTGAAGTTCCTCTAAAGACGGATCTGTTGTGCGACGACGACGGGCGCAGCACCGGCACCGGCTCCGGCTGGGTGCAAGGAGGTAATAGCACCCCAGGTCCCTGAACTTGCATAGCATGTGATGGTTTAGTTCTTATACTTGCAAAACTGGATTGGGCAGTCCTTGAACTTGCAGCACATGAGCAAATTTAGTCATGGGCCAATCACGTGCAGCCAAGTGGACGCGCTGGTCAGCGCGGCACATTTTGCACTTAGGCCCCTACCGTTTTCCTCTATCTACCTGCAGTGCCTCGTCTCTGTCGGAATATTCCAGTGCATGTGGACGTGGATGTCATGACCGTGCTCGACGTCGATCCCGCCGTCGTGGACATGGTGTTGAACCCTCCGTCCGTCGCAGGCCACACGAACGGGGGCTTGAACGGCGGCACCGCCGGCGTCGGCATGGACCGGAGCAGGATCTGCGAGATGGCCTGCGCCTTGGGCCGCTCGGCGGGCGTCGGGTGGCTGCAGGCCAGGCCCAGCATGAGCAGGCGCTCGGCGTCGTCCTCGTCGAAGGCACCGTCGAGGCTGGGGTCGACGGCCTCGAGCGCGCGGCCGTCGCGGTGGAGGCGCCACACCCAGTCCACCAGGAACTGGAAGCCGTCGATGTCGCAGCGCGGGCGGCGGCCGCAGACCACCTCGAGGATGACGGCGCCGAAGGCGTAGACGTCGGACTCGCGCGTGGCCTTCTCGGTGTGGAAGCACTCGGGGGCGATGTAGCCGACGGTGCCGTGCACGCCGCCGCCGGCCTCGTCCATGTAGGAGGTCTTGTCCGTCTCGACGGCGCGGGCCAGGCCGAAGTCGCCGAGGCGCGCGGTGAAGGCGGCGTCCAGCATGATGTTGGAGGCCTTGAGGTCGCGGTGCACCACCCGCTGGTCGAACTGGTCGTGCAGGTAGTGCAGCGCCGACGCCACGCTCTGGAGGCCTGGACGATGCTGTACCGGAGCTCCCACCCGAGCGGCTGCCCCGGCCGCGACCCTGGCGCCGAGCTGAACAGGTGCTGGTCCAGGCTGCCGTTGGACATGTACTCGTACACCAGCAGCAGCTCGCCGTTGTCGTGGCTCCACCCTGCATCGCCCATCTCCATCCAGCCAAGTTAATTAGCACTCTGCATCTCTCACTCGCAAAAAAATTGTAAGGTCGTGTAATTCTGTTGTGCGGTGATAATCTTGCACAAAATGTTGTAGATCAATCAGATTCTTGTAAGAAATGTGCCTTATAGTCCAATCTAACATTATGAATGTCATGTACACGTACTCCTACAAAGTTTGGAGTACAGCATATGAACCTATTGTTAGAAATGTGGCCTTACCCAAAAAAAGTGTCTGTAATGCATTCTGAAAAAAAGGATATGCGCTGGAATATTCCGACAGAGACGAGGCACTGTGGGTAGATAGAGGAAAACGGTAGGGGCCTAAGTGCAAAATGTGCCGCGCTGACCAGCTCATCCACTTGGCTGCATGTGATTGGTCCAGGACTAAACTTGCTCATGTGCTGCAAGTTCAAGGATTACCCAATCCAATTTTACAAGTACAAGGACTAAACCATCACATGCTATGCAAGTTCAGGGACCCGGGGTGCTATTACCTCGGATGCAAGCATGGTGTGCCTGTGCCCACACCTTTTCTTAGTACGGATCAATGGGACCGAATATGGCCAGGGAATTATTTGTTAGTCCAAGGTAAGGAGATGTCGACATCGCCAGTGGCCACCCGCTGGTCCAGGCACCACAAAGAAAGAGACGAGATCGAGCACTGTGGGCGGCGACACGTCACGGGCTCTTCCACCCAGAGCCACAGCAATCGAACTACTCCAGTAAAGGTGATGGGGATGAGATCAATCAGCAAATGCAAAGGGCAGGGACGGGAGCAAGCAACGTAGACGTGGTACGTGAGGGCATGGCCAACGGTTAGCCCCAGCCGTGCTGCTCCGCAGGCCAGCTAGGCTCGGAAGCCATCATGGCAATAAAGCTATAGCCTGCAGACAGGAGGTGACTCCTGCAGACGAGGCTGCTGCCTCGCTGAAGAAAGGCAAGAAAAGGAAGGGGAGAGAAGGGAAAGAGGAAAAGCGTATGGCGAGCTAGGCAAGAAAATAGCCTAGGCTGACGTATACAAGGCAGCATGTGCGTTGAGCACTAATCAGTATGGGGTGTGGTCCTAGCTCTCCAAACCTACATGGATGTACGGGAGCATCATCTTGCTACTGCTTTCATTGTACATGCCCTGATGCCCCGCGCGCGGTCTGAATCAGTCAGTTGGAAAAGAGCCGGGTCGACACGTATGGGCGCACGGCCATATTGACGCGGGCGCATCTGGTGGTGGTGGAGGCCCCAGCAGAGCACGCGATCATATTCCTTCGTCCCCGGTTCCCACCTGTCCAAACACTGAACCATCTTGATCTACATTTTGTTTTGAATTTTATCTACAATTTTTTTAAACAGAGGCAAAAGTTTTGCATCGTCTAATTTAAAAAGAATGGAAAGCCAACATGGTTCAAACAGGTAAATTACGCCTTAACAAATGGAAGAGAAAAAAGCCGACTCTCACAGCATCAAAGAACACAAATGCTTCGCCCCAGCAAGGACCCAACTTCTTGCCTCCACCAAAATAGTAGGCGTAATCGATTTGTTTCGAAAGACTCTTGTATTTCTTTTATTCCACGCCACCTATGAGTCAAGCATGAGAAGTGATGAAATGGACTTCCTCCTGTGCCCACACCGAAGTGATGAAATGGTGGTGCCTAGTTGCCTTGCCCCACACCACCGACACCATAGTGGTGAAGATGGTCCCCTTGAACAACACTTTATACACAGAAGTCGTCGAGTAGACGCCGCTGCTAGTGAGATTCCAAGAAATGTCATCTTGGACATGCTCTTGCAGGTGGATAAGGTCGAGGTGTGCCTAGAGAGTGTAAAACTGATGCAAATGGTTGACAGACAGCCCAACAGACATGTTGACCTTACCAACCCAAGCGAGGTGAGGCCAAGAAGGGCTTCATGCATTGTTGAATTTATTTCTTGGAAAACTGAAACATGGAGGGGGGATATCCTTTGGCTTCTTCCCATTAAGCCACATAGAGTGCCAGAACTTCGCCATGCAGCCGTTCCCGGTGGTAATGGTGGTAGCTGCATAGAAGAGATCCATGTGAGTGTTGCCACAAGGCTTGCCCAAATGCAACCAAGCCCTGTTAGGTGTTCTTTCCATTCATACCAGGCCCATCTCAAGCGCAAAAGTCCTCGCATATTTGCGGATGTCGAGAACACCAAAGACCCCACTCTCTTCAGCAAACGGACCAAGTTCCAACTTACTTTGCATTGCCCGCCTAAGACCTTGTCAGGTCCCGCCCAAAGAAAAACCCTCTCAAATTTTTCAAAAGCGGAAAAGGTTCCTTCCGGAGGTACCGGTGTAGTAATGGTGAAAGCTGCTTGGGAGGCGAGTACTGCTTTGACAAGGGCCTGTCCTGCTTGTCACGGTGATGAATCTCCCCTGCCAGAGAACAAGCTTTCCAACCGCCATGTCGAGGAGATATTGGAGATCAATCTTCCTGAGGCGATGGACCGATAAGGGCAGGACGAGGTATTTGATCCGGAAGACGGAGCTCTTGGCAGGAAAACTTTGCAGGATGGAGTGAAGGTCAATGCTCGCACATCGAATCGTGGCGACAAGGCTCTTCTCAAAATTTGTCACGACACCCGTGAACCCCATAAAACCGGCAACGATGGAAGTGAGGTGCAGAATGTCCTCCTTTATGGGCGCTATGAAAATTGCAGCGTCGTCAGCATACAGAAAGGTGTGGATACATGCAGC
Source organism: Thinopyrum elongatum (assembly GCA_011799875.1). Taxonomy (NCBI): domain Eukaryota; kingdom Viridiplantae; phylum Streptophyta; class Magnoliopsida; order Poales; family Poaceae; genus Thinopyrum; species Thinopyrum elongatum. Next base: position 703,684,727 of record CM022298.1, read on the forward strand.
TCTCCCATTGATCCAGTGCAAATGACCATGGCGAGTGGTGTGGTCGAGAAGATCCTGTAAAAGGCCAAATGCTAGCACGAAGAGAAGTGGCAAAAGCGGGTCACCCTGTCATAGACAGCGACCATGCTTGATGGGCTCACCCAAGATATCATTGAGCATAACTCACAAAGACGACTGTTACTTGTGAGCTACGTTGGGATTTTTTCGAAGAGGAGAGGATGATGCAGTACAGTAGAGATAAGTATTTCCCTCAGTTAAGAACTAAGGTTATCAATCCAGTAGGAGAACCACGCAACACGTCGTTAGCAGCACCTACACACAAAATAACAAATACTTGCACCCAACGCAAAAGAAGACATGTTCGCGAAGACTGATGCGGCAAATGAGGAATTTGACTGGGGCACCGATGACGACGTCGCTAACTCCGCGTCGGCAGGACGACGAAGCCGGCCACAACGGACATCGGGGGAAAAGTAGACCATGCGAGGTCACCATCGCTTCGCTCCCACGAAGGCCACCGGCACCGCCTTGTCGGGTTACACAGCCAGTGACTTGCCTGGTGAGCGGGGGTTTAGGCCACGACGACCGTCTTTCTGCGCCCCAAAACTAACCTTGATCCGTTCTTTGCGGCGGCAGAGGGAGGATACTCTTCCCCCTCCCGCTGAAGCATATCCCTCGAGGACTCACAACAGTCCGATGAGCGAGTTGCCGGACATAGGAAAGACATGTTATGGGAATGAAGATCCACCCCGACCGGCATTAGACTAGTTTTAGCATAGTCCTCTATAATTTAGTTAAAGTATGTTCGAAATGTAAATGTGTTCGTCCGATTTATATGTAAATTATGAATCATCCAATTTACATATAATTTGTCCGGTTAGTTGAAATCTTGTTTAAAATATATCTGGCTAGTTTTGAATGACCGATTCCCACATTCATATTCGCGGACTAGTGCCCCCTCCGGTCTACGGACGGATGTGGTGTCCGATTTGTGGGTCTATGAGATGCCCTCAGCAACATACAGGTCCGACTCAGCTAGTGCACGCAGCAATAGTTATACTAGGGAAGATAGCTCTGATCATTGAGCCATAGCCGAACGATCAGAAATGTCATGCCACTTTATCTATACTATTATTAAAAGAGCAAACATATGGTTATTTAAAGCCACACAACAAACTGTACACGGAATAACTAGGACCATCCAATTAAATTGACTTAGACACATCCTACCGCCTATATTACATCAATAGTCCGTCATCCAGATCAATGCCTCAGATTAAATGTTCTGTCGAGCAGACGCCGGGTCTGCCGATCGTGTGAGCGCTCCGCGTCCGCCGATCCGCGCGGCCCAGCAGCAACTCCCTGATTTTCGGTTCGGTTCACGCGAAAGTGCCTCCCGAGTCCCGACCCTGGCTTTAGGCCCCAAGAAGAACGGCGAAAGAACGGATCCGCAGCAACAACGTTGCGCCACCGCTCCTCCCGTGCACTCCCCACCCCCGATCTGCCCGTTCCGACCCTGCCTCCGATCGCCGCAGCCGAGCTCCTTTGCCGGTTAGCCACGCCCAGAGCCCTCCTCCCTTCTCTCTCCCTCTCCTCACTAATCTCTCCCCCTCTCTCCGTTCTCACACTGCAAGACACCATGGCCATGGACTAAAGCTCCGCCGGACCTTCCCTCGCGAGTGCCGGCCCTCCTCCCGACCAGATCGGCGACGGCAACGACCGGTCTCCCGGGCAGTCTGTGATGCAGATGCCGCCGCCGCCATTCTTCCGCACAGCCGAGGACGCGGAAGTCGCTGTTGTCTGCAACTCAGCCGCCTCCATCCTGTTCCCCTACGAGGTTGAGGAGGGTTGGTTGTCCGGACATCGCATCCTCCTGCCTGTCTTCTACCACGTCGTCGCCATCTGCCATCACCACGGCCACCTCTGCCATGTGCTCTACCACGGGGTCGGCAGGAGCATACCACCGCATGTCCTCTTCACATGATAGGTACAGACTTGGCTAAGCGATTTTATGTCAAACTGCACATAAATATGATTACGTCCTTGATGTATTTTTACTGGTAGGGAGAGCAGGAGAAAGGTGTTGTGGATACATATATGAATGCCCGCCAGAAGAAGAGAAAGGTGTTTGGCTGCAAGTTATTGTGTTCGTAGGCTGTCCATGCACTAGTAGAAAACAGGGCTTTGGTCCAGGCCTGAAAAGCCCATTAATCCCGGTTCACTCACGGACCGGGACCAATGGGTGCATCGGTCCCGGTTCGTGAGGCCAGGGCGCCGGCCGGGCCTCGGGGGCCATTGGTCCCGGTTCATGAGACCCCTTTGGTCCCGGTTCCAGACACGAACCGGGATCAATGAGCCTCGCTCCTGGCCACAACCATTGGTGGTCCTTTAGTCCCGGTTCCAGCCACCAACCGGGACTAAAGAGTGGCCTATATATACCCCCACCCCTGCCCGAGAGCAGAGCCACTGCTCTGTTTTTTGGCCGGCCGTGGAAGAGCTTTGTGGTGCTCTAGCTCACCTCCTATGCACATGAGATGTTCGATGAAATGCCTGAGCCACACTTAAGCTTTCTCCTCTCGAAGCTCCTTGTCCAAGCTCCATTTTTCTCAAGATTTTTCTAGGTTTGGCGGTCCGTCCTGTCCCGTCCCCGTCCTCACCGCCGTCGATCGCCCGCGCCGATCTCGTCACCGGCACCACCGTGGTGAGCCTCTTGTTCTTATCTTCTTTCTAAAAGAAAAAAGTTCTTACTTGTATGATTAAGATAGATACTTGTGTAATTTTCTTATTTTTATTATTGTTTGTTATTATATAGTGCGATGGTTTTGGTATCCGCCTCCGTCGGCCCTCGTCCTGTCTATGATTCGGATGTGGTATATATATATTAACTTTTATAACTATTAGTTTCATTTAGTGTTTATGACAATTATGCTGACCAACGTGACATAGATTTTTTTATCTAGGAGGTATGTGAACCAGAAATTCCAACCGACCCTATTGTCGAGAGGTTAAATTTAGTTGAAGAAGAAAACAATTACTTGAAGGAAAAATTGAAAAAAATTGAGGAGGAGATGATATTGGAGTTGCATGTTGCGGATGTCGTCGATGATCACAAGATCAAGATGGATGCAATGCGCTTGAAGATTAGAAAGTATAGAAAATATGCCATTCATACTGAGGCTTGGTATCATTATGCCATTGGATCAATTGTTACCTTAGTTGCGATTATGATCGTATTTGTTGTTGCATTGAAATATTTTAGATAGTTTCAATGTATGGTTTAATTAGATGCTCTGGAGAGCTATATGTTGTTCAATGAGAACTATGTATGTACTTTGGTTTTAATGTGATGTTGAACTTCTATTAATTTGGTCACTTATCTATTCATGATGTTCTGTAATGGTTTTTGACACACTTAATTATATATAATGCACGCAGATGAACCGGCAATGGATGTACGGTGACAGACGCACCTCCGAGTACATTAAGGGCGTGCATAATTTTCTCGAAGTGGCTGAGGCAAACAAGCAGAATGGTTTTATGTGTTGTCCATGCCCTATATGTGGGAATACGAAGTCTTACTCTGACTCGAAAACCCTTCATACCCACCTGCTTTATAAGAGTTTCATGCCACACTATAATGTTTGGACCAAGCACGGAGAAAGAGGGGTTATGATGGAAGACAGCGAAGAAGAAGAGGATGATGACAACTATGTGCCCCCTGAATACGGTGATGCTGCAACGTGGGAAGCTGAAGATCAAGAGGAGCCAGACGATGTGCCCGATGATGATCTTCGCCGGGTCATTGTTGATGCAAAGAGACAATGCGAAAATGAAAAGGAGAAGTTAAAATTCGATCGCATGTTAGAGGATCACAAAAAAGGGTTGTACCCCAATTGCGAAGATGGCAACACAAAGCTCGGTACCACACTGGAATTGCTACAGTGGAAGGCAGAGAATGGTGTACCTGACAAAGGATTTGAGAAGCTACTGAAAATATAGAAGAAGAAGCTTCCAAAGGATAACGAATTGCCCGACAGTACGTACGCAGCAAAGAAGGTTGTATGCCCTCTAGGATTGGAGGTGCAGAAGATACATGCATGCCCTAATGACTGCATCCTCTACCGCGGTGCATACGAGGATTTGAACGCAAGCCCGGTATGCGGTGCATTACGGTATAAGATCAGACGAGATGACCCTGGTGATGTTGACGGCGAGCGCCCCAGGAAGAGGGTTCCTGCCAAGGTGATGTGGTATGCTCCTATAATACCACAGTTGAAATGTCTGTTCAGAAACAAAGAGCATGCCAAGTTGATGCGATGGCACAGAGAGGACCGTAAGAAAGATGGGAAGTTGAGAGCACCCGCTGACGGGTTGCAGTGGAGAAAAATCGAGAGAAAGTACTGGGAGGACTTTGCAGGTGACGCAAAGAACGTATGGTTTGGTTTAAGCGCGGATGGCATTAATCCTTTTGGGGAGCAGAGCAGCAATCACAACACCTGGCCCGTGACTCTATGTATCTATAACCTTCCTCCTTGGCTGTGCATGAAGCGGAAGTTCATTATGATGCCAGTTCTCATCCAAGGCCCTAAGCAACCCGACAACGACATTGATGTGTACCTAAGGCCATTAGTTGAAGAACTTTTACAGATGTAGAATGAAAACGGTGTACGTGTGTGGGATGAGCACAAACAGCAGGAATTTGACCTGCATGCATTGCTGTTTGTAACCATCAATGATTGGCCTGCTCTCAGTAACCTTTCAGGACAGACAAACAAGGGATACCATGCATGCATGCACTGTTTAGATGACACCGAAATTATATACCTGGACAAATGCAGGAAGAATGTGTACCTGGGGCATCGTTGATTTTTTCTGACCAACCATCAATGTCGAAAGAAAGGCAAGCATTTCAAAGCCGAGGCAGATCACCGGAAGAAGCCTGCCATCCGTACCGGTGATCACATACTTGCTATGGTCAATGATTTACAAGTAATTTTTGGAAAGGGTCCCGGCGGACTATCTGTTCCGAACGACGTTGAGGGACGCGCACCCATGTGGAAGAATAATCTATATTTTGGGACCTACCCTACTGGAAAGATCTAGAGGTCCGCTCTTCAATCGACGTAATGCACGTGACGAAGAATCTTTGCGTGATCCTGCTAGGCTTCTTGGGCGTGTATGAGAAGACAAAAGATACACCGGAGGCACAGGAGGACCAGCAATGTGTGCATGAAAAAGACGGCATGCCTCCAAAGCAGTATGAAGGTCCTGCCAGCTACGCTCTTACCAAAGAAGAGAAGGAAATCTTCTTTGAATGCCTGCTCAGTATGAAGGTCCCATCTGGCTTCTCGTCGAATATAAAGGGAATAATAAATATGCCAGAGAAAAAGTTCCAGAACCTAAAGTCTCATGACTGCCACATGATTATGACGCAACTGCTTCCGGTTGCATTGAGGGGGCTTCTACCAGAAAACGTTCGATTAGCCATTGTGAAGCTATGTGCATTCCTCAATGCAATCTCGTAGAAGGTGATCGATCCAGAAATCCTACCAAGGTTAAGGAGTGATTTGGCGCAATGTCTTGTTAATTTCGAGCTGGTGTTCCCACCATCCTTCTTCAATATCATGACGTACGTCCTAGTTCATCTAGTCGACGAGATTGTCGTTCTGGGCCCTGTATTTCTACACAATATGTTCCCCTTTGAGAGGTTCATGAGAGTCCTAAAGAAATATGTCCGTAACCGTGCTAGGCCAGAAGGAAGCATCTCCATGGGCCATCAAACAGAGGATGTGATTGGGTTTTGTGTTGACTTCATTCCTGACCTTAAGAAGATTGGTCTCCTTCAATCACGGTATGAGGGGAGACGGACTGGAAAAGGCACGCTAGGAGGGGAGTCAATAATATGTAGGGACGGGCATTCCTGGTCTCAAGCACACTACACAGTTCTACAGAATTCTTTCTTGGTGACCCCGTATGTCGATGAACACAAGAACATTCTGCGCTCCAAACACCCGGAGCAGTGTGATGACTGGATTACATATGAACACATCAGGACTTTCGACAGTTGGTTGCAAACACGTTTCTGATGAGCTGTACTCGTTGGCCAGGGGACCATCTTCGACTGTATTGACTTACAAAGGGTACGAGATAAATGGGAATACATTTTACACGATCGCCCAAGATCAAAAGAGCACCAACCAAAACAGCGGTGTCCGCTTTAATGCAACAACCAAGAGGGGAAAAGACACATATTATGGTTACATAGTGGACATATGGGAACTTGACTATGGACACGATTTTAAGGTCCCTTTGTTTCAGTGCAAATGGGTCAATCTGTCAGGAGGCGGTGTACAGGTAGACCCATAGTACGGAATGACAACGGTGGATCTGAACATTCTTGGGTACACAGACGAACCATTCGTCCTAGCCAATGATGTGGCGCAGGTTTTCTATGTGAAGGACATGTCTACCAAACCGAGAAAAAGAAAAGATAAGGAAGCGAACACATCATACGATGAGCCAAAGCGCCACATAGTTCTTTCAGAAAAAAGAGACATCGTGGGATTGGAGGGCAAGACAGACATGTCTGAAGATTATGAAAAGTTTCATGAAATTCCTCCCTTCAAAGTCAAGGCTGAACCAAGCACCCTGTTAAACGATGAAGATTATCCATGGTTACGGCGCAATAAGCAAAGGACACAAGCGAAGAAAAAGTGAAGACTTTCTCTCCACAACTATTATGATGATGCCTTTGATCGAGAATATCACTGCAGTTAAATGTGAAGAAATGAAATGCCTTTTGTAACAGACGAGTTTTCGTATGAAACCCTGATACTTCGAAAGAGATTGTCCGTTTTGTACACGAAGTGCATCCAGTTTTTGCCGTAACCCTCTCAACTTTTTATAACATGCTATGTGGGTGAAATGATGATACCATGCCAACTTTCAACCTTTTCAGAGTTCATTTGTAGTGCTTTTCAATTTCATGGTCATTTAGCTCAAAAAAATCAGTAAATGCATGAAAAATACCAAATGAAGTCAGAAAAGGTTGAAAATTGATGATGTGGCTTTGAATGGTGCATTTTGAACACACAAAAAGTCTGGAGTTCAAATAAGTTCAAAAAAATGAAATCCCTTTGTAACAGATGAGTTTTCGTCCGAAACCCGGATACTTCGAAAGAGTTTGTCCAGTTTGTACACGAAGTGCATCCAGTTTTTTCTGTAACCCTCTCAACTTTTTAGCACATGCTATGTGGGTGAAATGATGATTCCATGCCAACTTTCAACCTTTTCAGAGTTCATTTGTAGTGCTTTTCAATTTCAGGGTCATTTAGCTCAAAGAATGAACTAATGGCAAAAAGAATGAACTAATAGCAAAAAGAATGAACTAAAAATAATCAATTAAAATATTCTATTATGATCAACTAAAACAAAACTATAATATTCTTCAATAGCAAAAAGAATCAACTAAAAAGCTTTTATAAAACTGTAATTGCAAAAGGAATCAACTAAAAAGCTTTTATAAACCTCTACTATTTTTTAAACTAAAATTATATAAAATTTATGCAACTAAAATTATCAAAGTAGTTTCTGTTCAAAACATTAATAGCAAAAAGAATTTTCATAAAGAAATTTTTTGTTAGAAACTTTAATAGCAAACTAAAATAACAAAATATGTTTTTGATTAAAATAGACATTTAAAATAACCTAAAAATTACCAAATTGAATATAATGATAAAACACAGTAATATTAAATAGCAGGAAAAAGAATCACTCAAAAATCTATTTTTATAGTAAAGTTATTGACAAACTAGTGAGTCACACAAATTTAAAAGAATTCAAATTTGAAAACTAATGGCACTAACAGAAAGTTTATAATTTTTGTGACCTAAATGCAAAAAGAATCACTGAAAAACTATAAGTATTTAGTTAGTACAAAAAAAAGCATCAAAGAAAACAAAAAAACTAGAATTTTTTTTAAAAAAAATGCCGCCTACTGGGCCACCACGGCCTGAATATGACTAGAAACCCATTGGGTCAGGATTCAGGCCCGCAGCAGGCCCAGTAGGCCCACAGGCAGAGGAGTGTGCGATTAGGCCCGTAAGCCTGCAGTTGAGAGGAGCTCGAGAGGGTCAGCGCAGCAGCGCTTATAAACAACTCTCGAGCCCTCTGAGCTAGCGAGGTGGGACTAAACTTTTGGCCTCGGGCTGCAGCACAAGGCCATTGGTCCCGGTTCGTGCCACCAACCGGGACCAATGCCCCCCTTTGGTCCCGGTTCGTGGCACCAACCGGGACCAATGCCCACCTTTGGTCCCGGTTCGTGCCACCAACCGGGACCAAAGGTCTCTGCTTCCCGCCCTTTGGGCTGCTGAAAAGAGACCTTTGGTCCCGGTTCGTGGCACGAACCGGGACCAAAGGGGGGCATTGGTCCCTGTTGGTGCCACGAACCGGGACCAAAGAGTTGGGTATATAACCAACACTTGTGAAAATTTTCATTTTCATTTCGCAGTTGCCGCCCCCGATGATGCCGACCTCCTCGACGCCGCGAGGCTGGCCCGACGCCGTCGCCGTAGCCCGTGCTCCTGCCCCGCCCCCAAACCCACGCCGACGCCGTCCGCCGCCCACGCCGTCACCATCCGCCGCCCCCGAGCGCGCCTGGCCGCGCCCCTGCGCCCCGGCCCGCCCCCACCGTCGCCGTCGTCGCCGCCCCCGAGCGTGCCCGGCCACGCCCCTGCCCCGGCCCGCCCCCACCGTTGCCCTCGCCGACGCCCTCGCCGCCCCCGCCGTCGCCCTCGCTGGCCGCCCCCGCTGTGAGCCGCCGCCGCCCGTTTTTTTTTCATTTTTTATATGATGATTTTTTTGTTCATATATATATAATGTATATATGTATGTGTGTGGCTATATGTATGTATGGATGTTCATATATATATGTATTAATTTTTTTGTTCATAGCATTTTTTTGCTCATATATGTATTTTTTTTCATAGCATTTTTTTCCATGTATATATGTATGTGGCTATGTATGTATAGATGGATATCATTTTTTTCCATGTATGTATGTCGTTGTCGATATACCCCCTCCCCGATAACTTCGACATGAGGGGGGGGGTCGATATACCCCCTCCCCGATAACATTTTTTTTCTAAGTTACTAAGGTAAAATGTTCACACCCCTCTCGATATACCGGGCGACCAACTCTCGAGGCCACCCAAACCCTAGAAAAATAGCGTTGTCGATCTCCTACCCCCTCCCGCCCCTACCCGACAAACTCTCGAGGCCACCCAAACCAATAGAAGAAAACTCCGGTAACTTCGACATGAGGGGGGACGTCGATCAACCCCCTCTCGCCCGAACAAGTCTATGTATCATTTTATATCGTGGTGGACATATATCAAAGTTTGATCATATGGCAAAGTTTGAATTTTGACATATGCAACATTTGATCATATATCAAAGTTTGATCATATGTCAAAGTTTGAATTTTGACATATGCAACATTTGATCATATGTCAAAGTTTGATCATATGTTCAAGTTTGAATTTTGACATATGCAACAATATTTGATCATATGTCAAAGTTTGACTTTTGCCATAGATTTATCAAGAATGCCCCCATTATGGATGTGCACAAGTTGATCCAATTTTTTTTCTGATCTCATCTATATATATATTCTTCTATATGTCACATTGTCTGTCAAAGTATTGAAGAAATCCATGGCTTCATCATTAGCCGGAAGTAACAGGCTTATGATGCTACGAAGCTCTTCCAAGTTGTTTTGGAACGGAGTTCCGCATAGAATAATTCGCTTTTTGGTACGAATTTCAGCAAAGGCCTTCCAAATAGCGATATTCGGAAGGCTCTTGCTGAACTTCGTACCAAAAAACTAATTATCCTATCCGGGACTCCGTTCCAAAACAATTTTGGAGAGCTTCGTACCATTATGCGCCTGTTACTTCCGGCTAATGATGAAGCCATGGTTTTCTTGAATCCTTTGACACTGACAACGTGACATATAGAAGGATAGATGAGATCAGGAAAAATATGGACCATTTTCTGCACATCCAGATTGGCGCCATTTTGTTAAATCCCTTGTTTGACATTCATGAGAGAGGCGGTCCGGACGTCGGACATTCATGAGAGAACTCCGGTAACTCTTCAACATGAGGGGGGACGTCGATCAACCCCCTCTCGCCCGACCAAACCCTAGAAGCGTTGAGGCCACCCCAAACCCTAGAAGCGTTGCCGAGGCCACCCCAAACCCTAGAAGTGTTGCCGAGGCCACCGCAAACCCTAGAAGCGTCGAGGCCACCCAAATTTACCAAGTTAAAAGAGCATTGTTGAGGCCACCCCAAACCCTAGAAGCGTTGTCGAGGCCACCCCAAATCGTAGAAGCGTCGAGGCCACTAATTAATATTCCTTGTTGTGATTAGCTAGCTAGGTCTATGTTTGCCACTAATATATCCATCTCTCATGTTTGTATATTAATTGCCATGTTGTAATATTTGCAGAAACTATGGATCAAAGAGACTTAGAACAAGAAGAGTTGTTGGGGGACATAATCCGCGACGTGATGTCTTGTCATTTCTCAACGACACCGATGGTCTGGAAGGAGAGGATGAAGGCTCCGGTGATCGAACAATGGAGGAGGAAAGACATGATCATGATGTCTCTGGTGACCGAATGCCGGTGGAAGAAGGAGACCGTGATGACGGCTCCGGTGACCGAACGGAGGAGGGAGCTGTTGCAAAGTCCGGCGAGGTATATATATTAATTAAGCCTATGCTGACTAGCTAATTGATGCATTAATTGTTTTGGTATGTACATATATTAACTCTTCTTTCTTCTTTTATAGCCCTCCGGATCGAGCCAAACTTCGGTAACGAGACGAGGCCCGAAGAAAAGGTTGCGCCAGGATGAAAGGTTCACGATCACAGCAATCGCGGACGATGGCCAACCGATTGAACCCAGGCGGACCAAGGAAGCATTTTCTGCTCAGTGCGGAGCTATTGTTAGGGACAGCATCCCGATCAGCATCCAGCTATGGAATAAGCCTAAGAACGAAGACCTTCAAGTTTCTTATGTCACCGATAGACAGAAAGATGATCTTTGGACCTTGCTGAAGGCAAATTTCACCCTACCGCCAGAGGAGGATCCGAATAAGCCAGTTATAGAGCCACTGGTCAAGGCGTGTGATCTTAAGAAGATGGCAGATCTATTCAGGAGGTGGAAGAATGAGTTGAAATCAATGTTTGTCGACAAAGGGAAGACTCCAGAATTCACCGGCCGATTTGAGAAGATAAGAGATCACTGGCCCGCATTTGTGGCCTACAAGACATCGGACAAGAGTAAGAAAATGTCAGAGATAAACAAGATAAATGCTGCAAAGAAACTGTATCACCATCGCACGGGGTCAGGCGGCTACCTCAAAGCCCGGCCGTTGTGGGACAAAGCTGAGAATGACCTGATTGCTAAAGGGGTCGAACCAGAGACATTGAACTGGCCAGACCGTTCAAGGACTTGGTTCTTCGGGGTTGGGGGAACTTTGGACCCTGAAAGAGGGAAGTGCCGTTGGACAGACGAGCAACTTGCAATACCCGTCAAGAAGCTTCAGAAGTATATCGCCGCAGCGCAGGTAGGGACGTTCATTCCTGACAGAGAGAAGGACGAGCTGACTGAGGCCCTCGGGAATCCTGAGCACCCTGGACGAGCATGAGGCATGCCAGGATCCGTTGCGTGGAAGATTGGGTTTCCCGGCGTAGGCGGTTACAAAACCCGGGAGAGGAAGAGGAAACAGGAGCTGAGCGAAATGCAGAAGCTCAATGCAATAGTACTAAAGTTAGAGGAACAAGTTGAGAGCCAGTGAGCTGCCGACCAACCATCTCAGCGGCATGAATCTACCCCAGAAGCTACCCCGCCATCTCAGCGGAGAAGCAGCGTGGCTTCCACAGAGCTCGTTCTGCAGCCTGACTTCACGGCTCCTAACTACGCCGTGGATGCTATGACGGAGGCTCAACATTGCCAGCTTATGACGAAATGTCGGAACCTCACCTTGAAGGCGCCTGTCGGCTCTATTGCACCTCCTCAACCTGACGAAACTTTTCACTGCTGTCCGATTCCACATGGCTATGCTGTTCTGACGGTGGATGAAGTAATGGAGGGATTTGACGAGCTCGAGCTTGATCACCCTACAGGTGAAGGGGAGACTCAGCTGGTTTATGCTCTAAGGACTACATGTCTATGGCGGAAGGAGTACATCAAGCTTCCGAACTGGACGCCTCCGCCTCCTCCTCCTCCGGCGAGTCAGAGCACTCCTCCTCCTCCTCCTCCGACGCGTGAGGGCACTCCTGAAGGAAATATGCCCTAGAGGCAATAATAAAGTTGTTATTTATATTTCCTTATATCATTATAAATGTTTATTATTCATGCTAGAATTTTACTAACCGGAAACTTGATACATGTGTGAATACATAGACAAAACACCGAGTCCCTAGTAAGCCTCTACTAGACTAGCTCGTTAATCAAAGATGGTTAAGTTTCCTAACCATAGACATGTGTTGTCATTTGATGAACGGGATCACATCATTAGGAGAATGATGTGATGGACAAGACCCATCCGTTAGCTTAGCATAATGATCGTTAAGTTTTATTGCTATTGCTTTCTTCATGACTTTTACATATTCCTCTGACTATGAGATTATGCAACTCGCGAATACCGGAGGAACACCTTGTGTGCTATCAAACGTCACAACGTAACTGGGTGATTATAAAGATGCTCTACAGGTGTCTCCGAAGGTGTTTGTTGGGTTGGCATAAATCGAGATTAGGATTTGTCACTCCGAGTATCGGAGAGGTATCTCTGGGCCCTCTCGGTAATGCACATCATATGAAGCCTTGCAAGCAATGTGACTAATGAGTTAGTTGCAGGATGATGCATTACGGAATGAGTAAAGAGACTTGCCGGTAACGAGATTGAACTAGGTATGATGATACCGACGATTGAATCTCGGGCAAGTAACATACCGATGACAAAGGGAATAACGTATGTTGTTATGCGGTTTGACCGATAAAGATCTTCGTAGAATATGTAGGAGCCAATATGAGCATCCAGGTTCCGCTATTGGTTATTGACCGGAGATGTGTCTCGGCCATGTCTACATAGTTCTTGAACCCGTAGGGTCCGCACGCTTAACGTTCGATGACGATTTGTATTATGAGTTATGTGATTTGATGACCGAAGTTTGTTCGGAGTCCCGGATGAGATCACGGACATGACGATGAGTCTCGAAATGGTCGAGAGGTAAAGATTCGTATATTGGAAGGCTATATTCGGACATCGGAAAGGTTCCGAGTGATTCGGATATTTTTCGGAGTACCGGGGAGTTATTGGGCCATACGGGAAAAGAGGAGGCAGGCCAAAGGGGAGGTGGTGCCCCCCCCCCCCCCATGGGTCCGAATTGGACTAGGGGAATGGGGCGGCGCCCCCCTTGCCCTTTCCTACTCCCTCTCTCTTTCCCTCTTTCCTTCTCTCCTACTCCGAAAAGGGAAAGGGATTCCTACTAGGACTTGGAAGTCCTAGTAGGACTCCATACACTTGGCGCGCCCCTAGGAGGGCTGGCCTCTCTCCCTCCCTCCTTTATATACGGGGGAGGGGGGCACACCAAGATTTGTCTTAGCCGTGTGCGGTGCCCCCCTCCACAGTTACACACCTCGGTCATATCGTCTATATCAACCGCGTTAACCTAAAGCTTCCGCTTTCGGTCTACGAGGGTACGTGGACATACTCTCCCCTCTTGTTGTGATGCATCTCCTAGATAGATCTTGCGTGAACATAGGAATTTTTTTGAAATTGCACGTTCCCCAACAGTGGCATCAGAGCCAGGTCTATACGTAGATGATATGCATGAGTAGATCACAAAGAGTTGTGGGCGATAATATTCATACTGCTTACCACCAACGTCTTACTTTGATTCGGCGATATTGTTGGATGAAGCGGCCCGGACCGACATTACATGACCGCGTTCATGAGACTGGTTCTACCGACGTGCTTTGCACAAAGGTGGCTGGCGGGTGTCTGTTTCTCCAACTTTAGTTAAATCAAGTTTGACTACGGCCGGTCCTTGTTGAAGGTTAAAACAGCACACTTGACGAAAAATTGTTGTGGTTTTGATGCGTAGGTAAGAACGGTTATTGCTAGAAGCCCGTAGCAGCCACGTAAAACTTGCAACAACAAAGTAGAGGACGTCTATCTTGTTTTTGCAGGGCATGCTGTGATGTGATATGGTCAAGACATGATGTGATATACGTTATTGTATGAGATGATCATGTTTTGTAAAAGTTATCGGCAACTGGCAGGAGCCTTATGGTTGTCGCTTTATTGTATGAATTGCAATCGCCATGTAATTGCTTTACTTTATCACTATGCGGTAGCGATAGTCGTAGAAGCAATAGTTGGCAAGACGACAACGACGCTACGATGGAGATCAAGGTGTCAAGCCATTGACGATGGAGATCATGATGGTGCTTTAGAGATGGAGATCAAAGGCACAAAATGATGATGACCATATCATGTCACATATTTTGATTACATGTGATGTTTATCTTTTATGCATCTTATTTTGCTTAGTACGACGGTAGCATTATAAGATGATCCCTCACTAAAATTTCAAGGTATAAGTGTTCTCCCTGAGTATGCACCGTTGCGACAGTTCGTCGTGCCAAGACACCACGTGATGATCGGGTGTGATAAGCTCTACGTTCACATACAACGGGTGCATGCCAGTTTTGCACGTGCAGAATACTCGGGTTAAACTTGACGAGCCTAGCATATGCAGATATGGCCTCGGAACACTGAGACCGAAAGGTCGAACGTGAATCATATAGTAGATATGATCAACATAGAGATGTTCACCATTGAAAACTACTCCATCTCACATGATGATCGGACATGGTTTAGTTGATATGGATCACATGATCATTTAGATGACTAGAGGGATGTCTATCTAAGTGGGAGTTCTTAAGTAATATGATTAATTGAACTTTAATTTATCATGAACTTAGTCCTTGTAGTATTTGCAAATTATGTTGTAGTTCAATAGCTCGCGTATAGCTCCCCTGTTTTATTTTTGATATGTTCCTAGAGAAAACTAAGTTGAAAGATGATAGTAGCAATGATGCGGACTGGTTCCGTGATATTAGGATTATCCTCATTGCTGCACAGAAGAATAATATCCTTGATGCACCGCTAGGTGACAGACCTATTGCAGGAGCAGATGCAAACGTTATGAATGTTTAGCAAGCTCGATATGATGACTACTTGATGTTGGAAATATGCCCTAGAGGCAATAATAAAATGGTTATTATTATATTTCCTTGTTCATGATAATTGTCTGTTATTCATGCTATAATTGTGTTATCCGGAAATCGTGATACATGTGTGAATACATAGACCACAACATGTCCCTTGTAAGCCTCTAGTTGACTAGCTCATTGATCAATAGATGGTTACGGTTTCCTGACCATGGACATTGGATGTCATTGATAACGGGATCACATCATTAGGAGAATGATGTGGTGGACAAGACCCAATCCTAAGCCTAGCACTAGATCGTGTAGTTCGTTTGCTAAAGCTTTTCCAATGTCAAGTAACTTTTCCTTAGACCATGAGATTGTGCAACTCCCAGATACCTTAGGAGTGCTTTGGGTGTACCAAACGTCACAACGTAACTGGGTGGCTATAAAGGTGCACTACGGGTATCTCCGAAAGTGTCTGTTGGGTTGGCACGAATCGAGACTGGGATTTGTCACTCCGTGTGACGGAGAGGTACCTCTGGGCCCACTCGGTAGGACATCATCATAATGAGCTCAATGTGATCAAGGAGTTGTTCACAGGATGATGTGTTACGGAAACGAGTAAAGAGACTTGCCGGTAACGAGATTGAACAAGGTATCGAGATACCGACGATCGAATCTCGGGCAAGTATCGTACCGATAGACAAAGGGAATTGCGTACGGGATTGATTGAATCCTCGACATCGTGGTTCATCCGATGAGATCATCGAGGAGCATGTGGGAGCCAACATGGGTATCCAGATCCCGCTGTTGGTTATTGACCGAAGAGTCGTCTCGGTCATGTCTGCGTGTCTCCCGAACCCGTAGGGTCTACACACTTAAGGTTCGGTGACGCTAGGGTTGTAGAGATATTAGTATGCGGTAACCCGAAAGTTGTTCGGAGTCCCGGATGAGATCCCGGACGTCACGAGGAGTTCCGGAATGGTCCGGAGGTAAAGAATTGTATATAGGAAGTCCAGTTTCGGCCACCGGGAAGGTTTCGGGGGTAATCGGTATTGTACCGGGACCACCGGAAGGGTCCCGGGGGTCCACCGGGTGGGGCCACCTATCCCGGAGGGCCCCATGGGCTGAAGTGGGAAGGGAACCAGCCCCTGGTGGGCTGGTGCGCCCCCCTATGGGCCTCCCCTGCGCCTAGGGTTGGGAACCCTAGGGGTGGGGGGCGCCTCCACCTGGCTTGGGGGGCAAGCCACCCCCTTGGCCGCCGCCCCTCCCCTCAGATTGGATCTGAGGGGGCCGGCCCCCTCTCCCCTTCCCCCTATAAATAGTGGAGGGGTGGGAGGGAGGACGCACCCCAGCCCCTGGCGCCTCCCTCTCCTCCCGTGACACCTCTCCCTCTCGTTGGTGCTTGGTGAAGCCCTGCCGAGATCCCGCTGCTTCCACCACCACGCCGTCGTGCTGCTGGATCCTCATCAACCTCTCCTTCCCCCTTGCTGGATCAAGAAGGAGGAGACGTCTCTCCCAACCGTACGTGTGTTGAACACGGAGGTGCCGTCCGTTCGGCGCTCGGTCATCGGTGATTTGGATCACGACGAGTACGACTCCATCAACCCCGTTCTCTTGAACGCTTCCGCTCGCGATCTACAAAGGTATGTAGATGCACTCCCCTCTCTCTCGTTGCTAGATGACTCCATAGATTGATCTTGGTGATGCGTAGAAAATTTTAAAATTCTGCTACGATCCCCAACAGTGGTATCAGAGCCAGGTTTATGCGTAGTATCTTGCACGAGTAGAACACAAAGTAGTTGTGGGCGTCGATTTGTCAATCTTCTTGCCGTTACTAGTCTTATCTTGATTCGGCGGCACTGTGGGATGAAGCGGCCCGGACCGACCTTACACGTACGCTTACGTGAGACAGGTTCCACCGACTGACATGCACTAGTTGCATAAGGTGGCTAGCGGGTGTCTGTCTCTCCCATTTTAGTCGGATCGGATTCGATGAACAGGGTCCTTATGAAGGGTAAATAGAAATTGGCATATCACGTTGTGGTTTTGGCGTAGGTAAGAAACGTTCTTGCTAGAAACCTATAGCAGCCACGTAAAAACTTGCAACAACAATTAGAGGACGTCTAACTTGTTTTTGCAGCAAGTGCTTTGTGATGTGATATGGCCAAAGGATGTGATGAATGATATATGTGATGTATGAGATGATCATGTTCTTGTAATAGGAATCACGACTTGCATGTCGATGAGTATGACAACCGGCAGGAGCCATAGGAGTTGTCTTAATTTATTATATGACCTGCGTGTCATTGAAATTCGCCATGTAATTACTTTACTTTATTGCTAACCGTTAGCCGTAGTAGTAGAAGTAATAGTTGGCGAGACAACTTCATGAAGACACGATGATGGAGATCATGGTGTCATGCCGGTGACGATGATGATCATGGAGCCCCGAAGATGGAGATCAAAAGGAGCGAAGTGATAATGGCCGTATCATGTCACTATTTTGATTGCATGTGATGTTTATCATGTTTTTGCATCTTATTTGCTTAGAACGACGGTAGCATATAAGATGATCCCTCACTAAAATTTCAAGAAAGTGTTCCCCCTAACTGTGCACCGTTGCGAAGGTTCGTTGTTTCGAAGCACTACGTGTTGATCGGGTGTGATAGATTCTAACGTTCGAATACAACGGGTGTAAGCCAGATTTACACAGCAATACACTTAGGTTGACTTGACGAGCCTAGCATGTACAGACATGGCCTCGGAGCACAAGAGACCGAAAGGTCGAACATGAGTCGTATAGAAGATACGATCAACATGGAGATGTTCACCGTTGATGACTAGTCCGTCTCACGTGATGATCGGACACGGCCTAGTCGATTCGGATCATGTATCACTTAGATGACGAGAGGGATGTCTATCTGAGTGGGAGTTTATTACATAATTTGATTAGATGAACTTAATTGTCATGAACTTAGTCTAAATGTTACATATCTATCTTGTAGATCAAATGGCCAATGCTAATGTTACCCTCAACTTCAACGCGTTCCTAGAGAAAAACAAGCTGAAAGACGATGGTAGCAACTATGCGGACTGGGTCCGTAACCTGAGGATTATCCTCATAGCTGCCAAGAAATCATATGTCCTTGAAGCACCGTTAGGTGGCCCACCTGCTCTCCCAGCACTGCCAGACGATTTGAACGTTTGGCAGACACGCACCGATGATTACTCCTTCGTTCAGTGCGGCATGCTCTTCAGCTTAGAACCGGGGCTCCAAAAGCGTTTTGAGCATCACGGAGCATATGAGATGTTCGAAGAGCTGAAAATGGTTTTCCAAGCTCATGCCCGGATCGAGAGATATGAAGTCTCCGATAAGTTCTACAGCTGTAAGATGGAGGAAAATAGTTCTGTCAGCGAGCACATACTCAAAATGTCTGGGTTGCACAGCCGCTTGTCTCAGCTGGGAGTTAATCTCCCGGATGACGCGGTCGTTGACAGAATCCTTCAGTCGCTTCCACCTAGCTACAAGAGCTTCGTGATGAACTTCAACATGCAGGGGATGGAAAAGACCATTCCTGAGGTATATGCGATGCTGAAGTCAGCGGAGGCAGAGATCAGAAAGGAACATCAAGTGTTGATGGTGAATAAAACCACTAAGTTCAAGAAGGGCAAGGGTAAGAAGAACTTCAAGAAGGACGGCAAGGGAGTTGCCGCGCCCTGTAAGCCAGCTGCCGGGAAGAAGTCGAAGAATGGACCCAAGCCTGAGACTGAGTGCTTTTATTGCAAGGGAAACGGTCACTGGAAGCGAAACTGCCCCAAGTACTTGGCGGACAAGAAGGCCGGCAATACCAAAGGTATATATGATATACATGTAATTGATGTGTACCTTACCAGCACTCGTAGTAGTTCCTGGGTATTTGATACCGGTGTGGTTGCTCATATTTGTAACTCAAAGCAGGAACTGCGGAATCAGCGTAGACTGGCAAAGGACGAGGTGACGATGCGCGTCGGGAATGGTTCCAAGGTCGATGTGATCGCCGTCGGCACGCTACCTCTGCATCTACCTACGGGATTAGTTTTAAACCTCAATAATTGTTATTTAGTACCAGCTTTGAGCATGAACATTGTATCTGGATCTCGCTTAATGCGAGATGGCTACTCATTTAAATCTGAGAATAATGGTTGTTCTATTTATATGAGAGAATATGTTTTATGGTCATGCCCCGCTGGTGAATGGTTTATTTTTATTGAATCTCGAACGTGATGTTACACATGTTTATAATGTGAATGCCAAGAAATGCAAGGTTGATAACGATAGTCCCACATACTTGTGGCACTGCCGCCTTGGTCATATCGGTGTTAAACGCATGAAGAAACTCCATGCAGATGGACTTTTGGAGTCTCTTGATTATGAATCATTTGACAGATGCGAACCATGCCTCTTGGGCAAGATGACCAAGGCTCCGTTCTCCGGAACAATGGAGCGAGCAACCAACTTATTGGAGATCATACATACTGATGTGTGTGGTCCAATGAGTGTTGAGGCTCGCGGTGGTTATCGTTATGTTCTCACCCTCACCGATGATTTGAGTAGATATGGGTATGTCTACTTGATGAAGCACAAGTCTGAGACCTTTGAAAAGTTCAAGGAATTTCAGAGTGAGGTTGAGAATCAACGTGACAAGAAAATAAAGTTCTTACGTTCAGATCGTGGAGGAGAATATTTGAGTCATGAATTTGGCACGCACTTAAGGAAATGTGGAATTGTTTCACAACTCACGCCGCCTGGAACACCTCAGCGTAATGGTGTGTCCGAACGTCGTAATCGCACTCTATTGGATATGGTGCGATCTATGATGTCTCTTACCGATTTACCGCTATCCTTTTGGGGTTATGCTTTAGAGACTGCCGCATTCACTTTAAATAGGGCACCGTCAAAATCCGTTGAGACGACACCGTATGAATTATGGTTTGTGAAGAAACCTAAGCTGTCGTTTCTGAAAGTTTGGGGATGCGATGCTTATGTGAAGAAACTTCAACCAGAGAAGCTCGAACCCAAGTCGGAAAAATGCGTATTCATAGGATACCCTAAGGAAACTATTGGGTATACCTTCTACCTAAGATCCGAGGGCAAGATCTTTGTTGCCAGGAATGGATCCTTTCTAGAGAAAGAGTTTCTCTCGAAAGAAGTAAGTGGGAGGAAAGTGGAGCTTGATGAGATGACCCTCGAACCGGAGAGTAGCGCAGCACAGGAAAATGTTTCTGTGGAGCCTACACCGGCTAGAGAGGAAGTTATTGATAATGATCATGATCAAGCTACCACTGAACTTCGAAGGTCCACGAGGACACATTCCGCACCAGAGTGGTATGGCAATCCTGTCCTGGAAATCATGTTGTTAGACAACAGTGAACCTTCGAACTATGAAGAAGCGATGGCGGGCCCGGATTCCGACAAATGGCTTGAAGCCATGAAATCCGAGATAGGATCCATGTATGAAAACAAAGTATGGACTTTGACTGACTTGCCCGATGATCGGCAAGCCATAGAAAATAAATGGATCTTTAAGAAGAAGACTGACGCGGATGGTAATGTGACCATCTATAAGGCTCGGCTTGTCGCTAAGGGTTATCGACAAGTTCAAGGGGTTGACTACGATGAGACTTTCTCACCCGTAGCGAAGCTGAAATCCGTCAGAATCATGTTAGCAATTGCCGCATACTATGATTATGAGATATGGCAAATGGACGTCAAAACGGCATTCCTTAATGGTTTTCTTAAGGAAGAGTTGTATATGATGCAACCGGAAGGTTTTGTCGACCCTGAGAATGCTGACAAGGTATGCAAGCTCCAGCGCTCAATCTATGGGCTGGTGCAAGCATCTCGGAGTTGGAACATTCGCTTTGATGAGATGATCAAAGCGTTTGGGTTCACACAGACTTATGGAGAAGCCTGTGTTTACAAGAAAGTGAGTGGGAGCTCTATAGCATTTCTCATATTATATGTGGATGACATACTGCTGATGGGAAATGATATAGAATTCTTGGAAAGTATAAAGGCCTACTTGAATAAGTGTTTTTCAATGAAGGACCTTGGAGAAGCTGCTTATATATTAGGCATCAAGATCTATAGGGATAGATCGAGACGCCTCATAGGTCTTTCGCAAAGCACATACCTTGATAAGATATTGAAGAAGTTCAATATGGATCAGTCCAAGAAGGGGTTCTTGCCTGTATTGCAAGGTGTGAGATTGAGCACGGCTCAATGCCCGACCACGGCAGAAGATATAGAAGAGATGAGTGTCATCCCCTATGCTTCAGCCATAGGGTCTATTATGTATGCCATGCTGTGTACCAGACCTGATGTAAACCTTGCAGTAAGTTTGGTAGGTAGGTACCAAAGTAATCCTGGCAAGGAACACTGGACAGCGGTCAAGAACATCCTGAAGTACCTGAAAAGGACTAAGGATATGTTTCTCGTATATGGAGGTGACGAAGAGCTCGTCATAAAGGGTTACGTCGACGCTAGCTTCGACACAGATCCGGATGACTCCAAGTCACAAACCGGATACGTGTATATTTTGAATGGTGGAGCAGTAAGCTGGTGCAGTTGCAAGCAAAGCGTCGTGGCGGGATCTACATGCGAAGCAGAGTACATAGCAGCCTCGGAGGCAGCACACGAAGCAGTATGGATGAAGGAGTTCATCACCGACCTAGGAGTCATTCCAAATGCGTCGGGTCCAATGGCTCTCTTCTGTGATAACACTGGAGCTATTGCCCTTGCCAAGGAGCCCAGGTTTCACAAGAAGACCAGGCATATCAAGCGTCGCTTCAACTCCATACGTGAACATGTTCAATATGGAGACATAGATATTTGTAAAGTGCACACGGATTTGAATGTAGCAGATCCGTTGACTAAACCTCTTCCACGAGCAAAACATGATCAACACCAGAACTCTATGGGTGTTCGATTCATCACAATGTAACTAGATTATTGACTCTAGTGCAAGTGGGAGACTGTTGGAAATATGCCCTAGAGGCAATAATAAAATGGTTATTATTATATTTCCTTGTTCATGATAATTGTCTGTTATTCATGCTATAATTGTGTTATCCGGAAATCGTGATACATGTGTGAATACATAGACCACAACATGTCCCTTGTAAGCCTCTAGTTGACTAGCTCGTTGATCAATAGATGGTTACGGTTTCCTGACCATGGACATTGGATGTCATTGATAACGGGATCACATCATTAGGAGAATGATGTGATGGACAAGACCCAATCCTAAGCCTAGCACTAGATCGTGTAGTTCGTTTGCTAAAGCTTTTCCAATGTCAAGTAACTTTTCCTTAGACCATGAGATTGTGCAACTCCCGGATACCGTAGGAGTGCTTTGGGTGTACCAAACGTCACAACGTAACTGGGTGGCTATAAAGGTGCACTACGGGTATCTCCGAAAGTGTCTGTTGGGTTGGCACGAATCGAGACTGGGATTTGTCACTCCGTGTGACGGAGAGGTACCTCTGGGCCCACTCGGTAGGACATCATCATAATGAGCTCAATGTGGTCAAGGAGTTGTTCACAGGATGATGTGTTACGGAATCGAGTAAAGAGACTTGCCGGTAACGAGATTGAACAAGGTATCGGTATACCGACGATCAAATCTCGGGCAAGTATCGTACCGATAGACAAAGGGAATTGCGTACGGGATTGATTGAATCCTCGACATCGTGGTTCATCCGATGAGATCATCGAGGAGCATGTGGGAGCCAACATGGGTATCCAGATCCCGCTGTTGGTTATTGACCGGAGAGTCGTCTCGGTCATGTCTGCGTGTCTCCCGAACCCGTAGGGTCTACACACTTAAGGTTCGGTGACGCTAGGGTTGTAGAGATATTAGTATGCGGTAACCCGAAAGTTGTTCGGAGTCCCGGATGAGATCCCGGACGTCACGAGGAGTTCCGGAATGGTCCGGAGGTAAAGAATTGTATATAGGAAGTCCAGTTTCGGCCACCGGGAAGGTTTCGGGGGTAATCGGTATTGTACCGGGACCACCGGAAGGGTCCCGGGGGTCCACCGGGTGGGGCCACCTATCCCGGAGGGCCCCATGGGCTGAAGTGGGAAGGGAACCAGCCCCTGGTGGGCTGGTGCGCCCCCTATGGGCCTCCCCTGCGCCTAGGGTTGGGAACCCTAGGGGTGGGGGGTGTTGGAAATATGCCCTAGAGGCAATAATAAAATGGTTATTATTATATTTCCTTGTTCATGATAATTGTCTGTTATTCATGCTATAATTGTGTTATCCGGAAATCGTAATACATGTGTGAATACATAGACCACAACATGTCCCTAGTAAGCCTCTAGTTGACTAGCTCGTTGATCAATAGATGGTTACGGTTTCCTGACCATGGACATTGGATGTCATTGATAACGGGATCACATCATTAGGAGAATGATGTGATGGACAAGACCCAATCCTAAGCCTAGCACTAGATCGTGTAGTTCGTTTGCTAAAGCTTTTCCAATGTCAAGTAACTTTTCCTTAGACCATGAGATTGTGCAACTCCCGGATACCGTAGGAGTGCTTTGGGTGCACCAAACGTCACAACGTAACTGGGTGACTATAAAGGTGCACTACGGGTATCTCCGAAAGTATCTGTTGGGTTGGCACGAATCGAGACTGGGATTTGTCACTCCATGTAACGGAGAGGTACCTCTGGGCCCACTCGGTAGGACATCATCATAATGAGCTCAATGTGATCAAGGAGTTGTTCACGAGATGATGTGTTACGGAAACGAGTAAAGAGACTTGCCGGTAACGAGATTGAACAAGGTATCGAGATACCGACGATCGAATCTCGGGCAAGTATCGTACCGATAGACAAAGGGAATTGCGTACGGGATTGATTGAATCCTCGACATCGTGGTTCATCCGATGAGATCATCGAGGAGCATGTGGGAGCCAACATGGGTATCCAGATCCCGCTGTTGGTTATTGACCGGAGAGTCGTCTCGGTCATGTCTGCGTGTCTCCCGAACCCGTAGGGTCTACACACTTAAGGTTCGGTGACGCTAGGGTTGTAGAGATATTAGTATGCGGTAACCCGAAAGGTGTTCGGAGTCCCGGATGAGATCCCGGACGTCACGAGGAGTTCCGGAATGGTCCGGAGGTAAAGAATTGTATATAGGAAGTCCAGTTTCGGCCACCGGGAAGGTTTCGGGGGTAATCGGTATTGTACCGGGACCACCGGAAGGGTCCCGGGTGTCCACCGGGTGGGGCCACCTATCCCGGAGGGCCCCATGGGCTGAAGTGGGAAGGGAACCAGCCCCTGGTGGGCTGGTGCGCCCCCCTATGGGCCTCCCCTGCGCCTAGGGTTGGGAACCCTAGGGGTGGGGGGCGCCTCCACCTGGCTTGGGGGGCAAGCCACCCCCTTGGCCGCCGCCCCTCCCCTCAGATTGGATCTGAGGGGGCCGGCCCCCTCTCCCCTTCCCCCTATAAATAGTGGAGGGGTGGGAGGGAGGAGACACCCCAGCCCCTGGCGCCTCCCTCTCCTCCCGTGACACCTCTCCCTCTCGTTGGTGCTTGGTGAAGCCCTTCTGAGATCCCGCTGCTTCCACCACCACGCCGTCGTGCTGCTGGATCCTCATCAACCTCTCCTTCCCCCTTGCTGGATCAAGAAGGAGGAGACGTCTCTCCCAACCGTACGTGTGTTGAACACGGAGGTGCCGTCCGTTCGGCGCTCGGTCATCGGTGATTTGGATCACGACGAGTACGACTCCATCAACCCCGTTCTCTTGAACGCTTCCGCTCGCGATCTACAAGGGTATGTAGATGCACTCCCCTCTCTCTCGTTGCTAGATGACTCCATAGATTGATCTTGGTGATGCGTAGAAAATTTTAAAATTCTGCTACGATCCCCAACAGTACTGTTGGAAATATGCCCTAGAGGCAATAATAAAATGGTTATTATTATATTTCCTTGTTCATGATAATTGTCTGTTATTCATGCTATAATTGTGTTATCCGGAAATCGTAATACATGTGTGAATACATAGACCACAACATGTCCCTAGTAAGCCTCTAGTTGACTAGCTCGTTGATCAATAGATGGTTACGGTTTCCTGACCATGGACATTGGATGTCATTGATAACGGGATCACATCATTAGGAGAATGATGTGATGGACAAGACCCAACCCTAAGCCTAGCACTAGATCGTGTAGTTCGTTTGCTAAAGCTTTTCCAATGTCAAGTAACTTTTCCTTAGACCATGAGATTGTGCAACTCCCGGATACCGTAGGAGTGCTTTGGGTGTACCAAACGTCACAACGTAACTGGGTGGCTATAAAGGTGCACTGCGGGTATCTCCGAAAGTGTCTGTTGGGTTGGCACGAATCGAGACTGGGATTTGTCACTCCGTGTGACGGAGAGGTACCTCTGGGCCCACTCGGTAGGACATCATCATAATGAGCTCAATGTGATCAAGGAGTTGTTCACAGGATGATGTGTTACGGAAACGAGTAAAGAGACTTGCCGGTAACGAGATTGAACAAGGTATCGAGATACCGACGATCGAATCTCGGGCAAGTATCGTACCGATAGACAAAGGGAATTGCGTACGGGATTGATTGAATCCTCGACATCGTGGTTCATCCGATGAGATCATCGAGGAGCATGTGGGAGCCAACATGGGTATCCAGATCCCGCTGTTGGTTATTGACCGGAGAGTCGTCTCGGTCATGTCTGCGTGTCTCCCGAACCCGTAGGGTCTACACACTTAAGGTTCGGTGACGCTAGGGTTGTAGAGATACTAGTATGCGGTAACCCGAAAGGTGTTCGGAGTCCCGGATGAGATCCCGGACGTCACGAGGAGTTCCGGAATGGTCCGGAGGTAAAGAATTGTATATAGGAAGTCCAGTTTCGGCCACCGGGAAGGTTTCGGGGGTAATCGGTATTGTACCGGGACCACCGGAAGGGTCCCGGGTGGGGCCACCTATCCCGGAGGGCCCCATGGGCTGAAGTGGGAAGGGAACCAGCCCCTAGTGGGCTGGTGCGCCCCCCTATGGGCCTCCCCTGCGCCTAGGGTTGGGAACCCTAGGGGTGGGGGGCGCCTCCACCTGGCTTGGGGGGCAAGCCACCCCCTTGGCCGCCGCCCCTCCCCTCAGATTGGATCTGAGGGGGCCGGCCCCCTCTCCCCTTCCCCCTATAAATAGTGGAGGGGTGGGAGGGAGGACACACCCCAGCCCCTGGCGCCTCCCTCTCCTCCCGTGACACCTCTCCCTCTCGTTGGTGCTTGGTGAAGCCCTGCCGAGATCCCGCTGCTTCCACCACCACGCCGTCGTGCTGCTGGATCCTCATCAACCTCTCCTTCCCCCTTGCTGGATCAAGAAGGAGGAGACGTCTCTCCCAACCGTACGTGTGTTGAACACGGAGGTGCTGTCCGTTCGGCGCTCGGTCATCGGTGATTTGGATCACGACGAGTACGATTCCATCAACCCCGTTCTCTTGAACGCTTCCGCTCGCGATCTACAAAGGTATGTAGATGCACTCCCCTCTCTCTCGTTGCTAGATGACTCCATAGATTGATCTTGGTGATGCGTAGAAAATTTTAAAATTCTGCTACGATCCCCAACACTTGATAGTTTAGTGTGCCATGATTTACGGCTTAGAACCGGGACTTCAAAAACATTTTGAACGCCACGGAGCATATGAGATGTTCCAAGAGCTGAAATCGGTATTTCAGACTCATGCCCGTGTCGAGAGGTATGAGACCTCTGACAAGTACTTTGCCTACAAGATGGAGGAGAATAGCTCAGCTGGTGAGCATGTGCTCAGAATGTCTGGGTACTACAATCCCTTGAATCAAGTGGGAGTTGATCTTCCAGATAAGATAGTGATTGACAGAGTTCTCTAGTCACTATCACCAAGTTACTAGAACTTCGTGATGAACTATAATATGCAAGGGATAACAAAAAGGATTCCCAAGCTCTTCGCGATGCTGAAATCGGCGAAGGTAGAAATCAAGAAATAGCATCAAATGTTGATGGTTGACAAGACCACTAGTTTCAAGAAAAAGGGTAAGGGAAAGGAAGAGAACTTCAAGAAGAATGGCAAGCAAGTTGTCACTCCCGTGAAGAAGCTCAAAGATGGACCTAAACCTAAAACTGAATGCTTCTACTGCAAAGGAAATGGTCACTGGAAGCGGAACTGCCCCAAATACTTGGTGGATAAGAAGGATGGCAAAGTGAACAAAGGTATATTTGATATACACGTTATTGATGTGTATTTTACTAGTGTTCATAGTAGCCCCTGGTTATTTGATACCGGTTCAGTTGCTAACATTTGTAACTCAAAACAGGAGTTGCAAAATGAACAGAGACTAGTTAATGACGAGGTGACGATGAGTGTTGGAAGTGATTCCAAGGTTGATAAGATCACCATCGCACACTCCCTCTACCTTCGGGATTAGTGTTGGACCTAAATAAATGTTATTTGGTGTTGAGAATGAATATGATTGGATCATGTTTATTGCGATACGGTTATTCATTTAAGTCAGAGAATAATTGTTGTTCTGTTTACATGAATAAAACCTTCTATGGTCATACACTCAATATAAATGGTTTATTGAATCTCGATCGTAGTGATACACATATTCATAATATTGATGCCAAAAGATGCAAAGTTGATAATGATAGTGCAACATACTTGTGGCACTGCCGTTTAGGTCATATTGGTGTAAAGCACATGATGAAACTCCATGCGGATGGACTTTTGGAATCACTTGATTATGAATCAGTTGATGCTTGCAAACCATGCCTCATGGGCAAGATGACTAAGACTCCGTTCTCCGGAACAATGGAGCGAGCTACTGACTTATTGGAAATAATACATACTGATGTATGCGGTCCGATGAGTGTTGAGGCTCGCGGCGGGTATCATTATTTTCTGACCTTCATAGATGATTTGAGCAGATATGGGTATATCTACTTGATGAAACATAAGTCTGAAACATTTGAAATGTTCAAAGAATTTCAGAGTGAAGTAGAAAATCACTGTAACAAGAAAATAAAGTTTCTATGATCTGATCGCGGAGGCGAATATTTGAGTTACGAGTTTGGCCTTCATTTAAAACAATGTGGAATAGTTTCACAACTCACGCCACCTGGAACACCACAGCGTAATGGTGTGTCCGAACGTCGTAACCGTACTTTATTAGATATGGTGCGATCTATGATGTCTGTTACTGATTTACCACTATCGTTTTGGGGTTATGCATTAGAGACAACTGCATTCACGTTAAAATAGGGCACCATCTAAATCCGTTGAGACGACACCGTATGAACTGTGGTTTGGAAAGAAACCTAAGCTGTCGTTTCTTAAAGTTTGGGGTTGCGATGCTTATGTGAAAAAGCTTCAGCCTGATAAGCTCGAACCCAAATCGGAGAAGTGCATCTTCATAGGATACCCAAAAGAAACTGTTGGGTACACCTTCTCTCACAGATCCAAAGGCAAAATCTTTGTTGCTAAAAATGGATCATTTCTAGAGAAGGAGTTTCTCTCGAAAGAAGTGAGTGGGAGGAAAGTAGAACTTGATGAGGTAATTGTACCTTCTCCCGTATTGGAAAGTAGTTCATCATAGAAATCAGTTCCAGTGATGCCTACACCAATCTGTGGGGAAGTTAATGATGATGATCATGAAACTTCAGATCAAGTTACTACCGAACCTCGTAGGTCAACCAGAGTACGTTCCGCACCAGAGTGGTACGGTAATTCTGTTCTTGAAGTCATGTTACTAGACCATGACGAACCTGCGAACTATGATGAAGCGATGATGAGCCCAGATTCCGGGAAATGGCTTGAGGCCATGAAATCTGAGATGGGATCCATGTATGAGAACAAAGTGTGGACTTTGGTTGACTTGCCCAATGATCGGCAAGCCATAGAGAATAAATGGATCTTCAAGAAGAAGACTGACGCTGACGGTAATGTTACTGTCTACAAAGCTCGACTTGTTGCGAAAGGTTTTCGACAAGTTCAAGGAGTTGACTACGATGAGACCTTCTCACCCGTAGCGATGCTTAAGTCTGTCCGAATCATGCTAGCAATTGCCGCATTTTATGATTATGAAATTTGGCAAATGGATGTCAAAACTGCATTCCTTAATGGATTTCTTAAAGAAGAGTTGTATATGATGCAACCAGAAGGTTTTGTCGATCCTAAAGGTGCTAACAAAGTGTGCAAGCTCCAGCGATCCATTTATGGACTGGTGCAAGCATCTCGGAGTTGGAATATACGCTTTGATGAAGTGATCAAAGCATATGGTTTTATACAGACTTTTGGAGAAGCCTGTATTTACAAGAAAAAGTGAGTGGGAGCTCTGTAGCATTTCTGATATTATATGTGGATGACATATTGTTGATTGAAAATGATATAGAATTTCTGGATAGCATAAAAGGATACTGGAATAAGAGTTTTCAATGAAAGACCTCGGTAAAGCTGCTTATATATTGGGCATCAAGATCTATAGAGATAGATCAAGACGCTTAATAGGATTTTCACAAAGCACATACCTTGACAAAATTTTGAAAGAGTTCAAAAAGGGATCAGTCAAAGAAAGAGTTCTTGCCTGTATTCAAGGTATAAAGTTGAGTAAGACTCAAAGCATAACCACGGAAGAAGATAGAGAGAGAATGAAAGTCATTCCCTATGCCTCAGCCATAGGTTCTATAAAGTATGCCATGCTGTATACCAGACCTATTGTGTACCTTGCCATGAGTTTGGCAAGGGGGTACGATAGTGATCCAGGAATGGATCACTGGACAGCGGTCAAAATTATCCTTAGTTACCTAAGAGGACTAAGGAAATGTTTCTTGGTTATGGAGGTGACAAAGAGTTCATCGTAAAGGGTTACATCGATGCAAGCTTTGACACTGATCCGGATGACTCTGAGTCTCAATCTGGATACATATTGAAAGTGGGAGCAATTAGCTAAAGTAGCTCCGTGCAGAGCATTACATAGAAATTTGCGAAATACATACAGATCTGAATGTGGCAGACCCATTGACTAAACTTCTCTCACAAGCAAAACATGATCACACTTTAGTACTCTTTGGGTGTTAATCACATGGTGATGTGAACTAGATTATTGACTCTAGTAAACCCTTTGGATGTTGGTCACATGGCGATGTGAACTATTGGTGTTCATCACATGGCGACGTGAACTAGATTATTGACTCTAGTAAACCCTTTGGATGGTCACATGGCGATGTGAACTATTGGTGTTAATCACATGGCGATGTGAACTAGATTATTGACTCTAGTAAACCCTTTGGGTGTTGATCACATGGCGATGTGAACTAGATTATTGACTCTAGTGCAAGTGGGAGACTGAAGAAAATATGCCCTAGAGGCAATAATAGAGTTGTTATTTATATTTCCTTATATCATGATAAATGTTTATTATTCATGCTAGAATTGTATTAACTGGAAACTTGATACATGTGTGAATACATAGACAAAACACCGAGTCCCTAGTAAGCCTCTACTAGACTAGCTCGTTAATCAAAGATGGTTAAGTTTCCTAACCATAGACATGTGTTGTCATTTGATGAACGGGATCACATCATTAGGAGAATGATGTGATGGACAAGACCCATCCGTTAGATTAGCATAATGATCGTTAAGTTTTATTGCTATTACTTTCTTCATGACTTATACATATTCCTCTGACTATGAGATTATGCAACTCCCGAATACCGGAGGAACACCTTGTGTGCTATCAAATGTCACAACGTAACTGGGTGATTATAAAGATGCTCTATAGGTGTCTCCGAAGGTGTTTGTTGGGTTGGCATAAATCAAGATTAGGATTTGTCACTCCGAGTATCGGAGAGGTATCTCTGGGCCCTCTCGGTAATGCACATCATATGAAGCCTTGCAAGCAATGTGACTAGTGAGTTAGTTGCGGGATGATGCATTATGGAATGAGTAAAGAGACTTGCCGGTAATGAGATTGAACTAGGTATGATGATACCGACGATCGAATCTCGGGCAAGTAACATACCGATGACAAAGGGAATAACGTATGTTGTTATGTGGTTTGACCGATAAAGATCTTCGTAGAATATGTAGGAGCCAATATGAGCATCCAGGTTCCGCTATTGGTTATTGACCGGAGATGTGTCTCGGTCATGTCTACATAGTTCTCGAACCTGTCGGGTCCGCACACTTAACGTTCGATGACGATTTGTATTATGAGTTATGTGATTTGATGACCGAAGTTTGTTCGGAGTCCCGGATGAGATCACGGACATGACGAGGAGTCTCGAAATGGTCGAGAGGTAAAGATTCATATATTGGAAGGCTATATTCGGACATCGAAAAGTTTCGAGTGATTCGGGTATTTTTCGGAGTACCGGGGAGTTACGGGAATTCACCGGGAGAAGTAATGGGCCTTATTGGGCCATACGGGAAAAGCGGAGGCAGGCCAAAGGGGAGGTGGCGCGCGCCCCCCCATGGGTCCAAATTGGACTAGGGGAAGGCGGCGGCGCCCCCCTTGCCCTTTCCTACTCCCTCTCTCTTTCCCTCTTTCCTTCTCTCCTACTCCGAAAAGGGAAAGGGATTCCTACTAGGACATGGAAGTCCTAGTAGGACTCCATACACTTGGCGCGCCCCTAGGAGGGCCGGCCTCTCTCCCTCCCTCCTTTATATACGGGGGAGGGGGGCACACCAAGATTTGTCTTAGCCGTGTGCGGTGCCCCCCTCCACAGTTACACACCTTGGTCATATCATCGTAGTGCTTAGGCGAAGCCCAGCGCCAGTAACTTCATCATCACTGTCGCCACGCCGTCGTGTTGACGGAACTCTCCCTCGTCCTCAACTGGATCAAGAGCTCGAGGGACGTCATCGGGCTGAATGTGTGCTGAACTCGGAGGTGCCATACGTTCGGTGCTTGATCGGTTGGATCGCGAAGACGTTCGACTACATCAACCGCGTTAACCTAACGCTTTCGCTTTCGGTCTACGAGGGTACGTGGACATACTCTCCCCTCTAGTTGCTATGCATCTCCTAGATAGATCTTGCGTGAACGTAGGAATTTTTTTTGAAATTGCACGTTCCCCAACAACTCCTTCTCCGCCTCCTCCGGCGCGTGAGGGCACTCCGCCTCCTCCTCCGCCTTGTCAGCAACAGCGAAAGAGAGCCGCCGCCGCTCCGGCGGCTAGCAGTACAAGCAGCGGCGGGAAGCAATTCCGATACGGTCCATCTCTCAAGCCTCTGGAAAAGTTACCATATGAGAGGAGCGATGAGGAAACCGCGAAAATCAGTGCTAGCGAAGTGCATGAACATTTTGCACGGAAACCTCCACCTCCGAAGGAGACGATAGATCTGGTGAAACGGAAGCGCATTATCGATGCCCTGAAGCGACCACCACCGTCTCCGCCACAATCCAACTATGAGCGCATTATTGAAAGGACATATAAGGAAGCGGAGCGGTCGGGAAGTACTTGCATGCATGATGCATGCAAGGTTAGCAGAACGGAGAAGTGGGAAAAAAATTCCGCAGCTCGGCGAACAGGCAAACCAATCGTGCCCCCCACTCAAGGTGTCTAGCGATATCGTCACTAATCAGCCGGGGATGGTGCCCGGTACCAATCCTGCTGATTACCTGAACGATGATGTAGAGTTTGAAATAATAGAGGTGGAAGAATTCAGATACCAGTACGGGCAGCCTCTCGTCAAACCTGATCATCCTCCTCTAACAACGATGATGCGAAGATTCCATGAATGGTACATGAAAACCTGCAGCGAGTCTGGGAAGGATACTTTGATGCTGAGAATTAAAGAGGAGCACGACCTCGTTGGAATGGATCTGTTGTGGGTTGAATTTGATGAGTTTTTCTAGTTATACAATCAAAAGGCCCTCGACAAAACACTCGTGACTTGCTACTGTCTGTAAGTACTACTTCTGTAGTTAAGTCTCTATATATAGCTCAGCTCTTTCATTGCATGTATATATAATTATCCTCACTATATTATGTAGATTGAAGATCGTCGAATGCAGAAATGCACAAATCTACGACATTGGGTTCATTAACCCAAATATCATACATGAATGGATGGTTCACAAGAATGTCACAGAAACCGAGGACAACTTGCTACAATCGTTGCTTAAAAATCAAACCAAAGAGAAAATACTCTTTCCTTACAACTTCAAGTGAGTGTTACTGTCTTGTGCATATTCGGTATCCCTTATTACTCGAGGTTATAGTAATGTAATTGATGAGTTATGCGCAGGTTCCACTTTATTCTGCTAGAGATTAAGCTTGAGCGGGGAGTAGTAACCGTCTTAGACTCGAGACGAAAAGATCCCCAGGAGTATGCGGACATGACTGAAATGCTCCAGAAGTAAGTTCAATCGATCATTATCGCACCATATCGGCAACTTTGTTCATTTCCTAAGATCAAGTAATTATTTTCTTTGTCTGGCAGGGTTTGGAAAGAGTTCACCGCAATTGCTCCAGGACTGCCGAGGGAGCTGCGATTTACACACCCGAAAGTAAGTACTACTAGCTAGTTCCGCGCATCTCCCATTGATTCTAGCTAGTTTCATCAATACCATTTATCATGCTTGATTATCAGTTTGATTGAACTCTATTTCTCGTAAAATGCTTGTGGCAGGAAGCCGGGAATGATTTTTGTGGATACTACGTTTGCGAGCATCTACAACGCGACGGCCTCTCAGCGGGGCTACTCTGAAAAACTATATGAAGTACGTAAACAATAATATTCACAATTTTATTTTATTACCATCATTTGTGTTGAGTTTCATTCATATATATGTATTGACCCCCTTCTTTAAATTAGATGTGGCAGATGCGGGATGAACTCCTACCACATGATCGCATACGAGCAATTCAAGAGGAATTGGCGGGATTCTTTCTTGACCACGTCATACATAAAGCCGGAGAATACCATGTGGATATAGACTTTAGATGTTAGGAATTGTAAGAGATCTTATATTGTATATATGTAGCTAGTAGCGTCGGATAGATATATGAAAACTTGTTCTTCGACCAATCTCTCGGAGAAAGAGAGGTCACTTCTCTCTGTATATGTTCATGATAATCTTGTGTACTTAATGGTTCCTTCATTTGCTTACTAGCTAGCGTGTCGAGTTCTCTCTATATGTATAGTAGCTAGCGTCGACCAAGCACAGAGATAAAGAGAGGTCACTTCTCTCTATTAGCTAGCTAACACAATATGAAATCCCTAAATTAACCCTCCAAAACCCCAAACCCCCCCCCCCCCTTTTAAAAAAACCCCAGCTCCTGCCAGATGCTGACTCGTGGAGGCCTTTTGGTCCCGGTTGGTGTTACCAACCGGGACTAAAGGTCCTCCTGCCTGGGCTCCCCGCAGCGGCCACGTGGAGCCCCTTCTGTCCCGGTTCGTAAGGGAACCGGGACTAAAGGTTTTGGGTTTTAGTCCCGACCCTTTAGTCCCGGTTCCAGAAGCGGGGCTAATGGGCCTCTGGAACCGGGACAAATGGGCCGTTTTCCACTACTGATATGACCAGCACTAAGGGGAAAGATTCGACTGCCGCGATCCTGTCTAATATCATGAGGGAGCAAGCATAAAATGTGGGATGCTATTCCAGGTATTCCACCATAGCACCAAGCTCCATCTATCATTTAATCCATTTGGTAGTAACTATTAGACGACATGATCACGGGAATTGTATGGTGCTGATGTCTATGCAGTCCACACCTTTTAACAATCCGATAGCGCATTACCTGTTTCAGCTGCATCTTTGAGGGATCTTTTTGATCTGGCCAAGGAAGCTATTGATGAATCAATCGAATCAGAAAATGGATCCTGACACACTTTGAGGTATATTTTCAAAGTTATTTTTAAGTTGCATGGTTGGTTTTTGCTTTAATAAAATGATGACGATGTGTACTCAGATATTTGTTTTGTCTGTCCCGAATGGGAGCCTATACAATACCAATAAACGGTAAGCATAACAACAAAACTAGCAAAGGTACTATCGATTTTCCTTCAGTAGTTTGCATCTCACCTTACAACATTGAACATTACAGGTTGGAAAAAGAGTGATCTTCCATTATCTCATATAATTCATTCAATTGTAATGACAAAATAAACGGTAAATTAGGGATTCACTGATGGTTTGCTCCTGTACTCCGTGTGATTATATATCTACCTTGTATTGTATCTCTTTAGAAGCAGCGGAAACTGGGAAGAAAAATGCATGACACAAGAAGAGATACTTCTAGAAGCAGCACAAACAGGTTCCCCTTGTATATCTCTTTCTACCTTTGCCCAAACATATATTCAGAAAAAACAAGTGTTGAACAAATATTTATTAATTATCTTTGTATATTTATATTTCTAGCGATTATGAGCACAACAAATCTTGAAGCATGTGCTGTCAAGAGAGGAGGAAGTGAAGAAAAAGGTTATTGTTCAGAAAACCATTTATGAGGATCCTATGGTTCCATTTTACTCGAGAGATGGTAACTGCTCTATACCTAAATAGTGGAGTAATCAACGACATTTTTTGCACTCCCCGTTTCATTATATGAATCTGTGTCCTACATGTGCATATTATGAATTATCGGACTTCTAAATTAACAGAATTTGATCTTGAATTCATCAATGGGGCATCATTTTGGACTACTCTTCTTAATTGAGACCAAATATAAATGCCCTAGAGGCCTTAACACTAGGATGACATAATCCTTTCACCATCTAACAGTTATTAGAAACAAAAAAACTGAGAAAACTCCAGTTATGGTGAAGAATGGATGAGTCTCTCATGGAGATATTTGTATTTCGAGTTCTATCACAACTCGATATTTTTCTTGTTTCAATATTGTCTGCAACTTTGTTTCATGAAAATTCTATTATGGTTTTTTTATGTCACATTTGAAGGTGTTGGCAAGTAAGTGGCTCTACATCTTGCCAACTCCATTTCTAATAGGCATGAGCCCCCTGTGTTCTAGACAACTAAGGTTACATGCATAATTACCTAATCATGTAGCAATTCTGAGTCAGACGCAACCATTTGGATTGGATATTGAACCGAGCCCGCCATTTTATTACTCAAAGAACTATACAGTGATACTTGGCTATTGCTATCAGTATTAGAGAAGCATAGAAACTGAACTGCAGGGCTTTCTATATTTTTACCTCTATGCCATCGTGCCATACTATTTATTTTGAGCAACCTTTCTATGATATTTTCTTTGACAGTTTTTACTATAACCTCTAGCACCTCAATATATGGTAAACAACTAGAAGCTTGGGTTTTTTTTTCTCGTGTTGTATTCATTTTATTTGTTCTGTTACTTTAGCAATCAAATAGAATCAGGCACAAGCTCCAGTTAGTCCTGTGTAAAAACTGATGTGCAAGTGTGGACCATGGATTCCTTATTTTGTCTGTTTCGGACTTGGGATCATAGGGAAAAGTGTGGACTATGGATTCATACCAGAAATGGATTGACCATGGCACATCTTCACAAACGAGTCATGGCGTCGGGAACAATATTCAAGATTTCATGTTCCCTTCATTTCCAAGCATCACTCTTAAAGGCAATATATGCAGGTTCATCATTCATACGAGGGATATGAAAGATGAAACAAAAGTAAAAGGTGTTTATGCCAACGGATCATCATAATTGGGGAGGAGTGTCATGTCGATTTTATAAATCCAGTAGCATCCTACTATTCACAGTTTCTGTAGTTCAATGAAATAATACTATTTTCAAATTATATATTTTACGGTCATATATACTTTTTTTAAAGTTACGAGGTTCCGTGAGATGAGATGTTGGCTCTGATGTGTCATTTTGACAAAAGTCCCACTACGGTCAGTTCTTATAGTTCAGTTAGATAATGCAATTTTCAGATGATATGTGATATGGTGATATGCTTTTATTTATTTATTTAAAAATGTTTATATACATGAGATTGTTTTTTCTCACAGTTATACGTGCGTGCACGTGCACGCTTACTAGTAGAAAAAAAGAGAAGATGCCATGCCGCTGCTCACTCCCGTATTCTGACAGTGACAGGCAGCACCCGCCGGATGCCCACGCCTACCTTTTCTTAATCTAATCTAATCCGCGACGGAACCGAATATTGCAGCCAATTAAGTCGACTGTTTTGAAAGAAAAAAATGGTTTAGTCCAAGGGAATGTCGCCACCGCCGGCCACTCGCCAACAGCCACAAGATCGATGAAGGTGCCCCTCTCCTCACTTACTTGTCCGTTCCGTCGACGGCGACCGCGGTGGTCGGCGAGACGCGAGATCAACTCAACGTCGTTAACACCGTCTCGTCCCGACCATCTCTTTCCGCCTAACAACCAAACCCCCAAAAAGATCTTATTCCACGCGAGCCACGACGAATGTAAGCTCCAGAATATGCCACACGCATGTGCTACCACGACACGACACGACGCCAAACCAGCCCTTCTATTTTCTCTTGGCGTACTTAGAAAGTAAAAGCGACCCGTGATCATGGCCGGCGCGCGCTCACGGGCTCCTATCGACGGATGCTGTTTCGTGTCAGGTTCGTTCAGAGAAAAGAATGACGTGGGTGACACGACCATGGTTTATTCGTCGGCATGCACTGCGGTTACTGCACGGCGGTGAAAAGTGTAGTAATCTTGCTCAATCAAATGTCATGTGGCGCGCAATTTCATTATCAATCCCCTGTTCTGTGTGGCACGTAAACAAACAGACAAAAGACGACGACGTGATCGACAGACCCACCGACGATCTCTTCTAGGCCTTGGCGGCGGCCGGTACTGGCGGCACGAAGAAGTGCTGCGCCACGATGCGGCGCTGGATCTTGCCGGTGGCCGTCTTGGGCAGGTCGGCGGCGATGTACACCTTCTTGGGCACCTTGAACGCCGCCAGGTTCTTCCGGCAGAAGGCCACCACCTCCTCCTCGCCCAGCGCCACGCCCGTCCCGTCCCGGGGGATCACCGCGCAGTGGATCTCCTCGCCGTACTTGTCGTCGGGGACGCCGAACGACACCGCCTGCGCCACGTCCGGGTGGCCCAGCAGCACCGAGTCCACCTCGATGGGCGAGATCTTCTCGCCGCCGCGGTTGATCAGTTCCTTGATCCGCCCCACGAGGGAGAGGTACCCCTCGCCGTCCATCACACCGATGTCCCCCGTGTGGAACCACCCGTGCAGGAACGCCGCCTCGTTAGCGCCCGGGTCCGCCGTCTTGTACCCCGCCGTCACGTTCGGCCCGCGGATGCACACCTCCCCGCGCTCGCCGGCGGGGACCTGGCTGCCGGCCTCGTCCAGCACCGCCACCTCCAGCGACCCCGCCGCGCGCCCCACGGACCCGGGCTTGCGTGCCCCGTCCTGGGGCAGCGGGTTGGAGGTCATCATGTGGGAGGCCTCCGTCATGGCGTACGCCTCCAGCACCGGCACCCCGAAGGCCGCCTCGAGGCGCTCCAGGATCACCGGCGCCAGCGACGCGCTGCAGCTGCGCACGAACCGGAGCGCCGGGTACCGCGGCTCGGGCCGCGACGCGTGCCGGTCCAGGATGATCTGGTGGATGGTCGGCACGGCCGTGTACCACGTGGCGCCCGCCGCGAGCATGTCGGCCCAGAACGTGGACGCCGAGAAGCGGCCGGCGGCCGGGAGCGCCACGGACGCGCCGGAGGCCAGCGAGGACAGCAGCGCGCACATGAGGCCGTGCACGTGGAACAGCGGCAGCGTCACCACCGTCGCGTCCGTCTCCACGAACCGGTACACGGCGCGGATGT
Organism: Thinopyrum elongatum; assembly: GCA_011799875.1. Classification (NCBI taxonomy): domain Eukaryota; kingdom Viridiplantae; phylum Streptophyta; class Magnoliopsida; order Poales; family Poaceae; genus Thinopyrum; species Thinopyrum elongatum. Next base: position 703,723,820 of record CM022298.1, read on the forward strand.
TCTGGACGGACGCCGCCAGGTTGCGCTGCGTGAGCGGCACCCCCTTGGGCCGGCTCGTCGTGCCGGAGGTGTGCAGGAACAGGGCCACGTCCGACGGCTCGTTGTCTTCATGTTGGACGGTGCCGTTCTGGGGCGCGGGGTGGTTATCTTGGATGTCCGGGAGGCCGGTGAGGCCGAGCGGGCCGGCTGCGTCGGTGAGCGTGGCGGCGACGGCGTGCGGGAGGCCGAGCTTGGCGGCGGCGGCCTGCGCGGGCGCGTTGCCGTCGGCGCCGGTGACGAGCAGGCGCGCGCCCGAGTCGGAGAGGTAGAACTCGAACTCGTCCTGCGTGTAGGCCGGGTTGAGCGGCGCCGCCACGCCCCGCGCGCGGATCGCCGCCAGGAACATCACCACCAGCTGCACGCGCCAAATCAAGAGACACGAATTGAGAAACAGAGCACGACGACGATCGATTCATTGATGGATTTTTGTGCGGATTTCTACGCGGTTATCACTGAATAATTACCTCGACGGTGTTGGGGAAGCAGAGCGCGACGGTCTGGCCGGGGCGGAGCCCGTGGGCGCCGGCGGCGAGGCGCGCGGCGGCGGCGTCGACGAGGGCGTCGAGCGCGGCGTGGGTGAGGTCGATCTTGCCGTGGACGGCGATGGCCCGGCGGTCGGGGAAGGCGGCGGCGGCGGCCTTGAGGAGGGAGGTGAGCGTGAGGGCCTCCATGGATGGATCCGTAGAGTGCGCCAATGTGTTTCCTTTCTGTGCTTCGTGCGTGACTGGCGGTTCTGGCTGGCTGGTGTCGTCCGCTGGTGCCGGTTTATAAACCGAGCGATCCACGGAGACGGAGGAGTGGAGGCGGTTTCGCTTTTGGTTTGCTTGGTCAGCTCGCCGGCGGCTGGTAGGCGCCGGTCCGGGGCGGGCCCGCCAGGAGATTCGCGGCGGTTGTTGATCTGTGATGGGGACTCGTCTTCTTCCTCTTGGCAGGAACCCAAATCAAATCAATTTTTTGTTGCAGTTATGCAGGTACACGATGACGATCATCATGTATTTAAACGGAACGATCTTGGGGAAGTTTCTTGTGGCCTACGTACTAGTGCTACTTTGTTTGAGATTCTGGGGTAACGGAACCGGGGACGTGTGAAAAACGGACTGAACAAGATAAAGATTCTGTCAGAAAACTCGTCTGCTTGTGTACAACATATGGTTGCAATTTAAGACGTGGCGGTGCGGATGATGTGTATTTGTTGACGTGTTACGAGTTTTCTTTGGTTAATTAATGAGCCCTGCGTGTGTATATATATATCGCGTGACGGCAGTGGCGGAGCTACGTGTTAGTTGTGGGGTCGGCCGACCCCAGCAAAATAGCCTTAAAAATACTGTACATACACTGTTCATTGTGAAGAAAAAAATTCAGAAAATTAATGATTACCCCACAGATTTATGAGGCTGGATTCGCCGCTGCGTGACGGTGCAGGTGCCAAGTGTCGCGACGACGACCGCACTGCAGAGTAGTTGTAGCTCTCTCTGGACCTTCGAGAAACGCAAGTGAAGTGGCTCACAGGACGTACGGCGACCACCTGTCGATCGCCGATCGGCTTGACGTATCGCCTCTCCTTGCTCATTAGCAAAATACTAATACTATCCGTGTGTCCTTATTAACAAATAAATCATCTGGCTTAGTCATCAGGTAATGATCATCATTCATTTGGTAATGCGGAAGCGTGTCGAGGTCGCCCAGCGGCCCATCCAAGGCCGAAAAGACAGAGACGTCCGCGCGCGCGTGGCGGGCCAGTTTTGTTGCCTGCCGACCACCTTGGCTTGTTTTTTTTTTTTTTTTGAGAGAGAGAGAGAAGACCTTGACTTGGTTTGATCGGTGGACGAGAGTGACGACCCGAAGTAGAAATCAAAAAACAATCGATCGACCGATCTTCTCACTCTCTGTCTCTCGCCATCACGCGCGGACCGGAGAACAGGGGAAGGAAGCGGACGCGGAGAATGTGCGTGCGAGCACACAGGAGCACGTTATCTGTACCGTAGGGTATAGCTTTGCGATTCGTAGTATTGAATGCGTCTGACAGTCTCCTGGGCCACCTATAATAGGGAAATCGAGATATACACAGCCATACGGTCCTGACCGATGGGCCAGGTTTTACACAGACGTTTGGTCGCCGTCGAGACCTAGGGGCGGGGCCATGGCCCGAGATGTCAACGGTGTCCTGATCCGTGGATCAGTTCCGGTGCATTCCGGTAACGACGGCAATGGATGGAGTAAATGTTGGGATGGGTCGGTAGCAGCAGATGTCTCCTACCTCCTGAGCGTGGATCTTGAAAGCGGCGAACTAGTGGAGCCACCGTCTGCTGGGAGGCGACTGGGTGCTCTGGCGACCATGAGTTCTGGATGCAGCCGATCTATAGGTAAGGATCTGGTTGCTCTTGCTAGTTATTCGCCTGAGTTCTGATTGGAGATTAACAAAGATCTAATTTGTCTGCTGACTCTGTGGGAATTCGTCAGAACTCTGCTAGTGGAGGTGACTGAGAGCGACATACCCATGGAGCCTCTGCACTATCCTGTGAGGCCGCCGCCGGGGAGCGAGCTGCCGGCCACCACAACGTCAAAGTGCAGATGCCCAGATCTGTGCAGTGGACACGGCTCCACAGGGAGCGAGTGCAGACAGGCGCCAGGCATCCGAGCACTCTATATAGCAGATTGACCTAAAGACTCCTTGGTGGACGTGAAGGTATGCATATTGGAACTGGGAAAAATTCACTGGGGATTAAGAACTGAGCTGGCACTTGGATTTAAGCAAACGTGTACGTAAATAGTCCTGTACTGATTTAGTGTCACTTACCGCAATTATCAATGCAGTACAAGCAAAAACTCTGTCAGAATTGGTATTTATGGGGTAAACATGTTTAAGTAAGTTGGAAGATTTGTCAACCGATCATGCCGAAAATAGTTGTGTGTGTTGTACTTGTACTTGATTCTCCTCTGAAGGAACTGATTGTGTGCACATTTTTTCATGAACTACCAGAGTGCGGATTGGGGCCAGCTAGGCAGAGCCCCATGCCCTAATAGGATTTCAGCACTAGAGAAATCAGTATGCGGTTTTGCTAAAGATCCTGGTGAGAACGTTATTATGCCGAAATTGGGAACCAGCTTCGATACACTTGGTGAAGCCTATGGTTTTTACAACCTGTATTCATGGGAGAAGGGATTCGGCATTAGATACGGAAAGAGCAGGCTGAACGTCAATAGGACAAAATGCATGTAATAGATAGTGTGTGGCTGTGCGGTGCGCCGATTCGTGTGTTTTTTTCCTCGGTTTTGCATCTGCCTGACTGAATTTTGTGTTGTAGTTAACTAAATTTAAGTTTTCAATTTTTTGCAGGGGAAACCGATAGTAGAGAATACTCGTTCGTGCCGATGTGAATGCCCTGCCCTCATAAGGTACATAGCCGAGCATCGGGATGAGCACAACCATTCATTGTCCACCACGTATGGGCACTCGATATACTGGCCATCACACAAGCATATCAATGTGTACAGCAGAGACTTGGTGAAGCAGCTGCGGCAAAAGAATGTGAACCTCGCCAAGGTGTACAACATCATCGGGAGTTTCTTTGGTAGGATGGAGAATGTACCTTTCACAAAAAGAGCGCTGCGGAACCTGTGTGGGAAAATCAGCCGTGAACAAGAAGAGGATGACGTCAGGAACACAATGGAGGTGTTTCAAGAACTTGGCTCGAAGGATCCACTATTCACATATCGAGCACAAGCTGACAAAGAGGGGTGGATCAGCAGTCTAATGTGGGCTAAGGGTAATAGCAGATTGCAGTACACCTTCTTCGGAGATGTTGTGACATTTGATACAACCTACATGACAAATCTATAAGACATGCCATTCGGTCTTTTTGTTGGAGTTATCAATCATTTTCAGAGAATTATCCCTACCCGGCCGTGTGTTGGTCGGTGATGAGAAAGTTGAGACATTCGAGTGGGTTTTCTCTGAATATAGAATGATGGGTGGTGTTGTGCCACAAACAATCCTTACAGGTTGGATCTACTGACATAGCAGAAAATTAATTATATTCCTGTAACAAATTTGCTTCTTGATGGCTAATTTAATTATTGCCCTGATGGTGATTTGTAGACCAGAATCGTGCAATGGAAGTAGCTATAAAAAGTGTGATGCCAGACATGGCTCATCGTTGGTGCAAATGGTATGTGCCGAAGGAGGCAAAAGAATCCTTGGGACCATTGTACTCTAAGAAGAGTAATTTCCGTGCAGAGTTTCACAAGGTTGTTAATCATATGCTAACCATAGATGAGTTTGAGGAAGCTTGGAAGTTCCTAGTGGAGAAGTACAACCTGAAGAACCACACATACATGACACAACCGTATGAGATCCGGCATGGGCAATGCCTTACTTCAAAGGTGTATTCTGTGATAAGATGGCCAGTACGCAGTGGAGTGAAAGTGCAAATTACATGTTGGAGAATTATGTGCCCCCGAATGCCTGTTTGTGAGGAAATATATGAGATTGCAGTTTGACCGGAAATCTGAAGAAAACTATGAGGAGAAGCGGTCCAAAATTGTAATATACTTTCTGCACGTACATCAACTCCTTGGGTGATTTCAACTGGATTGTTTTGTCTCAAACATTCTTTCTTTTTGCAGGGGAGACCGCTTCTTCGGGAAAACATGGCTAGATGGAAAAATATACACTAGAGCTATGTTTGAGCAGTTCAGTTTGCATACATGGGATTGTTGTGCAGTCATGTGCTAAAATTACCCGTGGCTGTTCATACAGATTGCATAGGGTTTTGTCAATTTGCTGGTGATATGATTTGTATCTTTTGATGAGTGTTCAATTTTTTATGCAGGTACTTGACTTCATATGCGTTACGGAAATCCCGAAGAAGCACATACTCAAAAGATGCACGTGATATCCTCCCACCACACCTTACACAGCACCGGAGAAATAATGCTCAGCAAAACCCATTTTTTACCGGCATTTCAGTATGTATATGCACACAATGGAGCTTGTCTGCATTTAAGCATATGAGCATCTAAATTCCCTATTCAAGCATTGTGCGGCAGAAATGAAGCCATTTACAGAGATTATAGACGGGCTAGGACTAAGACAGGCTGGCTGAAAACGGGAATGTTGTCAACCAGGTCCAGCCAGAAGCCGGTGTGGTGGTTGCGACAGTCAGAACAAATAGTGTTATGGGCAATGACGACAACATTTCAGCCAACGAGTCAGGCAATATGCTAGCCGGATTATTACCTCCGGCTAAGAGGAAAGAGATGGGAAGGCCAACAACATGTTGGGAGAAGGTTCCGTATGAAGGGTTGAGTAAGCAGACAAGATTTTTGCAGCATTTGTCGGAGGCAAGGTCACAAGCAGACAACTTGCCCTGATCACGGGGATGTACCGAAGCAGCCTAGAAAACCATCAAGATGCAGAAATTGTGGGGTTGAAGTTCACTGTCAGAACAACTGTCACAAAGCAGCCGAATTCAGACTGAAAATTTGATGAAATTGATCAGTTTGGCCGAGTGTGCCACAATCCTGTCCAGAACTTAAGCTGGATTGTAACTGAATAGTTAAAACTTGTCTTGTATCTGAATAATCATAGCTTGTGTATTAGCTGTGTCAACAAACACATTTTGTTTTCTCACCCCTGCATTCGGACAGACTCGGACTTATAAAAGGCTGCTTCCTATGAGCTTGATCCTGGGTTGTTGATATTTTTGTTCATGTCACTGCTTGAAATTTGATGATAGTTGGCGGTTGCTTTTGATGACTAATTGCATGCTTGTCATTTGTGGGTGATCTTGACCATGTATTCATGATTCAGAAAACTTGTTGTTTCAGGTTTCGTGAAGACATGTGCTTTCAGGTGGTGCCTGATCGAAGAATCAAAAACATCTCCATGGCAGAGTGGCTTTCTGAATGGGTCGACTAGTTAATGCGTTTGGCGTCAGTTAGTAAGTGCTTGGGCAGGCTGAGCCATCATTTTGTGCGCCCTTGCATTCAAAATCTGAACCTCGTGTCTCCGCAAAAAAAAAAAAAAAAAAGAGAACACCGTGGGTGGGAGATCGGTGCTAGTTTTTTTTTCTTTTGAGAAATGGAGATCGGTGCTAGCTGTGTACACAAGGGCGAGGTGGTGATGGTGCTTTGTCTAGTCCAACAACGCTGTTAGTCCAGAATCTACGTACAGACGGCCTATATCGTCTATCCCCATCTGATCCGCGTGAAGGATGGCTGACGGGGTTAGGGAGGCTTCTTCTGCGTTGTGGGCCATGGGCCATAATAATAAATCGAATACAAAGAATTTAACTGTGGCTATACCTCCTGGGGCGCTCATCACGAGAGAAGTGGGCGGTACCGATACCGGGCGCACTGCTGCTCGGGCTCACAACAGTACTTTCGGGAAGAAAGCCTCATTCCCTTCCCTAGCTGCTGCTACCTACGGCACTGTGCGGCTTCGAATGGAAGTCAGTCTCATCAAAAGACTAGTCTGCACGTATCGGCTAAGGAAATACTACCGGGAGACTTGTGGCCACATGTTGGCCACTCGTCAGTCTTAATTATATCTGTGTTAAAAAAAAGTCTTAATTACATCTGTGTTAAAAAAAAGTCTTAATTATATCTGCGTGACCAGCAAATATACTCCATTATATACAGTTGAGTATCCATCTGTCCCTTACATTATATACAGTTGAGTATCCACCTGTCCCTCAATACTTCACTCCTTAAATTTCAAGAGTTAAAAGTCTCTGCATCTAACCATTTTCTATAATTTAATAACCCCCTACGTCTTTCTACACCAGATAACGCGCGAGGTCCCCAACATCTCTCACTGTGCTTGTTGAGGTACATGGCCGGCTCGACGGGCCCGAGCCACGAAGACTTGCGCACCATAGCCGCTGAGGTCACGACCACCGCTGATGCTATCACATCACCGCAGTCGTCATCGGTGCCACACCGGGGATCGGCATCGAGACGACACACGTGCTGACCAGGCTAGTGCTATAGCGGCGGGAAGCCAATCGGCGCGCGGTTTCAACAAGAAGTGCTACCTTGGGATTTGAGCGGTGGTGTTGCTCGCTTAAATTTGAGCCAAAAAGGAATCTATCGAGACATAACTTTTGATTTTTTTTTTGGGGGCATGGAATTTTGAGAAGAATGGTGAATTCTGTCAGCTTATAAAATGATGGTCTCTACCAAGTTCAGAAGAGATGCGTGTATTGATGGAACGACGGGACCTTCAAGTTCGGGAGAAGATGAGGCTCCGTGGAAATCTCTATGGAAAACACAAGTACCTGGAAAAATCAGAATGTTCTTAGGGCGTTTGGCGAAACAATCCTTGCCAACTGAAGATGTCCGCTGCCGACGCAATATGGCCACTTCCAGTGCATGTGGAATTTGGGGGATGGACGACGCCTGGAGACATTCACTTATAAAGTGCTCGATGTCGCGTTGCATTTGGACACTAGTTGATGAGGGCATTGCTGAGCATATGGTACCCACCACGGAGCCTAGTGCAAGGTACTGGTTGTTGCAAATGATGGAGTCGATGCCCCATGAATCTTTTGTGAAGCTGGCCATCACCCTATGTATGTACTTTGGTTTTAATGTGATGATGAACTTCTATTAATTAATTTGGTCACTTCTGTATTCATGATGTTCTGTAATGGTTTTTGACACACTTAATTATATATAATGAACGCAGATGAACCGGCAATGGATGCACGGTGACAGATGCACCTCCGAGTACATTAAGGGCGTGCATAATTTTCTCGAAGTGGCTGAGGCAAACAAACAGAATGGTTTTATGTGTTGTCCATGCCCTATATGTGGGAATACGAAGTCTTACTCTGACCGGAAAATCCTTCACACCCACCTGCTTTATAAGGGTTTCATGCCACACTATAATGTTTGGACCAGGCACGGAGAAATAGGGGTTATGATGGAAGACAGCAAAGAAGAAGAGGACGATGACAACTATGTGCCCCCTGAATACTGTGATGCTGCAACGGGGGAAGCTGAAGATCAAGAGGAACCATACGATGTACCCGATGATGATCTCCGCCGGGTCATTGTTGATGCAAGGAGACAGTGCGAAAGTGAAAAGGAGAAGCTGAAGTTCGATCGCATGTTAGAGGATCACAAAAAAGGGTTGTACCCCAATTGCGAAGATGGCAACACAAAGCTCGGTACCGTACTGGAATTGCTGCAGTGGAAGGCAGAGAATGCTGTGCCTGACAAAAGATTTGAGAAGCTACTGAAAATATTGAAGAAGAAGCTTCCAAAGGATAACGAATTGCCCAACAGTACGTACGCAGCAAAGAAGGTCGTATGCCCTCTAGGATTGTAGGTGCATAAGATACATGCATGCCCTAATGACTGTATCCTGTACCGCAGTGCGTACGAGGATTTGAACGCATGCCCGGTATGCGGTGCTTTGCGGTATAAGATCAGACGAGATGACCCTGGTGATGTTGACGCTGAGCCTCCCAGGAAGAGGGTTCCTGCCAAGGTGATGTGGTATGCTCCTATAATACCACGGTTGAAACGTCTGTTCAGAAACAAAGAGCATGCCAAGTTGATGCGATGGCACAGAGAGGACCGTAAGAAAGACAGGAAGTTGAGAGCACCCGTTGACGGGTCGCAGTGGAGAAAAATCGAGAGAAAGTACCGGGCTGAGTTTGCAGGTGACCCAAGGAACGTATGGTTTGGTTTAAGCGCGGATGGCATTAATCCTTTCGGGGAGCAGAGCAGCAATCACAGCACCTGGCCCGTGACTCTATGTATCTATAACCTTCCTCCTTGGTTGTGCATGAAGCGGAAGTTCATTATGATGCCAGTATTCATCCAAGGCCCTAAGCAACCCGGCAACGACATTGATGTGTACCTAAGGCCATTAGTTGAAGAACTTTTACAGCTGTGGAATTGAAATGGTGTACATGTGTGGGATGAGCACAGACAGGAGGAATTTAACCTGCATGCGTTGCTGTTTGTAACCATCAATGATTGGCCTGCTCTCAGTAACCTTTCAGGACAGACAAACAAGGGATACCACGCATGCACGCACTGTTTAGCTGACACCGAAAGTATATACCTGGACAAATGCAGGAAGAATGTGTACCTGGGGCATCGTCGATTTCTTCCGACCAACCATCAATGTCGAAAGAAAGGCAAGCATTTCAAAGGCGAGGCTGATCACCGGAAGAAGCCCGCCATGCGTACCGGTGATCACGTGCTTGCTATGATCAATGATTTACACGTAATCTTTGGAAAGGGTCCCGGCGGACTATCTGTTCCGAATGACACTGAGGGACGTGCTCCCATGTGGAAGAAGAAATCTATATTTTGGGACCTATCCTACTGGAAAGACCTAGAGGTCCGCTCTTCAATCGACGTGATGCACGTGACAAAGAACCTTTGCGTGAACCTGCTAGGCTTCTTGGGCGTGTATGGAAAGACAAAAGATACACCGGAGGCACGGGAGGACCTGCAACGTTGGCACGAAAAAGACGACATGCCTCCAAAGCAGTATGAAGGTCCTGCCAGCTACGCTCTTACCAAAGAAGAGAAGGAAATCTTCTTTGAATGCCTGCTCAGTATGAAGGTCCCGCCTGGCTTCTCGTCGAATATAAAGGGAATATTAAATATGGCAGAGAAAAAGTTTCAGAACCTAAAGTCTCATGACTGCCACGTGATTATGACGCAACTGTTTCTGGTTGCATTGAGGGGGCTTCTACCGAAAAACGTTCGATTAGCCATTGTGAGGCTATGTGCATTCCTCAATGCAATCTCTCAGAAGGTGATCGATCTAGAAATCATACCAAGGGTAAGGAGTGATGTGGCGCAATGTCTTGTCAGTTTCGAGCTGGTGTTCCCACCATCCTTCTTCAATATCATGACGCACGTCCTAGTTCATCTAGTCGACGAGATTGTCATTCTGGGCCTCGTATTTCTACATAATATGTTCCCCTTTGAGAGGTTCATGGGAGTCCTAAAGAAATATGTCCGTAACCGCGCTAGGCCAGAAGGAAGCATCTCCATGGGCCATCAAACAGAGGATGTCATTGGGTTTTGTGTTGACTTCATTCCTGACCTTAAGAAGATTGGTCTCCCTCAATCGCGGTATGAGGGGAGACTGACTGGAAAAGGCACGCTAGGAGGGGACTCAATAATATACAGGGACGGGCATTCTTGGTCTCAAGCACACTACACAGTTCTACAGAAGTCTACCTTGGTGACCCCGTATGTCGATGAACACAAGAACATTCTGCGCTCCAAACACCCGGAGCAGTGTGACGACTGGATTGCATGTGAACACATCAGGACTTTCGGCAGTTGGTTGGAAACACGTCTCAGAGGTGACAACACTGTTTCTGATGAGCTGTACTCGTTGTCCAGGGGGGGGGGGGGGCTAGAATTTGCCTTTAAGATGAGATCGTGGGATCAACCCAAAAAAACAATATTTAGACAATCCAAAAAAATTCTGAAATTATTTGACAACATACCTATGATGTAAGTCTACAACTCCAAAGAAATCAGCATGGAACTCGATCTACAATTGAAGATACAAAAAATAGTGTTTGACACTATTCACATCTGATTTATTTTTTCTATAAGTGCAGGTTGAATTAGTAGCTGGAACTTTTTGTGGTAGTACATCAAACATTGATGTGTGTGTGTGCGCCGCGATTTTTTCAGAATTTTTGAACATGTTTTACATTTAAAAAAAGTTTATCTCATTGATCTCACCTAAAGACAGATCCTATACTAGTTGCCTCCCAGAAGATGGGGATGTATAACACGATGGGAAAAAATTTTGTAGAGAAATGGGATAGGTCCCATCAAAACTGTGATTCCAGATTTGGGCGTTGGGCGAATTGAGTTTTGACGGTAGCCTCATCCATTTGAGTCCTACGGGGAGGGGGGGGGGGGGCTCCAAGTCTTAGACCCGGACATGCTGCTTCGTAGGCCTGCTAGGCTCGGATGCCAACATGGATCAAAAGCTAATGCCTCGGATGTGTCAGTGCAGCTTGCAGAAGAGCTGACCGCTCCGGTGAAAAACTGCGAAGATAGAGAAAAAAGAGAGAGAAAGAATGATCCGAGCGTAGCAAAAGCGGCAGGCCATGGGCGACAGCCGCACTAGCACCTCGAGCTCGGCCACCGCACGGACTTGAGCTTGTGCACCCGCCATGGCTTCGCTCTAGTCGGAGACGAGGTCCATCGTGACCGGATTCCCGAGAAAAACACTAGTAGAAAACAGGGCTTTGGTCCAGGCCGGGTAAGGGCATTAATCCCGGTTCACTCATGAACCAGGACCAATGGGGGCATCAGTCCCGGTTCGTGAGGCCAGGGGCCGGCCGGGCCTCGGGGGCCATTGGTCCCGGTTCGTCTGGCCCCATTGGTCCTGGTTCCAGACACGAACCGGGACCAATGGGCCTCGCTTCTAGCCCACAACCATTGGTCCCGGTTGGTGGCTGGAACCGGGACCAAATGGGGTCCTTTAGTCCCGGTTCTAGCCACAAACAGGGACCAAAGAGATGCCTATATATACCCCGCGAGCAGAGCAGTGAAGTTCTCTGTTTTTTTGGCCGGCCGTGGGAGAGCTTTGTGGTATTCTAGCTCACCTCCTATGCACATGAGGTGTTCGATGAAATGCCCGAGCCACACTTAAGCTTTCTCCTCTCGAAGCTCCTTGTCCAAACTCCATTTTTCTCTAGATTTGTCTAGGTTTGGCGGTCCGTCCTGTCCCGTCCCCGTCCTCACCGCCGTTGATCGCCCGCGCCGATCTCGTCGCCGGCACCACCATGGTGAGCCTCTTGTTCTTATCTTCTTTCTAAAAGAAAAAAATTCTTACTTGTATGATTAAGATAGATACTTGTGTAATTTTCTTACTTTTATTATTGTTTGTTATTATATAGTGCGATGGTTTTGGCATCCGCCTCCGTCGGCCCTCGTCCTGTCTATGATTCGGATGTGGTATATATATTAACTATTATAACTATTAGTTTCATTTAGTGTTTATGAAAATTATGCCGACCAACGTGACATAGATTTTTTTATCTAGGAGGTATGTGAACCGGAAATTCCAACCGACCCTATTGTCGAGAGGTTAAATTTAGTTGAAGAAGAAAACAATTACTTGAAGGAAAAATTGAAAAAAATTGAGGAGGAGATGATATTGGAGTTGCATGTTGCGGATGTCGTCGATGATCACAAGATCAAGATGGATGCAATGCGCTTGAAGATTAGAAAGTATAGAAAATATGCCATTCATACTGAGGCTTGGTATCATTATGCCATTGGATCAATTGTTACCTTAGTTGCAATTATGATCGCATTTGTTGTTGCATTGAAATGTTTTAGATAGTTTCAATGTATGGTTTAATTAGATGCTCTGGAGAGCTATATGTTGTTCAATGAGAACTATGTATGTACTTTGGTTTTAATGTGATGTTGAACTTCTATTAATTTGGTCACTTATCTATTCATGATGTTCTATAATGGTTTTTGACACACTTAATTATATATAATGCACGCAGATGAACCGGCAATGGATGTACGGTGACAGACGCACCTCCGAGTACATTAAGGGCGTGCATAATTTTCTCGAAGTGGCTGAGGCAAACAAGCAGAATGATTTTATGTGTTGTCCATGCCCTATATGTGGGAATACGAAGTCTTACTCTGACTCGAAAACCCTTCACACCCACCTGCTTTATAAGGGTTTCATGCCACACTATAATGTTTGGACGAAGCACGGAGAAAGAGGGGTTATGATGGAAGACAACGAAGAAGAAGAGGATGATGACAACTATGTGCCCCCTGAATACGGTGAAGCTGCAATGGGGGAAGCTGAAGATCAAGAGAAACCAGACGATGTGCCCGATGATGATCTTCGCCGGGTCATTATTGATGCAAAGAGACAATGCGAAAGTGAAAAGGAGAAGTTGAAGTTCGATCGCATGTTAGAGGATCACAAAAAAGGGTTGTACCCCAATTGCGAAGATGGCAACACAAAGCTCGGTACCACACTGGAATTGCTGCAGTGGAAGGCAGAGAATGGTGTATCTGACAAAGGATTTGAGAAGCTACTGAAAATATTGAAGAAGAAGCTTCCAAAGGATAACGAATTGCCCGACAGTACGTACGCATGAAAGAAGGTTGTATGCCCTCTAGGATTGGAGGTGCAGAAGATACATGCATGCCCTAATGACTGCATCCTCTACCGCGGTGCGTACGAGGATTTGAACGAATGCTTGGTATGCGGTGCATTGCGGTAAAAGATCAGACGAGATGACCCTGGTGATGTTGACGGCGAGCGCCCCCGGAAGAGGGTTCCTGCCAAGGTGATGTGGTATGCTCCTATAATACCACGGTTGAAACGTCTGTTCAGAAACAAAGAGCATGCCAAGTTGATGCGATGGCACAAAGAGGACCGTAAGAAAGGCGGGAAGTTGAGAGCACCCGCTGACGGGTCGCAGTGGAGAAAAATTGAGAGAAAGGGGGGGGACTTTGCAGGTGACGCAAGGAACATATGGTTTGGTTTAAGCGCGGATGGCATTAATCATTTTGGGGAGCAGAGCAGCAATATTAGCACCTGGCCCGTGACTCTATGTATCTATAACCTTCCTCCTTGGCTGTGCATGAAGCGGAAGTTCATTATGATGCCAGTTCTCATCCAAGGCCCTAAGCAACCCGGCAACGACATTGATGTGTACCTAAGGCCATTAGTTGAAGAACTTTTACAGCTGTGGAATGGAAAAGGTGTACGTGTGTGGGATGAGCAAGATCAGCAGGAATTTGACCTACATGCGTTGCTGTTTGTAACCATCAATGATTGGCCTGCTCTCAGTAACCTTTCAGGACAGACAAACAAGGGATACCACGCATGCACGCACTGTTTAGATGACACCAAAAGTATATATTTGGACAAATGCAGGAAGAATGTGTACCTGGGGCATCGTCGATTTCTTCTGACCAACCATCAATGTCGAAAGAAAGGCAAGCATTTCAAAGGCGAGGCAGATCACCGGAGGAAGCCCGCCGTTCGTACTGGTGATCACATACTTGCTATGGTCAATGATTTACAAGTAATCTTTGGAAAGGGTCCCGGTGGACTATCTGTTCCGAATGACGCTGAGGGACGCGCACCCATGTGGAAGAAGAAATCTATATTTTGGGACCTACCCTATTGGAAAGACCTAGAGGTCCGCTCTGCAGCCGACGTGATGCACGTGACGAAGAATCTTTGCATGAACCTGCTTGGCTTCTTGGGCGTGTATGGGAAGACAAAAGATACACCGGAGGCACTGGAGGACCAGCAACGTGTGCACGAAAAAGACGGCATGCCTCCAAAGCAGTATGAAGGTCCTGCCAGCTACGCTCTTACCAAAGAAGAGAAGGAAATCTTCTTTGAATGCCTGCTCAGTATGAAGGTCCCGTCTGGCTTCTCGTCGAATATAAAGGGAATAATAAATATGGCAGAGAAAAAGTTCCAGAACCTACAGTCTCATGACTGCCACGTGATTATGACGCAACTGCTTCCGGTTGCATTGAGGGGGCTTCTACCGGAAAACGTTCGATTAGCCATTGTGAAGCTATATGCATTCCTCAATGCAATCTCTCAGAAGGTGATCGATCCAGAAATCCTACCAAGGTTAAGGAGTGATCTGGCGCATTGTCTTGTTAGTTTCGAGCTGGTGTTCCCACCATCCTTCTTCAATATCATGACGCACGTCCTAGTTCATCTAGTTGACGAGATTGTCATTCTGGGCCCTGTATTTCTACACAATATGTTCCCCTTTGAGAGGTTCATGTGAGTCTTAAAGAAATATGTTCGTAACCGCGCTAGGCCAGAAGGAAGCATCTCCACGGGCCATCAAACAAATGAGGTCATTGGATTTTGTGTTGACTTCATTCTTGACCTTAAGAAGATTGGTCTTCCTCAATCGCTGTATGAGGGGAGACTGACTGGAAAAGGAATGCTAGGAGCGGACTCAATAATATGCAGGGACGAGTATTCTTTGTCTCAAGCACACTACACAGTTCTACAGAATTCCACCTTGGTGACCCCGTATGTCGATGAACACAAGAATATTCTGCGCTTTAAACACCCGGAGCAGTGTGATTACTGGATTACATGTGAACACATCAGGACTTTCGGCAGTTGGTTGCAAACACGTCTCATGGGTGACAACGCTGTTTCTGATGAGCTGTACTCATTGCCCAGGGGACCATCTTCGACTGTATTGACTTACAAAGGGTACGAGATAAATGGGAATACATTTTACACGATCGTCCCAAGATCAAAAGAGCACCAACCAAAACAGCGGTGTCCGCTTTGATGCAGCAACCAAGAGGGGAAAGGACACATATTATGGTTACATAGTGGACATATGGGAACTTGACTATGGACATGATTTTAAGGTCCCTTTTGTTTCAGTGCAAATGGGTCAATCTGTCAGGAGGCGGGGTACAGGTAGACCCACAGTACGGAATGACAACAGTGGATCTGAATAATCTTGGGTACACAGACGAACCATTCGTCCTAGCCAATGATGTGGCGCAGGTTTTCTATGTGAAGGACATGTCTACCAAACTGAGAAAAAGAAAAGATAAGGAAGCGAATACATCATACGATGAGCCAAAGCGCCACACAGTTCTTTCAGGAAAAAGAGACATCGTGGGATTTGAGGGCAAGACAGACATGTCTGAAGATTATGAAAAGTTTCATGAAATTCCTCCCTTCAAAGTCAAGGCTGACCCAAGCACCCTGTTAAACGATGAAGATTATCCATGGTTACGGCGTAATAAGAAAAGGACACAAGCGAAGAAAAAGTGAAGACTTTCTCTCCGCAACTATTATGATGATGCCTTTGATCTAGAATATCACTGCAGTTACATGTGAAGAAATGAAATTCCTTTTGTAACAGATGAGTTTTCGTATGAAACCCTGATACTTCGAAAGAGATTGTCCATTTTGTACACGAAGTGCATCCAGTTTTTGCCGTAACCCTCTCAACTTTTTATAACATGCTATGTGGGTGAAATGATGACACCATGCCAACTTCCAACCTTTTCAGAGTTCATTTGTAGTGCTTTTCAATTTCATGGTCATTTAGCTCAAAATAATCAGTAAATGCATGAAAAATACCAAATGAAGTCAGAAAAGGTTGAAAATTGATGATGTGACTTTAAATGGTGCATTTTGAACACACAAAAAGTATGGAGTTCAAATAAGTTCAAAAAGTTGAAATCCCTTTGTAACAGATGATTTTTCGTCCGAAACCCTGATACTTCGAAAGAGATTGTCCATTTTGTACACGAAGTGCATCCAGTTTTTGCCGTAACCCTCTCAACTTTTTAGCACATGCTATATGGGTGAAATGATGATACCATGCCAACTTTCAACCTTTTCAGAGTTCATTTGTAGTGTTTTTCAATTTCAGGGTCATTTACCTCAAAGAATGAACTAATAGCAAAAAGAATGAACTAATAGCAAAAAGAATAAACTAAAAATAATCAATTAAAATATTCTGTTATGATCAAATAAAATAAAACTATAATATTCTTCAATAGCAAAAAGAATCAACTAAAAAGCTTTTATAAAACTCTAATAGCAAAAGGAATCAACTAAAAAGCTTTTATAAACCTCTAGTTTTTTTGAAACTAAAATTATATAAAATTTATGCAACTAAAATTATCAAAGTATTTTCTGTTCAAAACATTAATAGCAAAAAGAATTTTCATAAAGAAATTTTTTGTTAGAAACTTTAATAGCAAACTAAAATAACAAAATCTGTTTTTGATTAAAAGAGACATTTAAAATAACCTAAAAATAACCAAATTGAATATAATGATAAAACACAGTAATATTAAATAGCAGGAAAAAGATTCACTCAAAAATCTATTTTTATAGTAAAGTTATTCACAAACTAGTGATTCACACAAATTTAAAAGAATTCAAATTTAAACTATTCAAATTTGAAAACTAATGGCACTAACAGAATGTTTATAATTTTTGTGACCTAAAAGCAAAAAGAATCACTGAAAAACTGTAAGTATTTAGTTAGTACAAAAAAAAAGCATCAAAGAAAACAAAAAAACCGGGGAAAAAATGCCGCCTACTGGGCCACCACGGTCTGAATACGACTAGAATCCCATTGGGCCAGGATTCAGGCCCGCAGCAGGCCCAGTAGGCCCACATGCAGAGGAGTGTGCGATTAGGCCCATAAGCCTGCAGTTGAGAGGAGCTCGAGAGGGTCAGCGCAGCAGCGCTTATAAACAACTCTTGAGCCCTCTCAGCTAGCGAGGTGGGACTAAACTTTTGGCCCCGGGCAGCAGCACAAGGCCATTGGTCCCGGTTCGTGCCACCAACCGGGACCAATGCCCACCTTTGGTCCCGGTTCGTGGCACCAACCGGGACCTGCCCACCTTTGGTCCCGGTTCGTGGCACGAACCGGGACCAAAGGTCTCTGCTTCCCGCCCTTTGGGCTGCTTAAAAGAGACCTTTGGTCCCAGTTCGTGGCACGAATCGGGACCAAAGGGGGGCATTGGTCCCGGTTGGTGCCACGAACCGGGACCAAAGGGTTGGGTATATAACCAACACTTGTGAAAATTTTCATTTTCATCTCGCAGTTGCCGCCCCCGACGACGCCGACCTCCTCGACGCCGCCAGGCTGCCCCGACGCCGTCGCCGTCGCCCGTGCCCCTGCCCCGCCCCCAAACCCACGCCGACGCCGTCCGCCGCCGACACCGTCGCCGTCCGCCGCCCCCGAGCGCGCCCGGCCACGCCCCTGCCTCGGCCCGCCCCCCGTCGCCGTCGCCGACGCCCGCCGCCCCCCGCCGTGCCTGCCGGCCTCCCGCTGTGCGCCGCGCCCGCCCGTTTTTTTCATTTTTTATATGATGATTTTTGTTCATATATATAAATGTATATATATGTATGTGGCTATATGTATGTATGGATGTTCATAATATATGTATTAATTTTTTTGTTCATAGCATTTTTTTGTTCATATATGTATTTTTTTGTTCATATGTGTATTAATTTTTTGTTCATATAGATTTTTTTTTCATAGCATTTTTTTCCATGTATATATGTATGGGCATGATGTATAGATGGATATCATTTTTTCCATGTATGTATGTCGTTGTCGATATACCCCCTCCCGATAACTTCACATGAGGGGGGGGGGGGTCGATATACCCCCTCCCCGATAACATTTTTTTCTAAGTTACTAAGGTAAAATGTTCACCCCCCTCTCGATATACCGGGCGACCAACTCTCGAGGCCACCCAAACCCTAGAAAAAAAGCGTTGTCAATCTCCTACCCCCTCCCGCCCCTACCCGACAAACTCTCGAGGCCACCCAAACCACTAGAAGAAAACTCCGGTAACTTCGACATGAGGGGGGACGTCGATCAACCCCCTCTCGCCCGAACAAGTCTATGTATCATTTTATATCGCGGTGGACATATATCAAAGTTTGATCATATGTCAAAGTTTGAATTTTGACATATGCAACATTTGATCATATATCAAAGTATGATCATATGTCAAAGTTTGAATTTTGACATATGCAACATTTGATCATATGTCAAAGTTTGACTTTTGCCATAGATTTATCAAGAATGCCCCCATTATGGATGTGCACAAGTTGATCCAATTTTTTTTTCTGATCTCATATATATATATATTCTTCTATATGTCACGTTGTCTGTCAAAGTATTGAAGAAATCTATAGCTTCATCATTAGCCGGAAGTAACAGGCGTATGATGCTACGAAGCTCTTCAAAGTTGTTTTGGAACGGAGTTCCGAATAGAATAATTTGCTTTTTGGTACGAATTTCAGCAAAGGCCTTCCAAATAGCGATATTCGGAAGGCTCTTGCTGAACTTCGTACCAAAAAACTAATTATCCTATCCGGGACTCCGTTCCAAAACAATTTTGGAGAGCTTCGTACCATTATGCGCCTGTTACTTCCGGCTAATGATGAAGCCATGGTTTTCTTGAATCCTTTGACACTAGACAACGTGACATATAGAAGGGTAGATGAGATCAGGAAAAATATGGACCATTTTCTGCACATCCAGAATGGCGCCATTTTGTTAAATCCCTTAAAGGTTAAGAGAATCCCCCCCCCTCTCGCCCGACCAAACCCTAGAAGCGTTGCCAAGGCCACCCCAAACCCTAGAAGCGTCGACGCCACCCAAATTTACCAAGTTAAAAGAGCGTTGTCGAGGCCACCCCAAACCCTAGAAGCGTTGTCGAGGCCGCCCCAAACCGTAGAAGCGTCGAGGCCACTAATATGATTCCTTGTTGTGATTAGCTAGCTAGGTCTATGTTTGCCACTAATATATCCATCTCTCATGTTTGTATATTAATTGCCATGTTGTAATATTTGCAGAAACTATGGAGCAAAGAGAATTTGGAACAAGAACAGTTGTTGGGGGACATAATCCTCGGCGGAGGTGATGTCTTGTCGTTTCTCAACGACACCAATGGTCAGGAAGGAGAGGATGACGGCTCCGGTGATCGAACAATGGAGGAGGAAGGGCATGATCATGATGGCTCCGGTGACCGAATGCCGGAGGAAGAAGGAGACCATGATGACGGCTCCGGTGATCGAACGGAGGAGGGAGTTGTTGCAAAGTCCGGCGATGTATAAATATTAATTAAGCCTGTGCTGACTAGCTAATTGATGCATTAATTGTTTTGGTATGTACATATATTAACTCTTTTTTCTTCTTTTATAGCCCTCCGGATCGAGCCAAACTTCGGTAACGAGACGAGGCCCGAAGAAAAGGTTGCGCCAGGATGAAAGGTTCACGATCACAGCACTCGCGGACGATGGCCTACCGATTGAACCCAAGCGGACCAAGGACGCATTTTCTGCTCAGTGCGGAGCTATTGTTAGGGACAGCATCCCGATCAGCATCAAGCAATGGAATAAGCCTAAGGACGACGACCCTGAAGTTTCTTATGTCACCGATAGACAGAAAGATGATCTTTGGACCTCGCTGAAGGCAAATTTCACCGTACCGCTAGAGGCGGATCCGAATAAGCCAGGTATAGAGCCACTGGTCAAGGCAAGTGCTCTTAAGAAGATGGCAGATCTATTCAGGAGGTGGAAGAATGAGTTGAAATCAAAGTTTGTCGACAAAGGGAAGACTCCAGAATTCACCGGCCAATTTGAGAAGATAAGAGATCACTGGCCCGCATTTGTGGCCTACAAGACATCGGACAAGAGTAAGAAAATGTCAGAGACAAATAAGATAAATGCTGCAAAGAAGCTGTATCACCATCACACGGGGTCAGGTGGTTACCTCAAAGCCCGGCCGTTGTGGGACAGAGCTTCGCAAGACTTGCTTGCTAAAGGGGTCGAGCGAAAGGGGTCAAACCACAGACATTGAACTGGCCAGACCGTTCAAGGACTTGGTTCTTCGGGGTTGGGGGAACTTTGTACCCTGAAACAGGGAAGTGCCGTTGGACGGACGAGCAACTTGCAATACCCGTCAAGAAGCTTCAGAAGTATATCACCGCATCGCAGGAAGGGACGTTCATTCCCGACAGAGAGAAGGGCGAGCTGACTGAGGCCCTCGGCAATCCTGAGCACCCTGGACGAACACGAGGCACACCAGGCTCCGTTCCGTGGGTGGTTGGGTTTGCCAGCGCAGGCGGTTACAGAAGCCGGGAGAGAAAGAGGAAAGCGGAGTTGAGCAAAATGCAGAAGCTCAATGCAAGACTAGTAAAGCTAGAGGAACTTGCAGCTGCCGGCCAACCATCTCAGCGGCACAAAGATCCTGCCCAAGAAGCTACCCCACCATCTCAGCGGAGAAGCAGCGTGGCTTCCATGGAGCTCGTTCAGCCTGATTTCACGGCTCCTAGCTACCCCGTGGATACTATCACTGAGGCTCAACATTGCCAGCTTATGACGAAATGGCAGAACCTCACTTTGAAGGCGGCTGTCGGCTCTGTTGCACCTCCTCAACCCGATGGAACTTTTCACTGCCGTCTGATTCCACATGGCTATGCTGTTGTGACGGTGGATGAAGTAATGGAGGGATTTGATGAGCTCGAGCTTGACCACCCTACAGGTGAAGGGGAGAATCAGCTGGGTTGTGCTCTGAGGACTACATGTCTATGGTGGAAGGAGTACATCAAGCTTTCAAACTGGACACCTTCGCCTCCTCCTCCTCCTCCGGCGAGTGATCAGGGCACTCCGCCTCCTTCTCCGCCTCCTCCAGCGCGTGAGGGCACTCCGCCTCCTCCGGCGCGTGAGGGCACTCCACCTCCTCCTCCGCCTCCTCCGGCGCATCGGAGCACTCCGCCTCCTCCGGCGCATCGGAGCACTCCGCCTCCTGCTCCGCCTCGTCAGCAATGGCGGAAGAGAGCCACCGCCACTCCGGCGGCTAGCAGTACAAGCAGAGGCGGGAAGCAATTCAGATACGGTCCATCTCTCACGCCTCTGGAAAAGTTACCATATGAGAGGACCGACGAGGAAACCGTGAAAATCAGTGCTGCCGAAGTGCATGAACATTTTACACGGAAACATCCACCTCCGAAGGAGACGATAGATCCGGTGAAAGCGAAGCGCACTATCGATGCCCTGAAGCGACCACCACCGCCTCCGCCGCAATCCAACTATGAGCGCATTATTGAAATGACATATAAGGAAGCGGAGCGGTCGGGAAGTACTTGCAGTGATGCAAGGTTAGCAGAACGAAGAAGTGGGAAAAAATTCCCCAGCATGGCGAACAGGCGAACCAATCGTGCCCCCCGCTCAAGGTGTCTAGCGATATCGTCGCTAATCATCCGGGGATGGTGCCCAGTACCAATCCTGCTGATTACCTGAGCGATGATGTAGAGTTTGAAACAATGGAGGTGGACGAATTCAGATACCAGTACGGGTAGCCTCTCGTCAAACCTGATCATCATCCTCCTCTAACAACGATGATGCAAAGATTCCATGAATGGTACATGAAAACCTGCAGCGAGTCTGGGAAGGATACTTTGACGCTGAGAATTAAAGAGGAGCACGACCTCGTTGGAATGGATCTGTTGTGGGTTGAATTTGACGAGTTTTTCCAGTTATACAATCAAAAGGCCCTCGACAAAACACTCGTGACTTGCTACTGTCTGTAAGTACTACTTCTGTAATTAAGTCTCTATATATAGCTCAGCTCTTTCATTGCATGCATATATAATTATCCTCGCTATATTATGTAGATTGAAGATTGTCGAATGCAGAAATGCACAAATCTATGACATTGGGTTCATTAACCCAAATATCATACATGAATGGACGGTTCGAAAGAATGTCAAAGAAACCGAGGACAACTTGCTACAATCGTTGCTTAAAAATCAAAACAAAGAGAAAATACACTTTCCTTACAACTTCAAGTGAGTGTTACTGTCTTGTGCATATTCGGTTTCCCTTATTACTCGAGGTTATAGTAATGTAATTGATGAGTTATGCATGCGTGCGCAGGTTCCACTTTATTCTGCTAGAGATTAAGCTTGAGCGGGGAGTAGTAACCGTCTTAGACTCGAGACGAAAAGATCCCCAGGAGTATGCGGACATGACTGAAATGCTCCAGAAGTAAGTTCAATCCATCATTATCGCACCATATCGGCAACTTTGTGCATTTCCTGATATCAAGTAATTATTTTCTTTGTCTAGCAGGGTTTGGAAAGAGTTCACCGGAATTGTTCCGGCACTGCCGAGGGAGCTGCGATTTAAACACCCAAAAGTAAGTACTACTAGCTAGTTCCGCGCATCTCCCATTGATTCTAGTTTCATC
Source organism: Thinopyrum elongatum (assembly GCA_011799875.1). Classification (NCBI taxonomy): domain Eukaryota; kingdom Viridiplantae; phylum Streptophyta; class Magnoliopsida; order Poales; family Poaceae; genus Thinopyrum; species Thinopyrum elongatum. Next base: position 703,746,646 of record CM022298.1, read on the forward strand.
AATACCATTTATAATGCTTGATTATTAGTTTGATTGAACTCTATTTCTCGTAAAGTGCTTGTGGCAGGAAGCCGGGAATGATTTTTGTGGATACTACGTTTGCGAGTTCATTCACAACGCGACGACCTCTAAGCGGGGCTACTCTGAAAAACAATATGAAGTGCGTAAGCAATAATATTCACAATTTTATTTTATTACCATCATTTGTGTTGAGTTCATTCATATATATGTATTGACCCCCTTCTTCAAATTAGTTGTGGCAGATGCGGGATGAACTCCTACCACATGATCGCATCCGAGCAATTCAAGAGGAATTGGCGGGATTCTTTCTTGACCACGTCATAAATAAAACCGGAGAATACCATGTGGAATTTGACATTAGATGTTAGGGATTGTACGTAAGAGATCTTATATTGTATATATGTAGTTAGTAGCGTCGGATAGATATACGAAAACTTGTTGTTCGACCAATCTCTCGGAGAAAGAGAGGTCGATCACTTCTCTCTGTATATGTTCATGATGATCTTGTGTACTTAATGGTTCCTTCATTTTCTTACTAGCTAGTGTGTCGAGTTCTCTCTATACGTATAGTAGCTAGCGTCGACCAAGCACGGAGAAAGAGAGGACACTTCTCTCTATTAGCTAGCTAACACAATATGAAACCCCTAAATTAACCCTCCAAAACCCCCTACCCCCCCCCTCTTTAAAAAAAAAACAAAACCCCCAGCCTTTTGGTCCCGGTTGGTGTTACCAATCGGGACTAAAGGTCCTCCTGCCTGGGCTCCCTGCAGCGGCCACGTGGAGCCCCTTTTGTCCCGGTTCGTAAGCGAACCGGGACTAAAGGTTTTGGGCTTTAGTCCCGGTTCCAGAACCGAGGCTAATGGGCCTCTGAACCGGGACAAATGGGCCGTTTTCCACTAGTGAAAGCACCTCGGCGACGCTGGATCCAGGAGGAATGAAGTCGTCACCTGCCTGCACCAGCCTGGCCGGCTGGGGCCGTGCCTAGGCGGACCATCACATGACCGTTACAGTAGGAACGATGGAGTTAGCGATTTCACCAGCCACAACACAACCTTGAGCTCGCCCACGCGCCATGGCCTCGAACTGGTTGAGGAGAAATCCATTGTGACGGGTGATGGGGGCTGTGGATCTAGGGTGAATGAAAGAGTGAACGGCATCATGGCCTGGAAACTTGCCCAAGAGCACCATCTCGAAAGGATCAAAGGAGGCGGAGGGGAACGAGATGGCTACATAGAAAGGGAAAGAAGAAGATGGGGGTGGGGACTAGAATAGAATTTGCCTTTAAGATGAGATCGTGGGATCAACCCAAAAAAACAATATTTAGACAATCCAAAAAAAATCCGAAATTATTTGACAACATACCTATGATGTAAGTCTACAACTCCAAAAAAATCAGCATGGAACTCGATCTACAATTGGAGATACAAAAATGATAAATACAACTATGAATTTTGTCAGCTTTGGGCGAATAGTGTTTGACACTATTCACACCTGATTAATTTTTTTGTGTCTATAAGTGCAGGTTGAGTTAGTAGCTGGAACTTTTTGTGGTAGTACATCAAACATTGATGTGTGTGTGCGCGCAATTTTTTCAGAATTTTTGAACATGTTTTATATTTTAAAAAAGTTTATCTCATTGATCTCACCTAAAGACACATCCTATACTAGTTGCCTCCAAGAAGATGGGGATGTATAACACGATGGGAAAAAATATTGTAGAGAAAAGGGGTAGGTCCCATCAAAACTGTTATTCCAGATTTGTGCGTTGGGCGAATTGAGTTTTGACGGTAGCCTCATCCACTTGAGTCCTACGTGTGTGTGTGTGTGTGTGGGGGGGGGGGGGGGGGGGGGGTCCAAGTCTTAGACCCGGACATGCTGCCTCGCAGGCCTGCTAGGCTCGGATGCCAACATGGATCAAAAGCTAATGCCTCGGATGTGTAAGTGCAGCTTGCAGAAGAGCCGACCGCTCCGGTGAAAAACTACGAAGAGAGAGAAAGAGAGAGAGAGAGAAAGAATGATCCGAACGTAGCAAAAGTGGCAGGTCATGGACGACAGCCGCACTAGCACCTCGAGCTCGGCCACCGCACGGACTTGAGCTTGTGCACCTGCCATGGCTTTGAAGGAAATATGCCCTAGAGGCAATAATAAAGTTGTTATTTTATATTTCCTTATTCATGATAAATGTTTATTATTCATGCTAGAATTGTATTGATCGGAAACCATATTACATGTGTGAATACATAGACAAAACACCGTGTCCCTAGTGAGCCTCTACTGGACTAGCTCGTTGATCAAAGATGGTTATGGTTTCCTAACCATGGACATGAGTTGTCATTTGATAACGGGATCACATCATTAGGAGAATAATGTGATGGACAAGACCCATCCGTTAGCTTAGCATAATGATCGTTCAGTTTTATTGCTATTGCTTTCTTCATGTCAAATACATATTCCTTCGACTATGAGATTATGCAACTCCCGGATACCGGAGGAATGCCTTGTGTGCTATCAAACGTCACAATGTAACTGGGTGATTATAAAGATGCTCTACAGGTATCTCCGAAGGTATTTGTTGAGTTGGCATAGATCGAGATTAGGTTTTGTCACTCCGAGTTTCGGAGAGGTATCTCTGGGCCCTCTCGGTAATACACATCATAAGCTTGCAAGCAAACGACTAAAGAGTTGGTCACGAGGTGATGTATTATGGAACGAGTAAAGAGACTTGCCGGTAACGAGATTGAACTAGGTATGAAGATACCGACGATCGAATCTCGGGCAAGTAACATACCGATGGACAAAGGGAATTACGTATGTTGTCATAACGGTTCGACCGATAAAGATCTTCGTAGAATATGTAGGAGCCAATATGAGCATCCAGGTTCCGCTATTGGTTATTGACCGGAGAGGTGTCTCGGTCAAGTCAACATAGTTCTCAAACCCGTAGGGTCCGCACGCTTAACGTTCGTTGACGATATAGTATTATATGAGTTATGTGATTTGGTGACCGAATGTTGTTCGGAGTCCCAGATGTAATCACGGACATGACGAGGAGTCTCGAAATGGTCGAGAGGTAAAGATTGATATATAGGACGATAGTATTCAGACACCGGAAGTGTTCCGGAGTGTATCGAGTATTTATCGGAGTACCGGAGGGGTTACCGGAACCCCCGGGGGGAATATATGGGCCATATGGGCCATGAGAGGGGAGCGCACCAGCCCACAAGGGGTGGCGCGCCCCCCCTTATGGAAGGAGGCCGAGTGGGAGAAGGGAAAGAGGGGGTTCGCCCCCCCCCCCTTTCCTTCTCTCCTTCCCCTTCCCTTTTCCCTCTCCGGCAATTATGGAAGGGCGGGAGGCCGAATTGGGGAAGACCCCAAGTAGGATTCGGCCTACTTGGGGCGCCCCCTGGCTGCCTCTCCTCCCCTCCCACCTATATATATGTGGGGAGGGGGGCGCCTAGAACACACAACATTAATTGTTAGCCGTGTGCGTTGCCCCCCTCCACAGTTTACACCCCCGATCATATTCTCGCGGTGCTTAGGCCAAGCCCTGCGCGGATCACTTCACCATCACCATCACCACGCCGTCGTGCTGACGGAACTCATCTACTACCTCGACACCTTGCTGGATCAAGAAGGCGAGGGACGTCACCGAGCTGAACGTGTGCAGAACTCGGAGGTGCCGTACGTTCGGTACTCGATCAGTGGAGCGCGAAGAAAGTTCGACTACATCAACCGCATTGTGAAATGCTTCCGCTTACGGTCTATGAGGGTACGTAGACACACTCTCTCCCTCATTGCTATGCATCTCCATGGATAGATCATTGCGTGTGCGTAGAATTTTTTTTGTTTTCCATGCAACGTTTCCCAACATTGGCATCATGAGCCAGGTCTATGCTTAGATGATATGCACGAGTAGAACACAAAGTGTTGTGGGCGGTGATAGTCATACTGCTTACCACCAACGTCTTATATTGATTCGGCGGTATTATGGGATGAAGCGGCCCGGACCAACCTTACATGTCCACGCACATGAGACCGGTTCCACCGACAGACATGCAACTAGTTTTGCATAAAGGTGGCTAGCGGGTGTCTGTTTCTCCTACTTTAGTTGAATCGAATTTGACCGCGGCCGGTCCTTGAAGATGATTAAAACAGCAAACTTGACGAAACACCGTTGTGGTTTTATGCGTAGGTAAGAACGGTTCTTGCTAGAAGCCCATAGCAGCCACGTAAAACATGCAACAACAAAGTAGAGAATGTCTAACTTGTTTTTGCAGGGCATGTTGTGATGTGATATGGTCAAGACATGATGTGATAAATGTTATTGTATGAGATGATCATGTTTTGTAAGATATCTGACAACCGGCAGGAGCCTTATGGTTGTATGAAATGCATACGCCATGTAATTGCTTTACTTTATCGCTATGAGTTAGCAATAGTTGTAGAAGCAATAGTTGGCGAGACGACCACGAAGCTACGATGGAGATCAAGGTGTCGAGCCGGTGACGATGGAGATCATGACGATGCTTTGGAGATGGAGATCAAAAGGACAAGATGATGATGGCCATATCATGTCACATATTTTTGATTGCATGTGATGTTTATCTTTATGCATCTTATTTTGCTTAGTACGGCGGTAGCATTATAAGATGATCCCTTCACTAAATTTCAAGGTATAAGTGTTCTCCCTGAGTATGCACCGTTGCGACAGTTCGTCGTGTTGAGACACCACATGATGATCGGGTGTGATAGACTCTACGTTCACGTACAACGGGTGCAAGACAGTTTTGCACATGCGGAATACTTGGGTTAAACTTGATGAGCCTAGTATGTACAGACATGGCCTCGGAACACTGGAGATCGAAAGATCGAACGTGAATCATATAGTAGATATGATCAACATAGAGATGTTCACCATTGATGACTACCCCATCTCATGTGATGATCGGACATGGGTTAGTTGATTTGAATCACGTATCACTTAGATGACTTGAGAGATGTCTATTTAAGTGGGAGTTCTTAAGTAGTTTGATTAATTGAACTTAATTTATCATGAACTTAGTCCTGATAGTATTTGCATACATATGTTGTAGATCAATGGCCCGTGCTATCGTTCCCTTGAATTTTAATGCGTTCCTAGAGAAAGCTAAGTTGAAAGATGATGGTAGCAACTACACGGACTGGGTCCGTAATTTGAGGATTATCCTCATTGTTGCACAGAAGAATTATGTCCTTGATGCACCGCTAGGTGAAAGGCATGCTGTAGGAGCAGATGCTGATGTTTTGAACGTCTGGCAAGCTCGATCTGATGACTACTCGATAGTTCAGTGTGCCATGCTTTACGGCTTAGAATCGGGACTTCAAAATATTTTGAACGTCATGGAGCATATGAGATGATCCAGGAATTGAAGTTAATAATTCAAGCAAATGCCCGAGTTGAGAGATATGAAGTCTCCAACAAGTTCTATAGCTGCAAGATGGAGGAGAACAGTTCTGTCAGTGAACACATAATCAAAATGTCTGGGTATTACAATCACTTGACTCAACTGGGAGTTGATCTTCCAGTTGATTGTGTCATTGACAGAGTTCTTCAATCACTGCCACCAAGCTACAAAGGCTTCGTGATGCACTATAATATGCAAGAGATGAACAAAACAATTCCCGAGCTCTTCGCAATGCTTAAGGCTGCGGAGGTAGAAATCAAAAAGGAGTATCAAGTGTTGATGGTTAACAAGACCAATAGTTTCAAGAAAAAGGGCAAGGGAAAGAAAGGGAACTTCAAGAAGAATGGCAAGCAAGTTGCCAATCCAGGGAAGAAGCCCAAAGCTGGACCCAAGCCTGAAACTGAGTGCTTCTACTACAAAGGAACTGGTCACGGGAAGCGGAACTGCCCCAAGTATTTGGCGGATAAGAAGGATGGCCAAGTGAACAAAGGTATATGTGATATACATGTTATTGATGTGTACCTTACTAATGCTCGTAGTAGCGCCTGGGTATTTGATACTGGTTCGGTTGCTCATATTTGTAACTCGAAACAGGAGCTACGGATTAAATGAAGATTGGTTAAGGACGAGGTGACGATGCGCGTCGGGAATGGTTCCAAGGTCGATGTGATCACCGTCGGCACGCTACCTCTACATCTACCTTCGGGATTAGTTTTATATCTGAATAATTGTTATTTGGTGCCAGCGTTGAGCATGAACATTATATCTGGATCTTGTTTAGTGCAAGACTGTTATTCATTTAAATCAGAGAATAATGGTTGTTCTATTTATATGAGTAATATCTTTTATGGTCATGCACCCTTGAAGAGTGGTCTATTTTTGTTGAATCTCGATTGTGGTGATACATATATTCATAATATTGATGCCAAAAGATGCAAAGTTGATAATGATAGTGCAACATATTTGTGGCACTGCCGTTTAGGTCATATTGGTGTAAAGCGCATGAAGAAACTCCATGCAGATGGACTTTTGGAATCACTTGATTATGAATCATTTGATACTTGCGAACCATGCCTCATGGGAAAGATGACTAAAACTCCGTTCTCCGGAACAATGGAGCGAGCCAATGACTTATTTGAAAAGTTCAAAGAATTTCAGAGTGAAGTGGAGAATCATCATAACAAGAAAATAAAGTTTCTAAGATCTGATCGCGGAGGCGAATATTTGAGTTACGAGTTTGGCCTTCATTTAAAACAATGTGGAATAGTTTCACAACTCACGCCACTTGGAACACCACAGCATAATGGTGTGTCCGAGCATCGTAACCGTACTTTATTGGATATGGTGCGATCTATGATGTCTCTTACCGATTTACCACTATCGTTTTGGGGTTATGCATTAGAGACAGCTGCATTTACGTTAAATAGGGCACCGTCTAAATCCGTTGAGACGACACCGTATGAACTGTGGTTTGGCTAGAAACCTAAGCTGTCGTTTCTTAAAGTTTGGGGTTGCGACACTTATGTCAAAAGGCTTCATCCTGATAAGCTCGAACCCATATCGGAGAAGTGCGTCTTCATAGGATACCCTAAGGAAACAATTGGGTACACCTTCTACCACAGATCCGAAGGCAAGATCTTTGTTGCCAAGAATGGAACCTTTCTAGAGAAGGAGTTTCTCTCGAAAGAAGTGAGTGGGAGGAAAGTAGAACTTGATGAGGTAATTGTACCTTCTCTCGAATTGGAAAGTAGTTCATCACAGAAAACTGTTCCCGTGATGCCTACACCAACTAGAGAGGAAGCTAATGATGATGATCATGAAACTTCGGATCAAGTTACTACAGAACTTCGTAGGTCAACCAGAACACGATCCGCACCAGAGTGGTACGAGAATCCTGTACTAGAAGTCATGTTACTAGACCAAGGCGAACCTACGAACTATGAAGAAGCTATGACGAGTCCAGATTCCGACAGATGGCTTGAGGCCATGAAATCTGAGATAGGATCCATGTATGAGAACAAAGTATGGACTTTGGTGGATTTGCCCGATGATCGGCAAGCCATAGAAAATAAATGGATCTTCAAGAAGAAGATTGACGCTGATGGTAATGTTACTATCTACAAAGCTCGACTTGTCGCAAAAGGTTTTCGACAAGTTCAACGGGTTGACTACGATGAGACTTTCTCACCCGTAGCGATGCTTAAGTCCGTCTGAATCATGTTAGCAATTGCCGCATTTTATGATTATGAAATCTGGCAAATGGACGTCAAAACTGCATTCCTTAATGGATTTCTTAAGGAAGAATTGTATATGATGCAACCAGAAGGTTTTGTCGATCCTAAAGGTGCTAGCAAAGTGTGCAAGCTCCAGCGATCCATCTATGGACTGGTGCAAGCATCTCGGAGTTGGAATATACGTTTTGATGAGGTGATCAAAGCATATGGTTTTATACAGACTTTCGGTGAAGCCTGTATTTACAAGAAAGTGAGTGGGAGCTCTGTAGCATTTCTGATATTATATTTGGATGACATATTGTTGATTGGAAATGATATAGAATTTCTGGATAGCATAAAGGGATACTTGAATAATTTTTTTTCAATGAAAGACCTCGGTGAAGCTGCTTATATATTGGACATCAAGATCTATAGGGATAGATCGAGACGCTTAATAGGACTTTCACAAAGCACATACCTTGATCAAAATGGATCAGTCAAACAAAGGGTTCTTGCCTGTGTTGCAAGGTGTGAAGTTGAGTAAGACTCAATGCCCGACCACCACAGAAGATAGAGAGAAAATGAAAGTCATTCCCTATGCTTCAGCCATAGGTTCTATCATGTATGCTATGTTGTGTACCAGACCTGATGTGTGCCTTGCCATAAGTCTGGCAGGGAGGTACCAAAGTAATCTAGGAGTAGATCACTGGACAGCGGTCAAGAACATCCTAAAGTACCTGAAAAGGACAAAGGATATGTTTCTCATTTATGAAGGTGATAAAGAGCTCATCGTAAATGGTTACGTCGATGCTAGCTTTGACACTGATTCGGATGACTCTAAGTCACAAACCGGATACGTATTTTTATTGAATGGTGGAGCTATCAGTTGGTGAAGTTCCAAGCAAAGCATCGTGGCGGGATCTACGTGTGAAGCGGAGTACATAGCTGCTTCGGAAGCAGCAAATGAAGGAGTCTGGATGAAGGAGTTCATATCCGATCTGGGTGTAATACCTAGTGCATCAGATCCAATGAAAATCTTTTGTGACAACATTGGAGCAGTTGCCTTGGCGAAGGAATCCAGGTTTCACAAAAGAACCAAACACATCAAGAGACGCTTCAACTCCATTCGTGAACAAGTCAAGGATGGAGACATAGAAATTTTTAAGATACATACGGATCTGAATGTGGCAGACCCGTTGACTAAGCCTCTTCCATGAGCAAAACATGATCAGCACCAAGACTCCATGGGTGTTAGATTCATTACTATGTAATCTAGATTATTGACTCTAGTGCAAGTGGGAGACTGAAGGAAATATGCCCTAGAGGCAATAATAAAGTTGTTATTTTATATTTTCTTATTAATGATAAATGTTTATTATTCATGCTAGAATTGTATTGATCGGAAACCATAATACATATGTGAATACATAGACAAAACACCGTGTCCCTAGTGAGCCTCTACTAGACTAGCTCGTTGATCAAAGATGGTTATGGTTTCCTAACCATGGACATGAGTTGTCATTTGATAACGGGATCACATCATTAGGAGAATGATGTGATGGACAAGACCCATCCGTTAGCTTAGCATAATGATCGTTCAGTTTTATTGCTATTGCTTTCTTCATGTCAAATAGATATTCCTTCGACTATGAGATTATGCAACTCCCGGATACCGGAGGAATGCCTTGTGTGCTATCAAACATCACAACGTAACTGGGTGATTATAAAGATGCTCTACAGGTATCTCCGAAGGTATTTGTTGAGTTGGCATAGATTGAGATTAGGATTTGTCACTCCGAGTTTCGGAGAGGTATCTCTGGGCCCTCTCGGTAATACACATCATAAGCTTGCAAGCAAACGACTAAGGAGTTGGTCATGAGGTGATGTATTACGGAACAAGTAAAGAGACTTGCCGGTAACGAGATTGAACTAGGTATGAAGATACCAACGATCGAATCTCGAGCAAGTAACATACCGATGGACAAAGGGAATTACGTATGTTGTCATAACGGTTCGACCGATAAAGATCTTCGTAGAATATGTAGGAGCCAATATGAGCATCCAAGTTCCACTATTGGTTATTGACCGGAGAGGTGTCTCGGTCATGTCTACATAGTTCTCGAACCCGTAGGGTCCGCACGCTTAACGTTCGTTGACGATATAGTATTATATGAGTTATGTGATTTGGTGACCGAATGTTGTTCGGAGTCCCGGATGTGATCACGGACATGATGAGGAGTCTCGAAATGGTCGAGAGGTAAAGATTGATATATAGGACGATAGTATTCAGACACCAGAAGTGTTCCGGAGTGTATCGAGTATTTATCGGAGTACCGGAGGGGTTACCGGAACCCCCGGGGGGAATATATGGGCCATATGGGCCATGAGAGGGGATCACACTAGCCCACAAGGGGTGGCGCACCCCACCTTATGGAAGGAGGCCCAGTGGGAGAAGGGAAAGATGGGGTTCGGCCCCTCCCCCCTTTCCTTCTCTCCTTTCCCTTCCCTTTTCCCTCTCCGGCAATTATGGAAGGAGGGGGGGGGGGGGGAGGCCGAATTGGGGAAGACCCAAAGTAGCATTCGGCCTACTTGGGGCGCCCCCTGGCTGCCTCTCCTCCCCTCCCACCTATATATATGTGGGGAGGGGGGCGCCTAGAACACACATCATCAATTGTTAGCCGTGTGCGGCGCCCCCCTCCACAGTTTACACCCCCGGTCATATTCTCGCGGTGCTTAGGCGAAGCCCTGCGCGGATCACTTCACCATCACCGTCACCACGCCGTCGTGCTGACGGAACTCATCTACTACCTCGACACCTTGCTGAATCAAGAAGGCGAGGGACGTCACCGAGCTGAACGTGTGCAGAACTCGGAGGTGCCGTACGTTCGGTACTCGATCGGTGGAGCGTGAAGAAAGTTCGACTACATCAACCGCGTTGTGAAACGCTTCCGCTTACGGTCTACGAGGGTACGTAGACACACTCTCTCCCTCATTGCTATGCATCTCCATGTATACATCATTGCGTGTGCGAAGAATTTTTTTTGTTTTCCATGCAACGTTTCCCAACAGGCTTCGCTCTAGTCGGAGGCGAGGACCATCGCGACCGGATTCCCGAGAAAAGCGCCTCCGCTGCGCTGGATCCAGGAAGAATGAAGTCGTCGCCTGCCTGCACCAGCCTGGCCGGCTGGGGCCGTGCCCAGGCGCACCATCACATGACCATTACAACAGGAACGATAGAGTTAGTGATTTCACCAGCCACAACACAGCCTTGAGCTCGCCCACGCGCCATGGCCTCGAACTAGTTGAGGAGATATCCATTGCGACGGGTGATGGGGGCTGTGGATCTAGGGTGAATGAAAGAGTGAATGGCATCGTGGCCTGGAAACTTGCCCAAGAGCACCATCTCGAAAGGATCAAAGGAGGCGGAGGGGAATGAGATGGCTACACAGAAAGGGAAAGAAGAAGATGGGGTGGGGGGGGGGACTAGAATAGAATTTGCCTTTAAGATGAGATCGTGGGATCAACCCAAAAAAACAATATTTAGACAATCCAAAAAAATTCTGAAATTATTTGACAACATACGTATGATGTAAGTCTACAACTCCAAAAAATCAGCATGGAACTCGATCTACAATTGGAGATACAAAAATGATAAATTCAACTATGAATAGTGTCAGCTTTGGGTGAATAGTGTTTTACACTATTCATACCTGATTTTTTTTTCTATAAGTGCAGGTTGAATTAGTAGCTGGAACTTTTTGTGGTAGTACATCAAACATCGATGTGTGTGTTTGTGTGCGCGCGATTTTTTCAGAATTTTTGAACATGTTTTACATTTTAAAAAAGTTTATCTCATTGATCTCACCTAAAGACAGATCCTATACTAGTTGCCTCCAAGAAGACGGGGATGTATAACGCGATGGGAAAAAAATGTAGAAAAAAAGGGGCAGGTCACATCAAAACCGTGATTCCAGATTTGTGCGTCGGGCGAATTGAGTTTGACGGTAGCCTCATCCATTTGAGTCCTACGTGGATGGCATGGGGCAGCAGCAGGTGCCGCCCACATTGTACATGCCCTAACGGATCCACGCAGGTGGATAAAGATGCGGCAGCTGGTCCAGCTGCTGCTGACTACTCCCTCTAGTCCAATATGTAGTGCGCATGGTTTGAGGCTCCAAGACCAAGGCATGATGTGGAGATGTACTTTTAGACAATAATAACCCTGCATGCACACTCTCTGTACATAGGCATGTGGATGTGCTGCATCTCCGGTGAAAAGCTAGGGGTAATTTTTGTCCAAAGTACTTCATACTCACTACATTATGGAATTATTACAAGAAACTAGTACGCACTATATATAGGAATGGAGAGAGTAGCTCTTTTTGGCATGGTGTTGCGACCACTGGTGCTCGGCCGCAGGCGTGTATCAGATCGACCGATAGAGCCGGTCGACAACGCGACACACGGGAAGCAGATCTCCTCTCGCCGTCTGTCGCAATGTCTCGTCCGCACTGCGTGCGTGCGCTGTTTCTTTAGATGAGTGTGCGTGCTATGTGGACCGATAGGCAGCGCGCAGCAGGTGCCTCCACGAAGATTATATGTACTGTATCTCCTATTTGGCGCTTATATCACGCAAACGATATGTATCGCCCTTGGCATTTCCTATATGGCGCTTAAGGTCCCTGTTATAGTAAACTTTGCAAACGGGGGCGCACACTCCCTCCTCAGCTATGCGCTGGCCCATGTGCCTTTTTTCCCTGCTTTTAAGCCGCAAAAAAGAACGCGCATAGGGTGGGATTCGAACCTAGCCAACTTATCTGATGTGTTTTTTTTGCATCTTCTTCGTTGTTTTCTTCTTTCTTTTTCCCTTTTTCTTTTTTTCCTTTTCTTTTCTATTTTCCCTTTTTCTTTGTTCTTTTTTTTGGAGCGGTTTCGCTTGGTTTTTTTCCTTTCTCTTTTGCTAAATGTGCGGACCTTTTTCATTTTCGTCAACTTTTTCAAAATCAATGAACCTTTTTCAAATACGTGAACTTTTTTCAAAATCAATGAACATTTTTCAAATTCAGGAACTTTTTACAAATCGTTGATCCTTTTTCAAAAGTGATGAACGTTTTTTTCAAAATTTATGAACTTTTCTTCAAAATTGATGAAGTTCTTTTAAAAAAATTGATGAACTTTTTCCAAATTTGCGAGCTTTTTTCAAACGCTTGAATATTTGTTTTACCAATATTTGTAATACTAATAAAACCTGTCTTTTTATTTCTTCCTGGACCAAATGATTTTTCTAGAGAACTAGGTAATTGCCCGTGCGTTGCAACGGGAGCATACATATTCTAATGATTTAACATCGATCGTCTTTAACATCAACGACAACAGCACGCGACGGCGGTGGCCTTGAGCGGCAGGGGGCAATGACAGGGGTGGAGATGAGGGCACAAAGGGCGATGCATGGAGGCGAAGCGGCGCGGAAGGGGGTGAACGGCGCGCGAGGTGCGGGATGGCTAATCAAAGCTACAAACGTTGGGAAGGAGGTTACATGCGCGAGCGCAACTACTTGACGAGCGCTCCTTCGGGAGCCTCCCAACTATCACTTGGGGGTGGGCGAGAGCGTGCCACTTGGCGTGCTCTCAGCCATCGCCACGTTTTTTTATTTTCTTTTTTCTTTCCATTTTTTCCCTTTATCTTTTTTCCATTATAGTTGAATAAATTTATGAATAAATATTACATTTGTGAACTGTTTTCAAATTTCATAAAATTTTTCTTTAAATACGTGAGTACTTTTTAAATATGCAACCTTTTTTCGAATTGGTTAAATTTTTCAAAATTCATGATTTTTTAAATCCTTGAACTTTGTAAAAAATTGTGCACATTTTTGAACTTCACAATTTTTAAAAAATTCAGGAACCTTTTTCCAATTCATGAAACTTTTAAAATTCATGAACATTTTTCAAATCAGTGAACCATTTTCAAATTCTTGATCAATTTTAGTTCAAAATGGATATTTGTTTTTTTCTTAAACAACATAGCTGCACCAGAAAAAAAGCGTGAGCAAACAAAAAAACAAGCCGAGTTTTTTTTTTGAGACAAACCCGTGAAGTTCTTTATTGATCTGTCACAATGTTTACAGGGACGAAAAGGAGATTACCGGCGTAGTCTAACCAAGCATGGCCACCAACCTCTAAAGAAATGGCATGCTTCTCATGGTTGTGAGCTTCAATATTCGGACTCCTAAATTCATGAAAAAATTGCAAGTAATAAAATTTCTAGCACGTTTTGTGAATTCTTAGGTAATGGCTCCATCCCTTCTTGATGGCCTCCACCACAACCTTGCAGTCTGACGTCACATGAATGTGTTGAACATTAAGATCCTCAACTACTAATAAAATTATATAAGATATAATCAATTCTCTAAGTGGCACATGAGAAGTGGGAGTACAGAAAGACGGGGCGTTCTGGCTCCCGGGCTCAGATGAGCCCGAGCGTGAACAACAAATTCACCAAAAAATTGTCAAAGAATTCAAACAAACCCAAACTTTCTTGTGGTGAAAGATACTCGAGTTCTTGATGTCCATGCAAAAATTCAGTGTGTTTCAACATCTGACAAACACTCAGCAAAATAGACAAATTTGGGGTCTATGAAATCTTTTACTGTTTTGCATTGTTCGGACCTGATTTGGTTCTTTTTGCTGAGAGCTACTGAGATATCTGAATGAGCTGAAACTTGGCACGGATATCACGTACGCAAGCATCTTTCACCACAAAAAAAAATTAGACTTTTTTTGAATTTTTCTAATATTTGTTTTGAATTTACTGTTCATAGCATGTAGATTAGCTCGGGAGCCGAATTGGATATTTACAGAACCATTTTCCAAACACGCCTGTGTACAAGTGAGCACCGACATGGCTCTCTAGGGTGGGTGCGCATCCATGCACATTTCAACGTTATTCCGTCATGCGTATCTTCAAGATAGGATCATGCAAACATTATATCTTTGACATTTATTTTTCTTTAGGTCACATCATCAGTGCCTACAAGAGATCGTGGAGCCTTGTTGGATGCTCATCTATTCTATACTCGCTTACTTGCCATCGTTACTGGTTATGCCTAAAGAGATGGGAGACCTCAAGGTGCCAAGCTTGCTATGCTTGCTACTGCTCATGCCACTCCTCTTGGTTCCTGGTAAGCGTTGTCTGAAAATTTCACCTTTAGACGAGCAAGGCACTTCTTCCATGCATGATGTACACATTTGCTAGTCACATGTGAAGTTTGTATTCCAAGCCACTTCTTTCTGTCTTGTTTTTCTATAGAACATCATACATTTTCTATTTCTTTTTCATACACCATATTGTGTGTTCATTGTTTTGTAGGCTCTGAAGCCCATACATGCAGCAAGTTCAGCAAGACCTATACCGGCAAGGCTTCCTTGTGCAAGTATGCTCCATGTGCCAAGGCCTGCCAAAAGGAGGGCTTTACCGAAGGGGTGTGTGCCATGATCCGCGCCAGACCCCTTTTTATGCGTTGTCTCTGCAAGAAAGAGTGCTAAAATTAGAAGATGCTTGCAACTGCTGTAGGATATATGATGTAACAAGCAATAAGTTAATAACACTCTGTAGTATTAAAAAATTATTATGAGGAATGAAATAAGTTAAGACTGTAGCAAATATTCCTTATTACTAACAGATCTGCACTAATCAAACTGGATGAAATTTAGTGGATCACAGGAGATCCGAAAAGATCAAGGGGAAGAAAAATAATGGAATCTTTGAACAACTGATGAGGTAAATTAGGCTTGTTAACCAGAGTCTGGACCACCAGTGCTAGTTTCTACATGTAAGCTGTGGCTAAAATCACCGTACTTTTACTGTACACTATGAAGAAAATAATCAAAATTAGCATTGACCTCACAGGTTCTTCCGGGCTGGCTTTGCCACTGGCACTACCCAGTACCCACCCTACCTCCAGGGGCTCCAGCTAGCAGCCGGAGGGGGAGAGAAATAAGCACTTGCAACCTTCCATTTGTTAATCGATTTAGCTACACTTCAGTCGACTGATCTGACTTTGGGCCAGTCGATTTCCGGGAG